>PVKB01000656.1:120000-566742 GCA_004027205.1 Ctenodactylus gundi
AATTTAGGAAGGGTAGGGAAAAACAAGATTATCCTGGAAATTTGAGATTCCCAAAATGATAGGAAAGAAGAAAAAAAGAGAGCACAGAATGTTGTATTTCAAGCCCTGAAAGAAAATAACTGCAAACCTGTTATACTCAATCCTTCAAGGTTATCCTTCAGGACAGAAGGAGAAGTAAAGAACTTCCAAGATGAGCTTAACCTAAAGGAATTCATGACTCCACAGCCAGCATTGCAGGAGGTACTTAAAGGAATCCTACACACAGAAGAAGACAAGCCCAACCGTGAAGCTTGGGAAAGAATAAATCTCATTGGAACAGTGGATAAATAAATAAGGATCAAGAGCAAATCAAACCTTAGAAGAACTGCAGCATGGCAGATATTAGTGCATATATTTCAGTAAGAATCTTGAATGTAAATAGTCTTAATTTTCTAAACAAATGACACAGACTAGCAGATTCAGTGTAAAAAACAAAACCCCACTGTATGTGTCCTACAAGTACCATGCCTCACCTGCTAGGACACAGTACAATGAAGTGAAAGGATGGAAAAGGACACTTCAAGCGGCTGGGTGGGGGGAGGGGGATTGGGGACAGCAACAGCAACAAAAATCAAGTAAGAATCAGATAAAACAGACCTCAAACTTAAATTTGTCTGAAGAAACAAGGTTACTACACATTGAGAAAGGGAAAACAGTCTATCAAGATTAAAAATTTTAACTATGTATGCATTTAGCATTGATGCACTCAATTTCACAAAACAAACATTACTCAGTAGGAAGAGTCATATAGATCCCAGTATAATGCCAGTGGGTGATTTTGAAGCCATATTCTCACAAATAAATAGGCCACCCAGACGAAAAACAGCAAAACAACATCAGACTTAAACTATAGTGTTGGTCAAATGGTTAAACAGACATTTGCAGAGTTTCACCCAACAATTTGCATTCTTTTTAAAGGTTAATAGAACTTTCTTTAAAATACACCATGTTTCAGGCCATAAGGCAAATCTTAAGAAATACAGAAAAGATGAAATAATCATATGCCTCCTATCAGATCACACCAGTATGAGATATAGGTCAACAGCCAAGGAAACCATGGGAACTACAAAAACACCAAAAGCAAAAGAAATTATCCCCATTATTAACAAATGGGATCTTGTCAAATTAAAAAGTTTCTGCACAGCAAAGGAAACTATCAACATTGTAAAAAGAATCAACAGACTGGGATAAAATATTCACCACCAACATCTCAGACAGGAAGGTCATAACTATAATACACAGGGAGCTGAAGAAAAGTAAGCCTACCAAAATAAAGGATCCTACTGAAAAGCGGGCAAATGAAATGAAGAGGTATTTCACTCATGAAGAAGTTCAAATGGCCAACAGATACATGAAAAGATGTTCAACATCCCTAGCCATAAGAGAAATATGCAAATCAAAACAACACTAAGATACCATCTCACTCTAGAGAGAATGGTCTATATCAACAAGTCAAATAGCAATCAGTGCTGGGGTGGCTGTGGGGAGAAAGGAACCCTCCTGCACTGCTGCTGGGAATGTAAATTTGTACAACCCCTTTGGAAAGCAGTATGGAGAGCTCTCAAAAGACTAGAAATAAATATATCCTTCGATCCAGCGACACCCCTCCTGGGAATATACCAAAAGAGGCCAAAACAACACACAACAGAAATATATGTATACCCATGTTCATAGCAGCACAACTAACAATAGTTAAAATATGGAAGTCACCAGAATACCCATCAACAGACCAATGAATACACAAATTGTGGTATTTATACACAATGGAATACTATGCACCTATAAAGTCCAACAGCGTGGAGGCTTTTACAGGCAAATGGAAGAAACCTGAGGATATCATGCTTAGTGAAGTGAGTCAGAAGCAGAAGGTGAAACATTGAATGGTCTCTCTGATATGAGAGACCCAGATCACAACTCTTATGGAACTTAAAATGAAAAACAAAGTGAACCAGGGAGGTAGGGTGGGAGAGGGAGGGAGGGGTGAGTAGGGGGAGGGACAAAAGGAGAGTGGGAAAGTCCTTGTCACCTAGACAAGATACGTATGTGCACAAAATGCTCAACTTCATTGTAAACCTTAAATCTTGTGCTTATACATGTCAATAAAATGGGGAAAAAAGAGAAACATGTGGAGACCTACTAGTGTGTTGTTAAAGAGATTAAGGAGAAATTGTAAAATGTTTACATTAAATGATAACAGAAACACAACATAGCTGAATCTATGCTCCATAATGGATGTAATTCTAAGAGGGAAGCTTTAGAGCTATGTTTGTCTACATTAGAAACACAGGACAGTTTTAAATGAATAACTTAATGATGCATCTGAAGGTCATGAGGGGAAAAAAATAAATCCAGAAAAAAATCAAACCCAAAACCAGGACAGACAGGAGTGAAGCGTTGGAACCCAAATATAAGCAAAAAAGTCAGTTTAAATCATATATTCTTTCTCTTGTACCCGTTGTTATGAGTTCTCCCCTGACCACTAAAGAAACTTTCCAGCTGAGTATTTCATGTCTTCAATAGAATAGTCCTAATTTAGCTTCTAGAGCTTGACCATTCTCTGTATCACTTCAAATTTTTATGCTCTACCTTCAGTGATGACGTGCATCTAATCCTGTTACCGCTTGCTACATTTGTACTTTTTTAACCTGTTCTCTTGAAATTCTCCTGGGTTCATTACGAGTGTTCTTTTTCTTTCTTTTCTTTTCTTTTTTCTTTATCCTTTCTTTCTTTCTTCTCCTTCGTCTTCTCCCTCCCCTCCCCCCGGCTCTCTCTCAATAGGATGTTGCTCAAGTCCTGAACTCACTATGTAGCCCAGCCTCTTGCCTCAGCCTTCAAAGTGCTGAGATTATAGGCATGCACAGCTATCTTTGATTTATATGGTGCTGGAGAATCGAATTCAGGGCCTTGCACCTGCTATGCAAGTGCTTTAACCGCCAGGCTGTTTCTCCAGCCCATGAATGTTCTTTCATACAGACAGTATAGTTTCAAAAAAGAAGATGTGATAAGACTCCCTGAAACCTCGACCTACCACCACGTCTCTAGCTTTGGAGAGAATGACCTCAACCAGTCTCAGCATCAGTCTCTTCATCTATAAAATAGAGATGATATCTGGTTCTTTTCTTTGAACTAATAGAAATAATATTTGATGATGTGAATTCTTCTCCTTTCTACTTCTTCCAATTGTGTTTCGCACGTTATGATTCAATACAGGTGATACCTTTTTTCTATAAATGTTATTTTTATTATTATATGTTTGCCTACACAGTAATTACGTGCAACTTGGGGAATTGGCACATGCACACATTTCATCTTAACTATTTTTGCTTTCTCTCCTCACTGATACATAAATAGGTAGATGGAGATCTCCATCTATGTATCGTCTGATATATATACATATATGAATATTGTGTTTCATCATATCATTTGATGTGTGATGGCAGTGAGTAAATTCTTTATACCTTCGGTGCTGTCTTCTGCTGTTTCTCCCACACCCACAATTCTGAGATTGGTTCTCTTTGAACCATACATCAGCTGGCATGCCCATCTATTTTGCTCATTTCTAATTTTGGATTCATGCCAAACTATAGCATTTGTTTTTCTTAGCCTTTTCTTCATGGTTTGAAATTCTGTCCTCACAGTGTTTAAGTTCTTTTCTTATTGTGGGCTGGTGAATGAGGCTATGTTAAAGAATCTCAACAAAGAAATAGTAAGATACAAAAAAAAAAAGCTTTCATCAAATCCTCCCAGTGAAAGGCTCTGCTGGACCCAGAGAAGACGCATCAAGATATAGCTGCTGCAGCCCATTCTAGGGGCAGGAGGCTGAGCTAAAGAGTGGTGATTTGAGTGGTGAAGTGAGTCAGATGCAGAAGACTAAGTATGTTAAATATCGCATGGTTTCTCTGATTTGGAAAATCTGCAGTACAGACATTCTATAGAACCAAATGGGTGTGATAGTGGGAGCTCTGGGGTATGGGGAGGGTGTGGAAGGGCCAAAGCTAGGAAGGAATTGTAATGTTGATGTGATATATATGTGTGCAAAATACTCAATTCATTGTAAACATTATGTATCACGTAAACACACAGAGACACGCACACATAAATGGAGGAGAAAGAGAATAAAGGAGGGAAGCCTGATGAGAAAAGGCACTGGAGAAAGATGAGCTCCCTCATTTATTCCCTCTCATTGGAGGCAACAACTCTTTGAACTATTAATACTCTTTCTTTTCAGCCTTTCTATTACTACATCTTCCTTTTATCTATTATGAAGATTCTTTTTATCTAACAATGGATTTTTCTTTATTGCTGCTTTTTATGAATAAAGAGTGAGGGGGAAATACTGATATCTGTAGGTGCTAGGAGCCCACGATGTGAAATCCAGCTTGCTTTGCTGTCCTGAGCCTATCACTTGCCTGAAACATGCTCTTGGGAAAGATGGTAACAACCCAAAGTGTCATTTTTTTTCTTTTTTATGAAATGCTTATATTATTTGGAAATAATTACAGCTGTACATATTTTAATGAATGTGAGCAGATTTTTATTAAACTACCTGAATTTGTTAAAAAAAAAATAGAATGTTATAGTTGGTTTGAAGAACAATTCAAAGAACAAGACAAAAACAGAGATAACCAGGATGCCAAAGCAAGTTCGGTAAACTGAGACAGAATGGGCCAGGAGCTGGGGAATCCCTTCATCCACTGGCCCAATGGATGGGTTCCTGTGTTTTGCTTGTTTGTTTTTTTCCTATGACTTGGAGAGCTTAACACCAATGAATGGGTATGATAGGGGAGAACTGGGCAGTGTGCCCTTTCCCCATGGCAGTGCCTTCCCCAGTTATCTGATAAATAGCAGACCAATTCCAAGGGCAGAGTCCACGTACAAGAGAAGGGGCTGCAAAAGTGTGACAGCCAAATATGTAAAAAATGTGGCACAGTTCTGTGTCAAGTATCAATTCTGAAGTCAAATTTTATTTCTGTTGAAATAAAAGGGAGGAAGTTAAGGCTCTAAAAGGAGAGAAATAAATTTTCCAAAGTAGAATATATTCTTCAATATGAATAAGGATGTAGATAAGAGGGTCATGCTAGGCACACATTCAGTGTAAAACTATTAATGATACATACAGTTCTGGAGGAGTCACTGACTAAAGGGTCCAATCAGTGAGATAGAGGGCACAAAAATTATTCTAAGGCTAGCTCATTGGGAGAATAATTTCTTAAGATTCTTTAATAGCAAGTCTTTCCCACTCAGGTAGGTTACAAAGTTGGGAGAATTGCCATGTCATACATCAGTGGCACCCACCATGTTAAGATCAGTACTGAAGAAAGCGAAGAAACTCACAATACATACAAATGTATATATACACTCATACACGTGTAAAAGCATACACATATGTCTACATAGTTTACATTTTCCAGAAGCCAATGTTCAGAAGATTTAATAAAATGAACATAAATATAATTTCATTTTGTCATGGAAAAATATGTGCTTTCCATATACATATATATGCATTCACATATGTACATACTTATATGACACACATGTGCTCAGAGGCAGATACACATAAGCGTGGATGAGCCCTTTCATATATGCGGCACCTTCCCTGTTCAGAGGGTAAAGGCCAGATCTTGGCTCTGATTGCTTGACTTTGTCCATCCTCCGCTGTCAAGGAGAAGGCCCCCAGGACTCTGTGAGAGAGTGGGCTGAGCCAACAGCAGACCGAAAGGGCAGCTTCACAAGGCTCTGGGGATAAGGCAGGTTGCAAGTGGGGCCGCCGATGGCCTTCAGTCTCCCCCTCAGCGGGATGGATGTGAACATGGGCTCTGGGTACCATGACTCTGAGCAGCATGGAGGGGCTTGGCCCTCACTCATACGTGGGCAGCCCGAATATCTCAGGCTGGAAGCCCTGCAGGGAACTCAGCACCACAGTGGCCTTTCTGACCAAGTCTTGGCTCAGGTTTTTGTCAGGAACCATGACCACCTGCATCCCAGCAGCCAGGGCTGCCTCCACGCCATTGGGAGCGTCTTCAAAGACGAGGCACTTTTCCAGGGGAGGAGGGGGAGAGAACCTCTTGGCACATGCAATAAAGATGTCAGGGGCTGGTTTTCCGCTCTTCACCTCAGGGTCGTCCCCCAACACCACGTGGTTGAACAAACTGAAGAATTCCTTGTGTCTGGCCGTCTTCCTTTGGAAGGACACAGTTCCTGAGCTGGTGGCCACGGCAAAGGGGATGCGGTGCTTCCTCAGGTGGTGGATGAGTTTCTCAGCCCCTGGCATGAGCGCGGTGCTGGAGTACAATGCCTCTAACTTCTTCTGGCTCTCCTCCTCCAGCTCCTCCTTGGACACCGGGAGCCGCATCGCGTCTATGATGACCTGAGCGGCCTCCAGCGCGGTCCTACCCATCACCCTGGATCTCAGTTCCCAGCTGTAGGCCTTCCCGAAGCGACCACAGATCTCTTGATAGACCTGTGAATACAGCCGCTCGGTATCCAGAAGAAGGCCGTCCATGTCAAAGATGAGGTGGGTGACGGGACGCGGTAGGGGCGTGGGCGCTGCCGCCATGACGCTGAGTACTGGCTGGAGGGACGAAGGAGCAGAGGAGGAGGGGCTGGGAGGAGCCGCGCGCGCCTCACAGTGAACATACTAAAACTGCCAACTGTCAATAGACTTATTTTTGCTGCCCACTAGTTAGCATAATGGTAGGCAAGCACTGATTTGGGTGGTAACTTGAGGATTCCAGTATTAGCTTTTCCTACTTAATCTAGGCCATTGCTCGGCTACTTCACCTAGTAATAACGAATGTATTGCTTCAACTGCCGGCAGATGTGATTGCTTCAACTGTGTTGGCAGGAAGAAGGCAGATGTGGCTGTAATTGTCATTGCTGTCTTTCTTATTTTAATCAGAAAAGCAAAATCTTCCCAAGGACTTCAGATTCCTATTTAGGTTTCATTGGCCAGAATTGTGTGACGTGATCACTCCTACATGAGGAGCTGTGTATTTAGTTCTCCTAAAGGGAATTTCAAATGCTAGTGAATCAGCCAATTATATCACAAACGAGATGATAGAATGAACCTCCCAGGTAAAGATTCAATTGGATAAGGCTATATGAAGCTCTAGTTTTGCATTTATTATGTATTCATTACTTCATAAAAGGTAGCTGAAGTTAGTATTTTCATCTCTTTATTACTATTATGAAGAAAGTAATACGAAACCCTCTACAGACCCTCATCAAGACAAAATCCAAAGTCACAAATCCTTTCGTGTGTAGTTCCTTTTATTTTTGGCCCAATCTCATTTCTGGTCACTCTTTCACATTTGGTACAGTCATAACTAACTGCTTGGAGATCCCCAGACAATGACTTTTGCTTTTCTCTTTTACCTACCTATCCTGATTCCTACGAGTGTGTGTGAGCGTGTGTGTGTGTGTGTGTGTGTGTGTGTGTGTGTGTGTGTGTGTGTGGTCCTGAAGTCCAGGTCTCCGCCTTGAGCTACATCCCCATCTCATTTTCACTTTTCATCATGAGGCAGGGTCTCACTAAATTAGTGTTTAGTCATTTCTTTTTAAATTTAAATTTGTTCTTGGACAGTATCTGAAACTCATTCAACAAACTGAAGCCCAAATGACTGAATATGGTTACAGAATTTTTTCTTAACAAGGATCAAGATAGTTTAAAGTGAGGAATATGATCAGGAGAGAAGTGCCTTCAACACTCTTCCTTGGCTACAGTTAAAAATTACATCATTAAATTTAATATATTAGAAATTATTTACCAGTCCAAATTTATGTCACCCCAAAAGAACTTTGGATTCTCATGTGGCAGTCTACCTGCTAATGATTCTTCCTAAGGCAGGAAATAAAAAATCGTGAGTTAATAAGAAAGTTTTGCAAATGAACATATGAGAAGTCTTTATGTTTCTTAATTTGACTTGAAATAGTTGTAATTACACAGTGTTGTATTTTCTCAATATTAGAATTACACACACACACACACACACACATTTTTAGGTATAAAGATCAAATATAGGTAATCAGCATTTCCATCTCTGCCATTTAAACTTCTCTGTTATTTTGAAATGTGTATAATTAAGTGCAGATTGTTACTGCCCCATTGTGCTCTGAAACATTACAACTACTTCCGTCCCTCTGCTTCTGCTTCTTCTTCTACTCCTTTGCCTTTCTTTTCTCCAGGGACCTTTATTCTATTTTCTGCTTCTACTTGATCAACTTCTTTCTTCCACAAATAAGGACCTGCAATATTTGTTCTCTATTATTTTTACTTAGTCTGAAGTTCTCCAGTGCCATCCATGTCACAAAACACGACAATATTTTATTCCCTACACAACTGAGTGGTATTCCATTGTATATATCTACCACAGGGTTTTAATCCATTTATAAGTCAAGAACATCTTGGGTGGGGAAGTCTTGGAATGGTGAGTCTTGGAATGTGATGCTTTTCATTTCAAAGCTGAAACCAGCACTGGAGAAGAAATTGCACTTCATCTGTCAGTGACCACAGTGTTTCAGAGTTGTAACTTTGTATATAGGCTTAGGCTTGATTAAAACTGAAAACTTCATTTCTTTGCTTCTGTTGGTGGTAGGTTGCTTTTCTGCTGTCCTTTGTTATATATTAGTATATCATTCAAATTATTAAAAAAACAAAATTTAGTGGGAGGGAAAAGAAACACTTTTACATTGCTGGTGTGACTATAAATTGATACAACCACTATGGAAAGCAGTATGGAGGTTCCTCAAAAGGATGAAAATAAATATTCCATTTTATTCAGCAATACTTCTTCTGGGTATTTTTCAAAAAGAGTTAAAAGCAACGTATAACATGTATACCTATGTTTATACCTATGTTTATAGCAGCAAAACTAACAATATCTAAATTGTAGAAGGTGTCAAAGTATCCATCAAAAATAGATACAAAAATTGTGGCATGTGTACACAACGGAGTGCTACTCTTCCATAAAGACAAAGATTTGAATCTTTTGTAGGTAAATAGATGAAATTTGAGACCATCATACTCAGTGAAGTGAGTCAGACTCAGAAAGTTAATTATCACATAGTCTCTCTAATATGAGAAACTCTGAATACAGACGTCTTATAGAACCAGATAGGTGAGGTCTTTCTTGTCTTTGACATTTATCCTCCTTCTGTTGTTTTCTTTATTTCAACCAACTAGAAAATAAAACACACTGGAAGAAAGTGAAGGATGTTTTTAGTGGACAAGAACTGGCAGCAGTGGTCATGATTTCTGTCTATAGTATATTAGTTTGAATACAATTGTATAGTGTATTAGTCATTTTACCACTGTTGGACATAATACCTACACCTACGATGTAAAGGAAAAGAGACTTAATTTGGCACACGTTTGGAGCTTCCATCCATGGGTTGCTGCCTCCAAGGCAGAAAAGATGTTTATAAGCAGAAAATGGCTGAGAAGCAAAGCGTGGCAACTGTGCCAGAGACAAAGAAATGGAGGGAAGTACTAGATACAGATGCCCACTGAGCAACCAAGATAGGAGAGTTATAAATTCTAGTCCACTCTGGGTAATTCAGTGACTTAGCAAGACCTTGTCTCAAAATGACAAATAAAAATAGACTGAGTATGCAGCTCAGTGCAGCGGTCCTAGGTTTGATCCTTATAACCAAAAGAAGAAGAAGAAGAAGAAGGAGGAGGAGGAGGAGGAGGAGGAAAAGAAGAAGATGAAGAAGAAGAAAGAAAGAAAGAAAAGAAGTTATTAATCCAAAGGTTCAATGGCACAGAATAAACATTTTCATTCCAAAGGAAAGAGGAGGGCAATAGAAAAAAATTAGATTAAAACAAGATCACAACTCTGTAGGACAAACATTTTAATTCCAACCTAGCATGTGGGGAGCACAGTGGGAAAATGTGAATTCCAAAGGGCTCAGACAGATCCATTCCTTTGCCAATGCCAGTTGCAATCTATATGGCCTTTATTTTGGGCTTGGAGCTTCCCTCAGCAAATGTTCTACATTCCTGGCATTTCCAACTTCTTGGAGTCTCCACAGAAATTTTGCCTTCATTACTACAGTTTTTAATTGTCTTCAGCCAGTGGTACCCATGCTACAACCTACATGTTGGACTGTTTCGAAATTTCCTCTGCTATATCGTTTAATCTACTGCCTTTCATCTTAGTCTGCAAAATCTCAGATCTTGGGCAAAATGCAGATATATTTTTCATACAAAATGTGCACGTGGCCTTTGGTCCAACTACCAGTGGAGTTCTTATTCCCAAGTGAAACCTCTGGAACTGAGCATTTACTGTCTGCAGTCATAGAAGCCTTCTGACCAGAATCACCATCAACTTATTTTATAAAGAGCATTCTGGGTCTTCTCTAGCCTGCACTGTTGAATCTTTACAAACTTGCCCAACAAAACAATTTCAAGGCTTCCAAACGTCATGGTCAGATACATTCACACAAACCACTTCCTTTCTGGTACCAATTGTCTATATGAGTCAGAACTCCTGTTGCTGAACAAAATTACTAAAAAACAATGTAAAGGAGAAGTTTAATTTGGCTCAAATTTTAAGAGGATTCAGCCTATGATCAGTTGGATGGGAGGGTGTGATTGAGCAACAATACTTATTTCATGACATCCAGGAAGCAAAGCAGGAGAACAATGCCAGAGAGGAAGGAGCGAGCATTAGACCTCAAGGCCAGTCTCCATGACTCACCCAGACACACACCCAGAAGTGTGCCCCACCATTTTGCTGAGCAGATCCCAGAGCCAATCAAGCT
The DNA here is from genome assembly GCA_004027205.1 of Ctenodactylus gundi. Taxonomy (NCBI): domain Eukaryota; kingdom Metazoa; phylum Chordata; class Mammalia; order Rodentia; family Ctenodactylidae; genus Ctenodactylus; species Ctenodactylus gundi. The sequence goes on from PVKB01000656.1 coordinate 130,804, forward strand.
GACTCTCTAACTTAATGGCCAAATATGGTGATATAAAGATGCAAGGGACCCTGGAAAGTGCAGCATTAACTGTGAGGGCAGATGTGGTAACAATCTTGATTGCCAACCTGATTAGCTTGAGAGATGCCTTGTAGATCTGGGTGTACCTGAGTAGGTCAAGACTGCATGACCTTGAGGACTGTATATGGCCTCTGATCCCTTCCTCGCCAGTATTCTTGTCCAGGTACCAGTTGGTCAGATCGTGTTAAGAGACGGTAATGTGGAGATTAATTCCTACTCTACTCTTTGTTCCCTTGTGTGAGCAAAACCCATGGAATTTGCTTGCCTAACTTTTTTTTTTCTTTTTACAAAGTGAGAACAAAGGATATGACAATTAAGCCATCTTAGTCTACAGTTAAGTTTACTTTTGCTATGGTTTGGTCTCCTGTTTTAGCCCTCAGGAGACAGCTCCCATAATCTAACTTGCCTATCCTGACAGCTTTCTCAACAATTTCTCTGTAAAAGTTTGTTGATGCAAGAAAGCTGCTCCGAGAGATGAAAAGCTGGCCAAAAGGTGGGGGAGGCTCTTAGCGCATGACCGAAGGTTGAGTAACGTGCCTGGAACGCAGATCACTCCCACAGGGGAAGCCTGCAGGATAGCTTTAATTTTTTCCCCCCAATGTGCTATCATTGAAGGAGAAAAACATTTTTTGAGCTAGGTTAGCTGCCAACAGGTTCTTAAATTACATGTTTAGTGAAAACAAAACAAAAACTGAAGAGGAGAGAAGATGAAGTGAAAGGAGAATATGGAGCTTGAAAGAAGCTAAAGAAATTCTGGAAAAGTCATGAGAATTAAAATGTCTAACATCCTGGGTTTGCTTGTATTTAATTTAGCTTGACCTACTGAATTCAGGTTGGTTCCCTGTGGGGTCTCCTTCAGACAACTTACTAGTATACAACAGCAGATAAACTAACAAAAGTTCATATATCAATATGTGAATATTGGTCAATTAATGAAGTAATCTATGTAGTAACCCTGTGCTTGCCAGCGCAGTTAGCTAGTTTTGACTCTGTGAATCCTTTTTAAAGCAAAAACACTCTATAGTCAATAACTCGCCTTCTTTCTATTTTTTTTTTTTTTTTTTTTTTTTTTTTTTTTTTTTTTTTTTTTTTTTTTTTTTTTTTTTTTTTTTGCCTGATGCTGGAGCTGACCACAGATATGTATACCTCATTCAGATCCTACAGAAAAAGCCAGGTACAACATCCAAAGAATTAACCAGTAGAGATATACAATTAATATAAACAGAAACCTTTGTGTGGTTAACTGCAATGGTAATCGGTCAGTGTGTTACTGGTCAGTTAAAGCCAATCTGTAATCTTGGACTCACTGCCCATGACCCTGGGCCAAATCCTGAGGCCACACATTGGAATAATATAGAAAAAGAGTTCATTCAAAAACTACCTTCAAAGAGGACAAAGGACTTCAAAACTTCAAATCATCATTTTTGTCTACTTCAGATGAACAGAAGTCTTCCATACCCCAGTGTGTAAAAGATTGCTTTCAAACCAGTTTTGGAGAAGAGAGGAATCGTCCGCTAGGAAGGCACCCTCTCTTCCCCGCCCCGCCCCCCCGACATTTGCATCCCCATTCCTCTACTTTCTGGAAATATAACTGTTAATTTAAGATGCTGTCCTGCTGTTAGCAAGTGTACTTTACTTAAGGTAGTTCATACTGCCTTATTCAGATAAATTTCCAGATTCCAATGGTTTGCTTAAAAAAAAAAAAAGAAAACAAAAGAAAAGGATTCCTCCCTCATCCCAATCAACCCACATCCAAGTGTTCATTCAGGGACAATGGTTTCCTCCTTTCTATGGCTTCTCTCATCCTGTGGCTCTGACACATTCAATATAAGACTTTCAAGGTTGTTCTGAGGTTTGTTCCCATCCGTGCAGGGAAAGACAGCACAGAGATTGGCACTGGTGTTTGCTGACACCCCTTCTAAAGTAATCACCATATGTTCAGCTTTAAAAACTCCTCTTTCATAAAGAAACCACCACCAGTGAAAAGATCATAATCTGGATTTTCACAGCCTGAAATTCTATTAGAACCCCCCAAAGTAATTCCTTTTCTTTCAGAATGATAGAAGACATATTTGTCTTGAGTAGACAGGCCTAGTGCTGAGATCTGAAATAGACCCTGTTTTAGTGTCTATAAGGCTCTGAGAAGTCTGTTTCTGAGAAAATGACAGTTCCCTCCAATGAGCCTTCTTCAGAAGCTAATAGAAAAAAGTTCTATTTCAGTATACCCTGGAATTCAGGTTGTACAGACCCTGTCACTCCCAGGAACATACTCAATTGTTTTGCTGTGACTGAGAGGGAAAACTGAGCAGCGGGTTATACTTTTTATTTCTCCAAAGTTTGTTTGGGCCTTGAAGATTTGGGCCTTTTCTTTAGATACCTTATACCTTCTAGACCCCAGAGCATTTAAGAGGGATTCTGTTCCTTTAAGAACCACCTCATCCCAGGATCTACACCATGTCAGGTCATCTATGCCCTGGAGCAAAATAACCATTTCTTCCTGCCCATCAAGGAGGTCTTGAGCCAAGGACAGTCCAAAAACATGTGAACAGTCCATGGATCTCTGGGGGTGAACTGCCCACATCACTTAGCTTACTCTGGTCAGAAGATTCTCAAAGGTGAGAAGATGCTCAATTTCAGGATCAAGAGGGATAAAACAAGAACATGTCCTTAAAATCTAGGACTGAAAAAAAAAAAAAAGAGAACCCTAGCATGCTCCAGTATTTGAGTTGTAGAGGTTTGGTACCACTGGATATAATGGAATCCTTGCCTCATACATAGATAAACCTTATTATGTCCAGCAATTTCCACCACTGTGTCTCCTTTTCACTTATGTTATTGGTGAGTTGTGTGGACTCAGAGGAGTCCCTAATGTAGGAGACATTTTATAATAGAATAAAGGGTAAAAGAGGATTTTGTTTTTGATAAGGGTGCTTAAAAGAGTCATTCAGGGAAATTCATACTCAGATTGTTCTAATTGCCTTGCCCAGAATATTTCTTTTGTCTTGTTTTGTAATTACAGGGTTGATTTATTATTTTCTGCTTTTTTGTATATCAGAGATAATTTTGTCATTTAAGTTCAAGCTTTAACCAGATATCACATCTTTCCTTTTCTTTGGGCTCTTTCTTTCTTTCTTCCTTTCTTTCTTTCTTTCTTTTTTTGAGACAGGGTCTTGCTTTGTAGCTCAGGCTGGTTCCAAACTCACTGTGAAGCCCAGGCCGCCCTTGGACTCACAGCAATCCTCCTGCCTCAGCCTCCTGAGTGCTGGGTCTGATTACTGGTGTGAAGATAATTTATTGCCCAAGGTTACTTGAAATCCTGTTGCCAGTTGTTTTCTTTTTTTTAATAACTTTTATTTTTTGAATGTACATGATCCACAGATTCGTTAATATGTTAATAACACACAACTTTGGAATTTGTGTTCATTCACATGTATATTTTTGACCACTTTTCCTCTCCCTCTTAACCTTTCCCTCCCATTCTCACTGTCTTTTCCCTTCCCTAGCACTCCATCACCCCTGTTCTTTTGCTCTCTTACGTTTGAGTCTTTTTGTATATATATTTATGGCCATCTCGTATGAGAGACATGATTGATAACCAATCCTTGTTATACTGGGTCCATTTCACTGAGTATTGTTGGCTCTAGGCGGCCCCATTTTCTTTCAGATGCTTCATATCTGTCTTTCAGTATGGCTGCATGGTATTCCATTGTGTATAAATACCACATTTTCTTAATCCATTTTTCTGTTGAAGGACATGTGAGTTGTTACCAGGACTTAGCTAGTATGAATTGAGCAACTATAAACATGAATATTTATGTGTCTTTATGCTATGATGACTTTAGTTTTTCTGGGAAAATGCTCAGTAGAATGGCAGCTTGGATTTCTATTCTCAGCTTTTTAAGGAATTCCACTACTTTGCATAGTGGCTAAACCAGACTCCAGTCCCATCAATAGCATAGAAGCATTCCTTTTACCCAAAGCCTTGCCAGCAATTGTTTTTTGAGTTCTTCATGTAAGCCATTCTCACTGGAGTGAGATGGAACCTCAGTGCTTGGTCAGAGTATTTCAGTCCACACATGTGGATTAACTTCTAGCTCTCTCAAAGGGAAACATCCCTTTACACCTGGGGATAAGAGTAGCTGAAAGCTAGCTAGAGCAAAGAGATCACTTCCTGGTAATGGAACTTGGGTCTCCAGGACAATCAGAAAAGCATGTTGAAAGTGGAGGCCTACCAAGTTGCAAGCAGCTGGTAGAAATCTCTCTCTATGGGGTGGCCACACACCGCTGGGATAGTCACTTTGTTATTGGAATGTTTACCTGGGGAAAATCCAGAGTAGAAAAAAAGAGCACTACTGTTGATCAAGAAGGTAAGGGTGTGGCTCCACTTGGTGATTTTTTTTCCAGTTCCCCACTAGTGGAATTGTAATGAGGGGAGCAACATCATTGTTCTGAGGTTGATCCCATGCTTCTTGTAGGCCCAGTGACATCCGTCTTCCAGTGACCTACCTTGCAGAGAAGGCATGGTTCCAGTAGAGATTCCTGTTTAGACAACTCTTCTTAAAGTGCCCCAGCTGGTGGCACCTAGAGTGGCCAAGCTGAGTTTTTTTTCTACCTTTTTCTGAGAACCCCCAAAGGGTCACTATCATCCCATCATGCTTCCTGTCTTTCTTTCATTGAGTCATCTGGTCTCAGTGGCTTCCTTGAGTAAATCATCTAGGGTCTGACCACACAGAGCCAGCAGCTTTTAAAGCTTCTGACAAATATCTGGGGCTCACTGAGTCAGAAACTTGTCCTTCAGGAGAATTTCTCCTGCTACAAATGCAAAATCCACAAAAGCGTGATTAGCCGTGGTATCCCTGTATCACTGCAGGAAGTCAGAGAAGGTTCCCTGTCTTCCTCACATACTTGAGTCATTTTTACGTAACTCCGAGGCTTAACTCTCGCTTTTTTTCCCATTCCTTTATGCAGTAAATAAAATCATGCCTCTTCCACTCATCCTGTTCCCCATCAGATCCCAGGCTGGATTTTCCCATGGTCATGTCTGCACGTCTGGATGGATATGTCTGGCATTTTCATCCTCTGTATGGTAGGAAACACAATGTGCATTTCCTGCTTGAACTGTAGCTTCCCAGAATCATTCTTTTACAGTATAAAGTTTCAGCTAGGGTCAGAGCAACATCCCTCCATCCCAGATCAGGTAGGAAACACAAGCAGAGAAAAGTACGGACGTGTGGAGATCATCAGTGCAGCTCCACAACTCCCTTTTTATTTCTCCCAACTCAGATAAATTGAAAGGAACCACCACTCATCCCCCCATAGGGGCTGGATGAATGAAGAGGACATTTATCTGAGGTGCTGTGAGTCAGAGACGGGAGGACTGGTGGGGGTTCTGTCTCTTTCAGTTTGTCGTCACTCTCCTTTTTAATGACTCTTTTATCTAATTGCTTCTGGTCTGTCTCAGTCAAGGTTGGGATTCTAACTGCTACCAGCAGTTGGGGATCTGCATCACAGGCCTTTACCTATTTGGGGTGTTCTCTCAAAACAAGGACAAGTGGCATGTACAGGATTTCTGCTCTTTTCCAATCTAGCTGCAGGATATTAAAATTAAGAGATACTCCCTCTGGCAATTTTTCCCAAAGGCATAATCTATCCACGTGTGGGTGCAGAAGATTAAGGCCCTTTTTAGGTTTGAGGATCCAGTTTCTTCCAGTGAATGGACATTTTCAAGATGTATGTGGAGAAGCTTGAGACTCCCATCACAAGGGAAGAGTGCTTTCCATCTAAAGGGGGAGAGAATGAAACATGAAACTTGGGCTATTTGATGGCACCAGGGTGCCCCAGAAAGTATGCTGGCTCCTCCTTTAGGGTCAAGAGTACCCACCCATCTCTGGCACTCCAACGTAGGCCAAGAGTCTAGTCCTGAAGACCTTCTCATGTCTTGACACCAGAACTCTCTACCCATATCTATAAGCAAAACGGGGAGTCTCCAACTGCCGTCTCTGTCCTTTCCCAAGGACTCCACAGTGCTGCATTCTGTCTCTTTCTGCCTGACTTACTTCGTTTAAGACCCCTAGGGCATCCCTTTTTTGGCACAATTTATAATTGCGCCCATTGTAATTCTTTTCATTACAGTCTGTAAAACTTCCATGCATCTATGTAAAGAGGGCTGCAAGATGCTGCCCTAAATACCTTAAACAGGGGGAAAGGACTCTCCTTAAGGCTTCTGCGTGCAGCAAGGCCAGTCATCTTCTGTCATTTTTATTAGGAAGCTATTGTCAGTTTAAGGGGTTGGTCTTGTAAGTCCTTGCAAACACAAGTGACTAGTACAAGTCAGTTTAATAAGCCACTGAAAAGCTTGAAGTACTTATTCAAGTACATTTTAGCTAAAAGGACTCAAACTCATGATCAGAAAACAGCCATCTCTAAGCAGTTCAGATAAGTGATGACCAATGGAAGTACTTTATGTTGTCCTCATTTTGCTAACTCATATTTTGGCATTTCTGATTTTACTCTCTGAATGGCTCCTGCTAACTTTTAGCTTCCTTCAAGGACGTGAGAGTAAGCCGACCTCTGTTGCAAGATGTCCCACTCATCCCACTCCTGTGGCTTAACAAATACAGGTTTAGAGATGAATATTTCTGAAGTTAGGAAGAATATATTTGGCTCACTCCATTCATAGATTAAGCCAATAGGATTCCTTATGCTGGTAGCAAGAAAACCACACTCTGATTGGCCAAGTTCCACCAGACTTCTAGGGTAAATTCCTAAGGAGCAATGTTTACACGTTGTAATATTGCAGCAGGTACGCTGGTTTGCTGAGCAACTGACCTGCCCATCTTGTCATCCGGTAGGTATTGCCTGCATGAGACATTTATGGCCCTGGCTTCCTCTGGGATGGATGAGGCAATACATGCTCTGCTCTACTTAACTGCAAGGCTGCTTAACCATGGCAGCCAAAGCACGTTTCCCTAGCCTTATCGTTTGTCCTTCCGAAGCCTATTTCTTTCTATAGGACTGAAAGATATCATGTGACACATAAAATCCCTTCCTAATTGTTCTCAGAGGCACTTAATGACACTATAAAGAGCAACCCTCTTTTAAACAGTGAAGTTAAACCAAGAAGAGCTGTTCTCCAAAATAAAATGGACTTAGATATCCTGACAGTCATCCAAGGAGAAACCTGTGCTATTACTAAAACATAATATTGAATATATATTGCTAATTATTCCTAATATTCCTAATGTATCTTCCACTCTCCTGGATTTGTGCCAACAAATTAATTCAATGTCAGACTCTAACCCACCCTTTGGGACCAGTTTTTGGAATTGACTTTTCTTGTGTTCTTGGTGAGAAAATCTTTTAACGATAGGGATGATTATCTTGGTGATATTATTGTTTGGATAGTATTGTTGTACTATAACCATCTGTTAAGAATTTATTTTCTTTAGGCAGCAATCCACCAAGCTTCAAATGCCAGTGTACACTCAACTCCAGCAAATTCAGCCTCCTGATTTCTACTAGATTATCCCCCAACCCCCAGAGTAAACCCTGACTGTCACCGCAGCAGCGCCTCCTATCATTCAAAGTGATTATTTCCCCAAATCCCTAATAGCAGTTAGAGTCAAACACTCTGAAGGCCGGTTGTCATAGGAGATGATGGGGATGTAGGCAGCGAGGGATAAACAGGTCCTCCAGAAATGGAGATTGGAAAGCATGGTTAAGAGAAAGTCTCCATGATTAGCAATGGGCTGTGGCATGGAATAGCCTCTAAAGAATAAGTTCCTGGAACTATTGATAATCAAATGCTAGGTAGGTTCTGCGACAATAGGATGGAACCTTAGCAACCATGGTGGTTGATGGGATGGCCCCCTCATCAGCTCATCTGTAAAAATCTTGAGATAAAAGAGCTATGTGGGCTATTTGCTTTGGAGCCTCCCTTCCAGATCTTGGGAGTTTTATTCCCTTGCTTTATTTTGCCCCAATAAAGTGCCTTCCCTATACCTTGCCTCCTTCATTCATGATTTTATTCTTCAACTTTGTGAGAAATTAACTCAATCTTAGCATAATGGTAACAATGTCAAATATAGATTTTGCATAGAGGCCTTTTTCACAAAACAGAAGTTTCGTTATATCCCAAGATTACTGAATATTTTATACTGAAGGAATATTGAGCTTTGATGAGTATTTTTCTGTTGAAATTAAATTATCTTGTGGTCTTTGCCTTTTATTAATATGATGTATTACACCCACTGATTTTTAGATGTTTAGCCAGCTTCTTGATGCCAGGATATGGCCCTCCTACTCACGGTATACAGCCCTTTAGATACATTACTAGATTTAGCTTGTTAATATTTTGTTTAGGACTTTTGCTTTATATTCAAAAGCAAGATTGGTTAGAAGTTTTTGCCTCTTGCAATGTATATTGTTAAATTTAGTACCAGAGTTGTAATAGCCATCTAGGATTAATTGAAAAATGTTCCTCCTAGTTTTCATTTTTGGAAGAATTTGTGAAAAATTGTGTTAATTCTAATTCAGATGTTGGTAGATAGAACTCTCCAGTAAGACACATAAGACCAGGCTTTTTTCTCTGTGATAGTTTTTTTTTAATATTAATACAATCTCTGTACTTGTTTTGAGTATAATTAGATTATTTTCTGGAGTCAATAACAGTAATTTATTTTTCTAGGAATTTTATCATTTATCTAATTACTCTAAATTTTTGTCATATAATTCATAACATTTCCTGATAATCTTGGCAAATTTCCATATTTTTCCTATTATTTTTTCAAATTTCATTCCTTAGATGTGGACGGCACTTCTGCTTTTCATTCTTTTAAATGTGTTGATGCTTCTTTATGAGTTCAGTATGTGATCGATTTCTTTGTTGTTAATATTTCTAGTTTATCTGTTCTTAAAAGTAGAGCATTAAAACACTCAACTAGTAAGGTTGAACTTTCTCCTTGCTTCGATTTTTGTTTTACTTTCAACTTTTTTTGTTTTTACTATTTAGGCCTCTGTGTTGCGTGTATAATTTACAATTGGCATGTTTATGATTGACCCATTATGTTGTTGTGATATGTTCTTTTTCTACTAACATTAATCTGAGGGAGGAAATTTCAAAGCAGCACAGTGTTTAGGCTATTTCATGGGTTCTGGCTTTTATTTGCTGATTTTAGCCAGATCTATACTGAAAATCAGGGGAAAATGAAAGGGCCTAAAGAGACTAAAATGCAGTTGCAGTTCTATCAGAAAGAAAGCTGCAAATGATAGGATCATAGAGAGCTTGGGAGCTGAAAAGATTAGCATGAAGGAGTACATTGCATCGGAGCAACAGAAAAGACGACTCCAGTGCTTCTCAGAAATCAGCAAGCACCTCTCCTTCCTAGGATCAGCTTTCTTCTGAGATAGTGCCCCAGGGCACACTCTAGAGTCACAGTGTAAAGGGTCTGCCAGAGTTGAGGCCCCCCCCCCAGGCTTCTGCCATCCAGTTACTTGGAAACAGCTGCAGCACTGGTCCAAAGGGGCTTACTTCTGCTGTAGCAGGTGGCTGCCTTGGCATCGTCTACATGGCCGTGGTTTAACAGGAAAGTACAAGGCAAGAACTATGGGACCATGAAGGCTTCCACAGAGGGTTCAGAGAAAGCCTCAGAAGCCAGGTAGGGTGCCCCTGAGAGAGCCGTACAAGAAGCTGTGAGAGTGAGGCCAAAAATGCAGTGAAGGCCCAGGGGTGTGGAGATGCCAGGAGCATGGGTCATCTACTGAGTGAGGCCAGGGGCAGTGAGGAGAGCAGGCCAAACACTGAAATCATGTACCATGCAGCTGGAGGTGGAATCACAGCGGCAGAACCATCCAAGCCTGTTGGAGTTAACATCTTGCCACAACTTGTCCTGGGTATAAAGCAAGCCTGATGTCTAGCAGAGAAAATTCCATTAGATTTCAATGGTCCTGCGTACAGTTCTCTTTGGCTTGGTCAGCTGTCATATAGTCCTCATAGGACATTAATAGTAGCACCTCACAGACTTGTGTAGGTGTCAGTCCACCTGCTCTGCCACTAGCCCATCCCATTGGTAGCTCTACACTGGATCAAATTCTTTCTGTTAGCCTCAGCCACTGTATCCGAGGTCCAGATCTCTCACTTCTATGTTCATAGCTCTCTGCTCTTGGAGTTACTCTTCTTTGTGTCTCATTTCTATCTCTATAAGCCCATAATGGTTGTGTCGACTGGCTGTTAAAAATTTTTTTGTTGGTCTTTTATGAGTGACAAGAAAGTCGGTGTCAGTAGATAAACGATTCTCTACAAATCCTTTCTTGTTGACTACATCTGTATTCCGGCTTCTGCTGAAGTAGATAATCTGATATGTAAATTCACACACCTACTTAATCTCTGGAACAAAGGTACATCCATATAATTGACTTGTTTACAGGGTACGCTCTCTGGGTAGGATGGAAATTTTGCAGTTCAAGTACTGATTCCCTTTGGCTTAGCAATTATTTTCTACTTATCTGTTTTCTGTTGAATTTCACCATAATCAGCAAGGAGAAACCACTGTGTATATTCTACACCTTGATTGAAAATCTCCCAGTTAAATATGGACCTTCATCACTTAATAAATTTTTTTCCTTCCAACAGCTGAACATATTAGCCAAGTTCTCTCTCACTTTATGGCAAAGATCACCTTTCTTCTACTGTTAAATAACGTATTCCACATTTATGTCTGTGCTTTCCCTAGTACCCTTAATATTTATATTTGTAACGATAATCTGCTTGTGACTATGTATTCTCTAAGACACAAGAAACTTCCTCTATATCTTTCATCTCTTATTTCTAACCCTCATAGGAATCGCCTGTAAAACCAAATTTCAACCAGTAATCCCTTCAAGGTACTCTAGGACTTACTAAATGTCTTAAAATTCTTCTGGCTCCTATCATTGTTCCCTTTTATAGCTAATTCCAAACTTCTGCGTATCTATTGCAACTGTATCCCTCTTTAAATACCAAAATCTAGGGGTGGGGGAAAAATAAATAAATAAATAAATAAATACCAAAATCTATTGCTTTCCTATAGCTATAGCTCCCCTAAGATTATCATAAAGTGGTGTTAAACAAAATTTTTCTATCACAATTATAGGGACCAGAAGTATAAAATCCAGATGCCAAAAAAGCCCTGATGTTTCTCTCCCATTTTTATTAATATATATATTTGAATTAGTGTAGCTAATATGAAACCTGACAGGAATATAAATTAGCACAGTCAATGTGGAAAACTACATGGACTTTCTCCCCCCACCAAAAAAACCCCCTAAAAATAGAATTTCCATGAGATACAGCAATCTCATTTTTGTATATTTACCCAAAACATCAGAAATCAACTTGTCAAAAAGATACCTGAATTCATTGTTCACCGCTATTCATAGAATTAGAGTTAACAGAATCAAGTTAACCTGTGAATGAATAAAGAAAATGTGGCATAAAGATATAATGGAATACTGGTTCCCCAAAAAGACTTGAATTCTGCCGTTTCTGTCATTGTAGAAGTAATTAGGGAACATTATGCTAAGTGGAGTAAGCCAAGCACAAAGAAAATAGTACTGGATACTGCTAAGTCTACATTTCATCTAAAACATTTGAATTCATAGAAACAGAGAGTAGAATGGTTGTCTGGAGAGTTGATAGTCAAAGGATGGGCAGTCGCCAGAAGGTTGCTTTTTGAGATTTAACTGAACAGCAAAGCTAATATAGCTAACCATAGTGTACTGAACATTTAAAATTGGTACCAGTAAATTTCCAAGTGTGTCATCACACACAAAAAGTATTTGAAATGAGGTACGTTAAGTAACTCTTATTATGTCACAATGTGTTCATAAGCCATGTCACTTTGTAAGCCATAAAAGCTTGTAGTTACAAATTACCTACTCATAATAACTTTTAAAAAAAATAGGAGCTCATCTATTTGGGCTGGAGATGCCTGCCAAAAGTTAATGGGTGCATTACCGACCACAGCACTGCTATGGCGACACTTGACGACATTTGCCCTAGGCAGCCTTTTTGCTTTTATTCTCGACTTGGAAATATTCTGCCACAGGCAGCTTTCTGGATCCGGGACATTATTCAGAGCAAAGCGTAAAATAAGAGGTAGAAAGCTGACAAGTACATTTGCTCAGGGATTTTATCCCTCTTAAGCAAGCAGTTCATTTAGTGAGTTTTGACTTCTTGTGAAGAGCCGCCTCTCTTTGGCACTTAAGTATTTTTGAGGAAAAGTGCTATGTAAATTAAATTGATGTTACTTATAACTAATTTGGTTTTCCTTTAAGAGTCTGGACTGTTTGCCCAGAGATTCCTGGATCCAGGGTGCAAACAGCATGTCCACGAGGCCTTGCCTCAAGTGGTAGCTCTACCAATATCCAGCTGTGAAAAGCCATGCAGGATCCTGTCTCTATTGGGAGAGATAGTGTTACTTGTGTCATAGAGAAAGGTGACCCAACGTCATCTCTCTTGGTAAGTTCACTATGACTCATGGGTTTCCTCAGTTGTCGATGGAGTGTCTCCTTTGGTGACACTTCATTAGTAAAGGATAAAGTTCAAATTCTTAAACTTATATTCAATGTCTACTCAAACCCTTCTTTCGACTTATTTTTACTACTTTCCTACAAGAACACCCTGACTCTGATCCAACAGCCCCAGTCACTACTGCCCAAACAAACGTCCCACGTTCTCATCATTATGTTTTTGTTCCCCACATCTAGAGGCTTCCCTAACTTACCCCCCTACTCCCTCCTCTTTGTCAGCGCCAAAATTCAATATCCTCTATTTAAATCCTACTTATCCTTGGGGAGGTGGTATAAGTTCTCATTCTTCATGGGGACAGTTTCGCAGAGATTGTGGGTGACCTGCGTTTACTCATGTGGCGGGGTTGCCAACTTAGATCCTGTTTTGCATACTTTGAGAAGTGTTTTTAGATTTGAAACTCCTACATTACAGGAACTGTCTCTGTAACTCTGCACACAGCCATGGGTCCTGTGTAATTAGGAACTGAAAAATTAATGCATTTAGTGACAGTGATGTTATGAAGCTAAGTAGAGGCATGAAGTAAAGAGAGTAACTGATTGGCCACTTTGGAAAATTTTCCCTTTGATTTAGAAGAAAAAGATTTATGTGGTCCCCAGTTTCCCTGAAAAGTTTTTTTTTTTTTGTATAAAAGTATAAGCTTTATGTCATTAGTGTGCCACATCAAAGATGGCTGGAATGGCTGTCAAGGAGTGAAGCTTGGTTAGGTCAGTCAAATGGGATTCGTAAAGTTAACTGTTACGATCTTCCTATTGGCTACAGAAAAATGAGCTTCCTCAAGTATTTAAAGATGGCGGGTATAGTTTTGATATTTATCTAAGCAATTATGGCTAAATCATGATTGCTCTTATTTCTAATGATCCAAATTTCCTTCAGCAGAAACAGCAGTTGCTCCCCCCATCACTGAGAATTATAATCAAAAGCAATGTGTGTTGAGATAAGCCAGCAAAAAATAGAAACTTCCATCAATCATTAAGTCACTGAGGATGACTTAAAAGCATATTCAACATTTCCTTTCACAATATTTATCTTTTTCTTTTGACACTTTAATAATTCACTTTTTGCTATATGAATCATAATTATCCAGGTATGAAAAGTAGAATGCTGTCATTTTGTGAATGCTTCTGTTATGCCAGGCTGGCATAAGTGTCTTGTCACCTAATATTACAGGAGATGCTATTTCTTTGACTGAACTTATTATACTATGCTCCCAGTGACCTCTTCAAACAGCAAAGTCAGTTGCTTAATTAATGAGATGATACATAAAAAGCTTCTGAATTGATCTAAAAACATTAGACATGACTGTGGTCCCATTATTGTCAGTTACTATGCTAAAGAATGGATGTAATTTTTAAAGTTTTTTTGTTAGCCATTCCTTATGTCTTATAGTAATTGGCAATAAAGATGATAAAAATATACGCATCATTTACTTCTAAGCCACCAGCAAAATTTGGTACTTCGTTTTAGAAAAGAGGAAAGAATACATTTCTTTTCTTGCTACTCCTCATGACTTTGATCAACAACTCATCATATGCTATGAAACAGAAAGCAGGCCATAGAAAGCAAGGCAGGTCATAGGAAAACACTTGAGGAAGTTAGACTATGCGCAAATGTCTGTTAGTCTGCTGAGGGGTTTTCTCAATTGTGAAAATGTTAGAGAAAATATGAAGAAACTGGCACTATTTGCTTCGAGAAAGAATGCTTTGTATTCTATGCCAATGTCTCTTTTCTTTTACTTTCTTACTTTTTAAGGATTAGGAATTAAAAATATTTGGTACAGCTTTCAGTAGAATATGATCCGGTGGCAAAATATCATTGTGAGTTTGTCTAACTCTAATCATTTTAACTGTTTTCTTTGCATCTATGCATAATGAGCATTTGATTAAAGAATATATTGTTACCACTCATCTTCTTAATTGATTTTAACTAAATCACATTATAGGTCCTCATGGGTTATCTTCTGTTGAGTAAAGTTATTTCCTTTATAGGATTCTTCCCATTATTGTGTCTGTAAAACATTCTGAATTTTTTGGTTGTTATCAAAACAGTCTCCTAAGTCCAAGGTCTGGGTTCTGATTTGGGTTGGAGAGTTGCAGTTTCATAAGAATCAAATAAATGTGCATATTTGGAAGAAATAAACATTTTTGTGGTCATGATAAATGCCACTAGACATCATCAATGTTATACTTAGGGGCATCTGAGAAGAATTAGATATTTTTAAATATTTGAGCTTACTTTTTAAAGCTAGGTTATTTGATTCAGTGACATGTTCTCAGGCCAGAATAGTTTTTTTCCTTATTGTGATTACAGGTATACTGAGTCATACTTCTGCCCCCAATATTTAGAAGCTCCTTAGATTAAATGTGTCTAATGAGTCTGGCTTGTATAATTGAGAGTAAGAAACTAGATACATGTGTACTACAAATTCTGCTCAGATTCAAACATTCCTCATCAAGTAAATTAGAAGGCGAAAGGAAGATATAATTTACAAATGATTAGTTCATGTCATTTTTTTCTATTTTTGACAGTGAATTTCAGGATTTTTTTCTAAAGAATTATATAGAACCTGGGTAAAGACGTGAATGGTTTAGTGGTGATACACAGCAAAAGACATGAAAATAACAAATTTTGATAACACAACTACATTTCAGTAACTTCTTTTTATGAAATTAATTTTGATAAAATTTCTGATAATAAAAACTATAAATACAGTAAAAGGAAATACCCTTCATCCATGTGCCCTCTTAACATTAAACTGCATGTGTTAACTATCTGTCTAGATTAAATCATGCTTTTTTTCCCAAAAAATAAGAATACACTCCTATACATTCAAATGTACTCATTCAAAGAATCATTGTCATACAACACAGCTAATCAGTAGACCTTGTTACAGCTTAGTAACTTTTTTCTGGACCACAATACTCGACACTCACAACCTAAGGAAGGAAAAGTTTATTTTGGTTCATAAGTCAGAAGTCTAGCCAGTTCATGTGTTGCTGGAAGTGGCAGAAGAGGCTCAGGCAGAGGGCAGCTGCTCATGGCATCACAAGAGAAGAGGGGGAGGGGCAAGAAGCCAGGAGAAGAGTGTATCTTTTCAGACCACACCATCGGTCAATGATCCTCCACTCCCTCAGGAATTTGCCCCTCCTGACCAGCCTCACCTAGTAGCACTTGAAATCCATAGATAAGCACAACATCCGAATCCATTAGGCTTTGGGGGACGCTTGGAATCCAATCCATACACTGTCTCAGTTGTATCGTCTTGCTTTCTGTTCCAATAGCCAATGCAGATTATGTCTTATCATCATGGTGCTTCCATTATATTTACAGTAACCGCTTCTGTTTGCAACCCAGAACAAATACTTAATTGTTCTGACTTCCATGATGCTAACAGTTTTAAATCATTAGGCCCTTCATTTTGAAAGGCATTCCTCAACCTAGATCCGTCTGATGTTTCTTGGGAGCTGCACTCATGATTTCTTGGCAGAAATACCGCAGAAGTGATGTGTTCTTCTCACAATGTGCCATGTAACAGCAGTATTCAGCATCTGTTTGTCCTACTGTCAGAACCTATTGCATGTCTTTATCATAAGGTTACAGTTTTTCTCCTTGGCAATTGCATTCTCTAGGCAAATTTTTCTCCTTTTATTTATACTCTTAATTTTTTCCAAATTTCTGTATTCCAACTAACCCTTTATTTTAAAAAGGCTTAATAACATCACAAATACAGTTAACACCAGAGCCACATCTTCAACTCTCTCGCCAAAAAAAATGTTATCAGATTTCCCATACCACTTACCAGAAACGTGGAAGTCACCACTCTGTTAGCAAGTAAAATGCAGAGCAAAAATCAATTTTAAGAGGAATTGGGTCACAGAGAAAACTTCCAAAATTGGATCACAGACAGGAGACTACAGAGAATCACAAAATAACAATGCAGAAATCTTCTCAGGACCAGTGCTGGAGGGAGAAAACCTCAACAATGTGAATAGCTGGAGACTGCATCCTGTGGGCAAATATGAGAGGTAAAAGCTCCAGGTGAGCCTCTCCCCACCCCCCTCCACACACACATTTTGTGTTTTATTATAGGAGCTTGACAAAGTTTTCATAGTAAATATGGGGTAAGGGGTAATCTCAGATGTTTTCAACTTGGAGGAAAGAAAAGGAACTATTTTGCAATGTGCTAGAGCACTCTGAAGAAAGCAGTTATTCAAAGCCTAACCTGCTGGGGTTTCATCATAACCTAACTTAGCTAGGAAAAAAGAAATGTGCAACTTTCTGTATCTGTAGCATTCTACATTCTACCCACTTGTCCTCATACAATGTAGGATACTCAGCGTTAGCCTACTTTAACCATCATAGCAAACCTACGAGGAGAAAAAAAAAAAAAAAAACATGAAACACTTGTGAAGTTCATTGTCTAAAAGCATAGATACCAGAGAGGTTCGTGAAAACCTAGCCATATGATTATAAAATTTCTCCCATCCACCCGTATTTCACTCCCACATATTACCAAAGGCCCACTTACAGCAGACCTTTTTGCCCAGTATGTGACACATAATATGAAGAAAACAATTACAAGAACTACTAGAAGGTAAATACAATAACAGTAACACACCCAGTTTGAAGAAACAGAGACATCAAAAGTAAACACTGTAGGGATGTTGGAACTATCATACTGAAAATTAAAAACAGCTAAGTTTAATAAGCATGTATCTATTGAAAAATATAAACAGCATACAAAATGAGATGAGTAATATAAGGAGAAAGATGGTGGTTTTTAATTTAAAAATGAAATGCTAAAGCTTGAAAGTACTGTCATGAAATTAGAAAATGTCTTTCATGGGCTTATTGGTGTGTTGGAAACAAATCAAGGATACATCAATGGAAGCCTATAAAACTGAAAAGCAAAAAGAACAAAGATTGAATAAACAGACTAAAATATCCAGGAACTGTGGCAAACTACAAAAGGTATAAATATGCATAACAGAAATACCAAAAGAACAAAAAAGGAAACAGAAGAAATATTTGAAATACTAGTGACAGAGAATTTTCTTAAATTAATTTCAGAAATCAAACCAGGTCCAGGAAGCTTAACAAACTCCAAACAAGATAAACATTAGAAAAGGAAAAACAAGTCCCAATACTTAGTCATATCCCATTCAAATTGCTGAAAATTAAAGATAAAAATTCTGAAAGAAACCAGAAGGAAAATGTCCCTGTAATCATCTGTTGTAGAAGGAATCAAAGACAAAGAGTATCACTGACCTCTCTTTCAAAATTGTATGAACAAAAAGAGAGCAGAGTGAAATATTTAATGTTGAGAGGAGAAATATCAATGACATAGAATCATGCACCTTGCAAAACTGCTCTTCAAAAATGAAGTAGATAGAAAAATCTCTCAGACCAACAAAATTTGGAAGATCTTATTAACAGTAGACATGACTTCCGAATGCTAAAATTTCTTTAGCAAGAAAAAATCATCAAGTAAAAACTTAAATCTGTGTAAAGCAAGATAGAATACTGAATAAAGCAATGAAGGTAAATTATGCAATCATCAGTTAAAATCACAAAGGTCAAGTGGAACAAATAGAAAACAATTAGAAATATGGTATACATCAATTATATTAATAATCACTTTAAACATCAGTAATCTAAATGAACCACTATACATTTGTCATTGTGGATCAAAAAGCAAGGCCAAACTATATATTCTCTGAAAGTGATGCAATTTAAATATAAAGACACATGTCAATTCAAAATACATCTATGGATTTATAAATATGCCTTGACAACACAAAAGGAAGCAAGTGTAGCTTTATTCATTTCGGACAGCATAGATTTCAAGGGAAGGAAAGCTATCAGGAATAAAGTCAGGCATTATGTGATGATAAAGGAGTCAGTTCTCTTAAGAAAATACAACAACTTTTAAAGGTATGCCCTATCGACCTAACACCTGCTGACGTGTCCCTCAAAAGCCTCATGTATTTGGGTCTAGTGGCATACTTGTGGAACCCTGTGGTGCTGGGAAGTGGGGCCATGCTAGGAGGGGCAGATGCTTCCAACTTGACCTGGGAGAATCATATCAAGTTGTTAAGATTGGGGGTGTGCCCAGGGAGGAGGTAGCACTTGTGTATTATTGGTTTATGGGCCAGGCAGTGAAGGAAGAGCACCCACTCCTTGTGCCGGAAGCCCAACTGGCAACTTGAACTAAGCAAAAGAATCTGGAAGAGGAATCACTGTTACAACTTCTTCCTGGGAAAGCTCTGGCCTTACCTGAATCTCCGGACATTGAGTTACTGCTCACTTATTTGCCTTTCTGTCTGCAATGCCATGAGCGGCCCTCCATTCTCTGCCCTGTGCCATGTGCTTGCTGGCTGCCCAGGAGTGGGCTGTGTGAGACCTTCTGAAACCGTGACTAAAATAAATCTTTCCTCACTTAGGTTGTGGGTGTCAAATATTTTGTCCTGGTAATAAATAACTGAGAAAACGCATAAGTATACAAATCAAAAACTAATAAAACTGCAAAGAGAAGTAAACAAATCCACTATTACTATAGTTAGGGACTTCAGCACTTGTCTAGCAGAAACAGAGATCCAGCAGGAAGCAAAAAAATAAAAACTTAGTTGAACTCAGCAATACTATCAGTCATCTGGATATGATCAGTGAACTCTCCACTACCAGAATACAGAGATTGCTTAAAGGGCTACCACAGCAAGTCAAGGGAACACTCAGCAGCAAGATGAGAAAACAAGGGGCAAGATGCCACAGAAAGCCCCCAGCTCATCAAGGGAGACCCAGACAGAACCAGAACTCCTAAACTTTGAAAAAAATATTTCACTTGCTGGAAGAATACAAGACAGACTCAGAAAACAAGCTATCCAAGATAGTTAATGAATGTTTTAAAAGATTTAGCCAAAGAAATTAAGAAGCAAACAAAATTAACAGTGCTACAGAAGTCAACACAGGAAATGAATGACAGTTTCACTAAAGAATTCCAAAAATATGGAAAGATAAAGGAAGAGCATCTGGAGATGAAAATCTCCATGGAATATTTAAAGTACAGAATGTCATAAAATGTGGAGAGAACTTCTGATATAACAGACAAGACCAAAATAATGGCCCAGACTGTAATGATCATAAAAAATTCAACATCAACAGGAAATGGAATACAACAGATTATAGAGACTCAAAGAAACTTAATCTCAGAATAGCAGGAATACAAGAAAAAAATGGAAGTCTATATTAAAGGACTAAGAAACCTATTCAATGAAGACATAAGAGAAAATTTCCCATACATAGAAAATGAAACAGACACACAAGGCCATGGAGGAATACCATGGACTGCCATACATTCACGAGGTATGACCAAAACAGAAGATCCCCTAGATGTTATTATAGCAAAACTCACTGCAGTACAATACAATGATCAAGACAGTGTGATGTTGTCAAAAGAATAGACAAATAGATCAATACAAGAGAATAGAAAGGTCAGAAATAGATCCAGATCCACAGTTAGTTGCTCTTTGTAGAAAGAGCAAAAGCAGAACAATCAAGTGATGGCAATCTTTTTAAATAAATGGGGCTAGAACAATTGGAAATCTACATGCAAAACTCAAAATGGGTCAAAGGCCTAAGAATAAAATTTTTTAAATGTATAAAACTTCCAAAAGGTAACATAGGAAAATCTAGACAACAGCTCTTAGTTGAAACACCCAAAGCACCAACCATGAAAGAAAGAATTAACAAGCTAGACTTCATTAAAATTAAACTTGTACCCTTAAAAAAAAAAAACATGACTATCAAAAGAATGAGAAGACAAGCTACAACTTGGGAGAACTATCACATGTAGCGAGAACGTCACGGCTGAGAACCTGAAGCAGGATGTGATGGATGCGGTCAGAAAACTGCATCACAAGGCTAATAATGGGATGAAGAAGGGGGGGGTTTGGATCGAGGAGTAGGAGTTGCAGCAGGTCTTTAATGGTGACCATTATTATCTAATTTCTGATGCTTTCTGAGTTTTAAATGCATATTGTCCTGCTCCTGGTTGGTGTTACTTTTTGCTGACACTTGAGTTATAACTTCATGTGTTCTGATAATTTAGGCACCATTCAATCATTTCTTTGTCATCTTCCAAAAACAATATTTAAACATATAGTTTTCTGTATTTATTCTGTTCTTTTTCTTGTGATGTTAACACTTTCAAAATATTTTCTTTGGCTTGATTTCTGTACATTACAGTCATAATTGTTCAACATATTGTATCTACCAGGACATTAAGATTTCAGAATTTCAAGATATCAATCTATCCTTTCAGTTTTGTATACTATTTTATTTTGAAAAGTAAATTTTCATGTGCAACCTACTGTAGAGTGAGTTCTATAAGAGTGCAGTTGCTAATGTAAAATGCTTGAATGGGATTGAGATAATGGAGATCAAATCAAGAAATACTGAGAACTGAGTATTTGGCATCCAGGGAATATAAAAGAAAATTGTGATGTATTCTCTCCTTTCAAGGATTTTATTATCTTTGTGGGATGATAAATTGTATGGCAGAACTAGACTTCATCAGACATATAAACATAATTAGAAGGGGACTTAAACAAAAGTTGAGTAATATAAGCAGAAAAGCTAAGAGGGGCTCTTCTGGGAAGAATGGAATTCAGTGGGTAAAACCATGAACACAAATTTACATATAAAATATCTTCAAAAATAAAATGCCTTTTCAACACTAAGAATTTTGTACTTATTTTTTTATTTATGTAATTTTGAGGGGGAAGGTGCTTGAAGGTAGTAGCAATAATCAATTTCAGAAAGAAATATGCACTGTATATTTATGATAGGTTTTTCTTCACACAAAATTTTTAAGTCTTTCTGTTTCAGCTACATGATCCGAAATGGAGTACAGCCCCTGTGTCTGGCAAAGCTAGACTTAATTGGATTAGCAAATGCAAGTCTAGAATTTTAAATACCAAATTTGTGCACATTCTTGGCATTTTAAATCCATTGGAGGCACTTTGGAATGCTTCAAAGTCTCCAAAGGGTCCAGGCTAACCAATCTACCCACTGGGGCAAAAAAATTCAACTGAAGAGAATGTGTTTTAACTTGGAAATGTTTTTCAGTTCCTCAATTTATCGCTAGTATGGTTGTGCTCATGATCTTAACCATGACACTAAGCGCCCTGTTGTTATCCCTTCTGTCCTTTGACTGGTCCTGAGACCTCCCCTTGCCCACTTAGGATTTCCCACACTTGATAAGTAGATGCTGAGTACAATTTCTATTTTCAGACATGAGTTCTCATTCGGATTTTTCACTAAGGTGAAACAGTGGTAAGGCTCCTTTTTCTCTTTTACTTTCGTCTCTAGAATCCAACTGAGATTGCTTTTATGAAGCCTGACTCTGCTGACTCTCTCTAAATCTTCCTCAATGTGTAACCAGGCCTGCTGCTCTAATGACAGTTTCCTTCATTGTTCTATGTCATCTGAATTTTTATTTTTTCTACAGAAAGTTTGAACACCTTAGCACATCATTTCTCTTACTCTTATGTGTATTTATCAAGAGTAGATGGATCACCAAGTAGTTTCTAAAGATGGGACCCTACACATAGTATGACATTGTGTTGACTGTGCAGTTCTTTACTAGACATATAAAGTGATCGATTAGAAAATATTTCTACCTCAGAAGCTAAGCTTTCATCCAGAAAATTATTTCCATTGGAGGATCTTTGAAATTTATGGATAAAAAGTTTGAGTTTTTGAATTATATGTTTAAAATGAGGGAAGTTTTACCAAGGGAGGAGGAACTTCTGTCAAATCCTCATCAACTCTTTATACCCATGTTCGCCTTATAACCTAACTTGACTTTGAAGCGATGCCTGGATCCAGGCAAAGATTTTAAAATCCTGTATTCATTTTGCTTTTTCATGAGCACACCATGCCACTTACAATAGTTTGGATCTGGAGTGTTCCCCAAAACCTCATGCACCTATGGATACTGTGTACTGTTGAGAGGTGGGGCCTGGCTGGAAGAGGCAGATTCTTAGAGTTTGGCCTGGTGGGGTGTATGCTGGTTCCGCCCTTCATCCCAGACTGGTCTCTGTTCATCCATGCCGAGAGGATCTCGGCCTCCAGCTCCAGCTCTGGCCCTGGACCTGGTTGTGACCCACGACCGGCTCCAGTCCTGTCATGTGATTTCACCATTTCCCAGCTGCCTACCTGTGAAGAGACCGTGACCTTCTGAAACTGTGAGCTAAACCTTTCCTCGCTACAGTTGTGAATGTCAGGTATTGTGTCCCAGCAACAAGACAGTAATGATGACATCACTGTTCCATGCTACTTGCCCTTTCCCTCTGTACTTTTCA
The DNA here is from genome assembly GCA_004027205.1 of Ctenodactylus gundi. Classification (NCBI taxonomy): domain Eukaryota; kingdom Metazoa; phylum Chordata; class Mammalia; order Rodentia; family Ctenodactylidae; genus Ctenodactylus; species Ctenodactylus gundi. The sequence goes on from PVKB01000656.1 coordinate 153,793, forward strand.
CTACTAAGAAGGGAAGGGTGGCAGGAAGCGGTTCATGTCAGGTTTTGATGTGTTCGTAGCTTTTCTGAGGATTATTACAGAAGCCAGTTTAGATCTGGAGTTTGAAATCTTCCTGGCTTCTATTTCTTTCCTCCTTTATTTTTCTGGAGTCATCAACACATTTTTTCTCTTGTTTTATGTAAAACCCATTTACTCAAATTCAGAGCTTGGAAGCTCAGCTTCTCTGATGTGGGCTTTTAAAGTTTCACCTTCAGTAAAAACAGTCTTTTTCTTACAAGTGAATTTAGTATCACCAATCAAGAAAACTAAATTTTCACTGTCCACAGACCTTAAGTTCCCTAGCCTTAAAAACAAACAAACAAGCAAACAAACAAACAAAAACAAAACAAAACAAAAAAAACCTTAGAGGTAATTTGAGAATTTAGGCACTCTGCCTTACACAAACTTTTAACTTTTAAGGTGAAGTATAAGACACTTTATCTTATGCTCCATGAGATTTCTTAAGTCCATATATTTTAAATATCATGTGTCATTACCACATAGTTGAAAGTAATTAAATAGTTACTGGACTATGCAGTAGTCTATCAGTAGCCCTTACTTGACCCCTGTAAGGTCATTGTATATATTTCTAGGATGGCCATAACAAAATGCCAAAAATTTGGTGGCTTAAAATAGTCATATCTATTTTCTTATAGTTCTGAATTCTAGAAGTCAGAAATCAGATATCTGCGTGAAAGTATTTTCACAGAAGTCTTACAGAAGGATCTTGCCAGGCCTCCTAATCTCAAGACTCTAGGAGACTGACAGTAAGATTGTAAGTCCATCCTGGGCAATTGAGCAATTTAGTGAGATCTTGTCTCAAAATTTTTAAAAATAATAAAAATGGATTGGGAAAGTATCTGGAATCCACCCAGTATAAACAAACAAACAAATGTATAAATAAGTATCTTTCCTTGCTTTCTCCGGTTTCTGATGACTCTAGATATTTCTTGGCTGTTGCTGAATCAGTCTGCCTTCTCCTTCACATGGCTTTCTTTCTTTCATTGGATTTAGAACCCACCTAGAAAATGCAAAATTACCACTTTTCAAAAGCCTGAACTCAGTCACATCTCCAAAAGCTCTTATGTCCCCCCAAAAAGTCACATTCACATGTTCTGAAGTATAGGGTTTTGACATTTGGAGGTGACAAGTCAACCCATAACCATCATCAAAACTCATTTTATAGATGAAGAACCAAGATTCTGAGAATTCCTATAACTCGACTGAAAGTAAAATGTCAAAATTTGAATCTAGATTAATCTCGCGTCAAAAATTTTGAAAATTTCCATCACAACTTTTTGCATAAGACTCGCTGGTTCCATGTATATCTCTAGTAGATCTGGAAACATGCAAGTTGGTGAATCTTAAATATTTGTCTTACTTACCCTGTGCTACTATCATCTTAGCACCCATCTGGGCTAGCCCACCCTTAAGAGAAGAGCCCATGGAACTCTTCTTGAAAATATACCTCAAGCATAATTGTGCTATGTTAAAATGCTGTTAAAGAACAGTAGCCTCTTGACAAACCAACTCATTGATGTAGACAACATTTACATCATTCTTTTAACATCAGCAAAAGAAACAGATGGTTTAAGTCATGCATTTGGGTTATCAGCAGGACAGAATTTTCCACAGACAAATGTAAACATCCCTTTTAAACATGATTTTTATGGCATAGTTTAATCTCAGTGATTGTTTATTACTGCAATTCAGAAAACATTCTTAATTTGTCATACATGACATATTGACCTAGACTGGATGCATTGAGCTCACGACCTATCCAAGTAGTTTTATTTTAGCCAGAGTGACCATTTTTTTCTGACCTCTCAAATAGAGTTATTTCGTAATAATTTGTTTCATTTATTATTCCAAGATGGCAGTTGTTCATTTTCTCAATCATTGGCTTATATTCTCTCTACTTCATTTTGTTCTTTCAGCAATGGTACCAGCGTATATTTGAACAAAATTTCATAGACTTTCTAAAATGAAAATTAATTCAATTGTATGGGCTCTTTGTTGTTATAGTCCTTGTGTCATTTTAAACTTGGGGAAGTGGACTCAGAGGCAATTACTTAATAGTTTACATAGGAATTCATCATCATAGACTCCCTGGCCACTTCAGGACCATAGCTGACTTCCTCTTGTGAAATATAATCCAAGTAAAGATAGACTCTAATCCTACAACTGACAGATATTCTTTCCTGTCTTTGTAATTGTCACTTCTCCTAGCATCTGATTAGAAATTCAGGAGCTTCTTGGCAGTATATCGTGTATAAAAATGACTATTTTCTTGATGTCAAGTCTTTTATAGAGTCATTATTAAAATTTTAGGCTGAGAATCTTTTCTGCCTTTAACTCCTTTCCCATTTCCCAAGATGCATAGATTTTTCTTTGCGTACACGAGGCATAGTACACGCTGCCATTGTTACTCATCTCTCCATTGCTGGGATGAAATGCCTGGTACCCCACCCACTTGATAGACAAGAGGTTTACATTAGATCATTGTTCCAGTCTATTGTTTTCTGAGCCGAAGGCAGAAGCATCATGGCAAAAGGGCAGGGCAGACTAAAGTAGCTTCAATCATGGCATCCAGAAACCAGAGGGCAGGTAAGGAAAACACCAGAGTAAGGCATCCCAGGGACAGAACCCCAGGGCCACACCCTCATGACCTACCTCTTTCCTCTAGGCCCCACCTCCTAGTAGCTCACTCAGCTATGATCTCATCAGTGATCTGCCCATGATGAGGTCAGTGTTCTCACAATCCTCTCCAAGAGTTTCTTACTGCAATCAGGTTGGCAAGTTTAATTGCGATGGTAGTGTCTGGAAAGGGAAATACATACTCCTCAGACACGCGAAGAAAAATTTGCACATTTTGTCTACTTTATGGAATTGGTACCATGGCATTACATGACCTTAAAAATCACAGACTCTGGAGTCAAGCAACCTGGGTTCAATTCTAGCTGTACTTCTTGATCAAATTACTTAAACTCTCTGTGGTTCAATTTTCCAATGCATAAAACGGAGGTAATAGTATTTATGTCCCAGGCTTGGTAATGATTCATTCAGTTAACACTAGAATAAAAATTCTGCCTGGAGCATGGTGAACACAGGATTGTTGTTACTAACACAGGCTAGCTGTCAGTCCCAGGCTTCTTGCCTCCAAGTTTACTTGTCACTCCATCCGCAGTGATAAAGTGCAAGTAAGGCGTTTACTACTCCACTTGAAAACTTAATAGACAGGGATTTTAGCCTCCAGCGATCATGGAAGAAATGGTGCTTAACTAGCCTTCTTGCCATAAACATCTCAGGCAAATGCTTTTCAGGCAATGGACAATATACAACTTAACCCCATGATCTTTGAGAAAGGAGAAACTCATGAAATAAACCCCCCAATTACCCAGTTGCCTGCCCAGAAACAGTTTTCTGATTGCAGCTGTCTGGTGTCAAGCACCGTGGGTCCCACTGAGGTGAGGAAGCAAAAATTACAGTTTTGTGTAGCTGGAACAGCTAGAATATAATGGGTGGGCATGGTGGGAGAAGGAGGTTTCCCAGAAATCTGTGTGATACGAGAGAGCACCTCAAGTCCATATGTACGAGCGAGCAATATATACGCAGGACGGACTGCCAGGACGGATTAACAGCTGGCTGCTGCAAAGCGGAGACAGTGCAAAGACATTGGAGACTGAGGAATACCTGTGGTCATTGGAGTCCCCACTCATCCCAGGGTGGAGCGATTTCTTTAAAGTCTCTTTAACATTGCTGAGATCTAATAGAAACACCCGGAGTCCTGTGCTAGGAGTAATGACCGTCCTCTGCAGTGAGACCTACCATAGAGTCCCCTGGGGAAGACTAAAACCACATTCTAACAAGATCTTTGGACAGAGTGTAGAAGTTAAGGCCCACCAAGTTAGACAGTTTTGCAAAATACTGAAAGCTTTTCACAGTTCATAACTTACGAAGAATAAATTCAAGCTCCACAAATTTTAAGGGACCAACAAATTATAGCACTTCTGTTAAAAATAGCAGAATCCTAATTCTTTACAGAATATTATCCAAAATATCTAGTATTCATCAACAAGAAATGGAAATTTAATGTAGTTGAGAAAAGACAAGAAAAAGTCAGTAGAAACAATGGATTTTCTTTGTAGAGATGTTTCTTTATATGGCAGTCTTTTTGACAAATGGTGCTAAAGCAATTATAATCTAATCCATATGAAAACCAATGAACTTCAACCTGTGCCTCATACTGCACACAAGATATAGTTTAAATAAGTTTTGGAACTACATGCAGATTAAAACTATAAAGTTTATAGAATCAAACATAGACTAAAAGAAAAAGCAGCAGCCAGGAAAAAAAAAACCTATTGATTAATTGAGTTTCCTCAAATATTAAAATCATCTGTCTGTCAAAGGAGAATTTTCAAGAAAATAAAATGGCAAGCTGTATATTAAAATTTTCACAACACATATAGCTGGCATAGTACTTTAATCAACAATGTATAAAGAATTCTTTCACAATAATAAACCAAAATAATTTTTCCATATAAAAGATGTATATAAATTTTTGCAAAATACAAATGACCACAGCAGCAAAAATGACTAAAAGTTAAAAGATGAGTAATGTGAGGAATTGGCAAGGATGTGGATAAGTAACAACACCTATACATTTATGGTAATCTCCTAAATTGGCTGTTATCTTGCCCAACTTTGTACTGCCTTCCTTAACCTAGCTGAATTTCTGTCTTTGTTTTTGAGGACAGGTTACCTATAAGACAAAGGGACCTCTTCAGGTGTACTAGACTAAACTGATTAGATCTAATATGGTTGCCAGAGTGACTACCAGATAATTTCTAACTTCATTATAGTCCCAGCTGCATGCTAAATAGCACCTCCAGTGTTGACAAGTAAAAACCAAGAAGTAGCCCAAAGAGGTGACACCTTAATTCTTAGAAAAGACCTGGGTCTTCCTCCCCTTTATTGGCCGGTCCTTCCTCCTCACTTCTACTCTATGACTGTAACTTCCTGACCTCTCAACGGGAGTCAAGAGATTATAGGAGTCTTATCTGCACTTTTATAGGGGCCCAAAATAAAATGCTCTTTCACTGTTCTATTGCTACTCAGTATTATTACCCATTCCACAGTTCTGAGAGGAGTCTGGGATCTAAATCATCAACAGTGTGATACTTTTGAAATACTTTGCCCATTTCTTAGAGTGAAATACATGATCATGTGACCAACAATTCATCTCTTGGGCTTTTACTCAAGAGAAATGAAAACTCACACCCATCAACAATAATAGTAGTTTTGTTTATAGTAATTAAAATTTGGAATCAACCCAAATAATGATGGTTTCCAATAAATGATTCAATAATGAATTTACAGCATATCATGAAATCAAATACTACTTAGTAACAAAAAGAAATAAACTGACAAAATGTAAAGAGATGCTAAACTGAGTCAAAGAAATCAAAGAATTCATACTGAAAAATTCTGTTTATGTGAAATTCTAGAATGAGCCAAGCAATCTACAGTGGCAGAAAACAGCTATTTTGCCCTGAATGAGAGGGTGCAGGAGGGAGGTGAGACGGTGGCAAAGGACCTTTCGGGGAGGGAAATGTTTTATGTCTTAACTAGGCTGCAGATTTGCATACATTTGTTCAAATGCATTCGACCTTGAAGGTGTACATTTTATTGAATTTAAATTGTACCTCGGTTCAATTCACCAAAAAATATATTAGCTGTGAATGGTGGTAGGGCCTATAATCCCAGCAGCCTGGGAAGCTGAGGCAGGAGAACTGCAAATTTGAACCCAGCTGTGGAAATTTAGAAATTTTAGTGAGATCCTAACTCAAAAAATATAGAGTGCTAGGGATGTAGGTTAGTGCAAAAGCTAAGTACCGACCCCCTTTTTAATCCTGGTTTCAGACTTTCCTTCATTTCTTACCTTCAAAGTCTGGCGCATAGTATCGCCATTGCCTAAGAATCTTTCTATTCCTTCTTTATCGTGAGAAAAGTTTTTCCTTAAAGGAATCCCACACTTAGTACCCTTGCTGTCTCTCCAACAGCGGGATCTCATTTTATTGCTTATGCTTGTCTTTCCCACTGAAATGCCAGCTCCCTGAGTAAGGAACGTCTGCTTCGCTCCCTGCCATACCTGTGCCGACTAAGGCTTGAAGTTGGCACTTAATCAATATTCATTGAATGAACAAATACATGGTGAATGTATAATAACTAAAGAAACTCAGATAAACTTCCTCCTGAAATACTCAGGTAGACAGTGATTTCTGAGAAAGTTCTACTTTGTAAGTGAACCAAGGACTTCTCCCTCCATGTGAATGCTGGTTTTGATTTGGTATACCACATTTATTGCAGGTATTTTCTCCTAAATTTTATTTCTCAGAAGCCACAGCTTTTGTGAGTCACTAAAATGCAGTTCTTGGCGGTGCCAAATTCTCCCACTACCTTGTCTTCGCAGCTAGCCAGACCAAACAGTACATGTTAACCATGTTTTTGATTGTCTTGTGGATTTCTGTCTGGTTTAGATTGTACATCAAGATATTGTGTAGTTGTCTTCCTCTCTGAGAAGCATACTATATGCTTTTCCAAGTACGTTCCTTGTGCTTTTAAAAAATAGCTGCCTGTGTTTAAGTTATGTGTTCCATGCACTGAAATCTTCTAGAGGGTTTGAGAGAGGAATTTCTCTCTCTCTCTCTCTCTCTCTCTCTCTCTCTCTCTCTCTCTCTCTCTCTCTTTCTCTCACACACACACACACACACACAAACACACACACACACACAAAATAGAAGTGATGCTTAATAAGATAATTTTTTACCTTGGTACTGTCTCTTGTATTTTTGTCCCATTTCTTTTTTTTTTCTTTTTTCTCTACCAGTATTTTTAAAGCTTTTGGGGGAATAGTGCTAGTTATTAAATTCAAAGTATCAGAGAGAAATAATAGTTTTCCCCTTTCAACTTGCTTAGGGTTTGATGGAAACTTAAGCTAGCTATTGTATATAGTGTGACAGAATAAAGGCCTGTTTAGGACACCAAATGGAGTTCAGTGTCTGCAACACAATTAGCATTGGGTCTAGTTGCTAAACGTCCTTTTAAGGTAGCCATTAATAGTCCCATCTTGGAGATGATAATAATTTACAAGATAGTCATGTTTTAAGGTCATACAACTAAATCTAAGCATTTTCAAACCTCTAAGCTGATGATGCCTGTAATGTGCCCCACACTGCTCCTCCTTGGTTTATGCTGGGGAGGGAAGGAGATGAAGCACTCCAGAATAACGCACCATTTTCTAGTTAGAACCACAGGGTGGCAAATGTTGACACCCATATTACAAGACCAACAATTCAGGTAAAGGGGTAAATTGGGAGAATGGCATGATATTTGGGGTATTTGAAAATAAGCGTTAGAAGATGTTGAGAGGCAGTTGCACCTACACCGTATGTCCAGCTGCTGAGGGCCACAGGGGTGAAAGTCGGTGTCTAGGTTTAAAGGTAGAATGCCATCAAAAGCTAGGCAGTTGCTGAGACTTTGTGTATATGTGAAGTCACTTGGAGAGAGTAGACAGTTTGAGAAGAGTGTGAAACATGTCGATAGCTTCGAGAGTCCTTTTCCACATCTCCCACTTGATGCATGATTTCTTTCATTTAACAATGCAGGTGGTCTTCTGTGTGTGTGGATTGGAAATATTGGGGAAAAGTTTGTATTTTTTACCAAACATGTACCAACCTTTTTCTTGTCATTATCTTCTAAATAATGAAGCATAACTTATATAAGCCCTCGTGTTATATTAGTATTGTAACTAATCTAGAGATGATTTAAAGTTCATGGGAGGATGTGTGTAGGTTTTGTGTAAATACTGTGTCATTTATACAAAGAAACTGAGCATCTGGTGTCCATGAGGGGATTCTGGAACCAGCCCTCCATAAATGCTGAGGGAGAGTATGTTGAGTTACTGAGCATTAATTATCAGTTCCAGAGCAGACTAGGTTCTGTGGAGATTACAAAGTAATAAGATAAAATCTCTCCTATCTAGGAATTGTTAGATTTCAGTTGGAAAGTCAGGGTATATTTATATTTCAAGTCTTGCAGGTTAAAATGATGCCTAACCTAGACTGTGAGCAGGCCCAGCATGTTTATACTTCTGGTTGTGTTGTGGTGAAACTTCAGAAGCACCACAGCAAACCATCTCAAAGCACAAAAACGTTTCTTCTTTTCTTTCATAACAATCATCCTGCCTCAGCCTTCTGAGTACTGAGATTGCAGGAATGCACCACCATGCCCAGCTATAAAACATTCTTGATACAAGTTTCTGAGTTTGCTACTTCTCTCTGTTCTCGTCATCATAAAGAAGTCACAAAGACTTTCTTGAACACTTTGTACTTCGAGCCCATTTACCTTAGTGACAGAAGATGCAGTGAATGAATCCCAGGGAAGCTGGAACTGGAAAACTGTAGGGGATCTATCCGTGACCTCGTGTTTCTCACTGAATGCCTGGTTCTTTCCATTCTGCAGGTGCCCTCTGTTCTAAAACCGACCTGAGAAGCTGTGGCCCTTATTATAACACGGCTAGCCTGCATTCTTGGGCATGAGTCCCTCTTACTTCCTCCCTCTCCTTGACTCTATACTTGTGTTATTTCAAACCTATACATGAGAAAATTGAAGCTAGGAGAGATTGTGGCTCCCTAAATTGCGGTCATCTGTTAGGAATTCAAAAACAAAAACACGGTATCCCTGCCTAAATGGACTCCAAGAATTCAGTGAGTTTGCTACTTCTGAGTAGCTGCTTTCTGTTGTAGACAGAACCATGAAATAACCAAACAGACATCCGCGAGAAGTGCCTGAGCGCAGAGAGAATGCTACCTGGAAAAGCAAGGCGATCACTGCAGCAAGATCATCAGAATGCAACTTGGCAGGGCACGCAGCTCTCCAGGTTCTAAAGAAGGGAGATAGCATCCCGGTCAGCAGAGCTGAAGGTGCTGCGCTGAGCCGGTGTTTGCCGAAACTGAGAACGCAGCACTGGTTGTGGTTCCCCTGGATTTCCCACACCTCACATCTGAGCTGGCCACATGAACACAGACATGGTGTCAGGTGAGCCTGACTGTCCACCTTCCTGGTATGGCTTGGAATACTCTGATTTTCAGGGATCCAGGGAAGAGAAAACTTGTGGGCAATATTGATATAAAATTTTAGTCTCTCTTGTTCTCTAGTTTTCTTTCTCTTTCTTTCTTCTGCTCCCTGCACCCCCACCTCAACCACAATATAAATCAGCATAGAAAACAATGTGGGCTTTGGCAGTGATTCCTGTTAGCTTTGAATGCTGACTGCATACCAGACTTGGGCACTACAAAAGCTGCTGTGTGCTACGTTATAATTTTTTTCATGATATCCCTAGGAATGTTTTTATTGTCTCCATCTTATGGCCTAATAGAAACATCATAGAAATTTTGAGTTAGCACACTAAGTAAAATGACTGTGGATTTAATACAGACCTGTATAGCAAGGTAAGTATGAGCTACTAAATTTTGCATATTTGTCAGAAATAAGTCTGAAACATAGATTGTTTTCTCAGAGTTTCTGAACACTATCCCTAGCATCTGTAAGGGGAGAAAATGCTGACAGCTTCACCGTTGCAAGGCACATCTGCTTGTGACCATGTATACTCTCAGAGACGTTTCAATCAAAAGATCCTTTTTCGTAAACCCTAAAAATTCTATTGAGAATATAAAAATTACTTAAAATTATATTTACTTTTCACACCTGAACATTTATGAATTCATCCTACTCCCTAGGTTCTAAAGAAGGTAGACATGCTTCCACATTTTTTGTTTGTTTTTAATTTTTGGCTCAGCATTTGTCAGTAAGACAATTTAACTTGAACACCTTTTCCACATGCTATGGTTGTCAGAAATAACCCATTTTTTTTCCTGAACCTCAACTAAAGATCTCACTGGTTCAGGGTACACAACACATTCCATATGCAAAAATTCTCATTTTATCTGATGCAAGTAAATTGACAGGGTAATTAAAAATGACTCAGATAAAAAGAAACATAGATATGGTTAATATAGGTGACTGACTGGGAATGACTCACTGGTTTCCACCACAACTGGGGACAGTATATAATAAGGATGATTTTTAAAGAAATCTTTTTTGTTCAGGTAATCACATGTGTAAATAGAAAAAAATTGAAAAAATATATGCTATACATGGTAGCGTGACACAAAAGTAAACTTTCTTTTGGTCAACTACTCCCAGCTATATCCACTCTTCCAGAGGCAATTATGGTATCCGACAATTATCCTGCCAGAGAAATTATGGATATATGGTGGTTATCCATATGTATTATTTAAATTTAAATAGTGGCACACAATGCACACCTTTTTACATCTTGCATTTTCACTTCACATATTTTAATTACTGCATCTTAGTTCCATGAATGTTCCTCTCACCCATTTAATAACTGTATGACCTAAACTGATATAAAGATTCAATGCTTAATAATACACTTTTTCATTCTGATGTAGTTCATTTACCAGATCTATATTGATGAAACCTCTCATTTTCAGTTGTTTTCATGATACTGGGGATTGAACCCAGGGCCTCATGTCAGAAACCAACTGTACCACTGAGCTACATCTCTAGCCCCAGTGCTTTGCCAATATAGACAGCAATACAGTGATGTTCTTTGTATCTGTATTGAAATATTTGCCAGATAAATTTCTGGAAGCAGGATTTCTGGGCTAAAGATGAGAAACAAGAGGAATAAAAAGTAAAACAGGACTTGTTTTTTGAGTTCAGAAATGGAGATTTATGTTTGTCTCAGTTCTGTCTCTCTCAAATGAATTCGTTACTCAGACACCAGAGTGTATCTCAACTCTGCATTCTGGCCAGTGCTCTGAGTGCCTTTGTCTTTTACCCAACTGCTCCATCAATTCTCAAGCATGGATCAAGCAAAACATCTGCCTTCTTTACTACTACTACATCTAGACTGCCAAGCGTTTGAAGGGAAATGTATATATCTTGGCTTTATTGCAAGTATACACTTTCTAAAATCCTCAAGGGATGAAATACTACTCAGAAATATCCTTTTGCTTACAATTAACTGATTGTGCTGTCATTTTGAACATTAGCTGTTCCACTGGCTATTTACAAACTTTACCCCACCTAAGCCACACTCACTCTCAGGAGGCTTGAGTCCTGTGCTAGTTACTTTTTCATTGCTGGGATAGAATACTCGACACCTGCAACTTTAGGGAGGAAAGATTTATTTTATTTTCACAGTTTCAGAAAGTCACAGTCTATTCACAGGTGGATGGCTAAAAAAGGTGGAACTACTTGGACGGTTCAGGGCTGGGGCCAGAGCCAGAGTCTGAACTCACAGCATGGAAGAAGACAGCCATGTCTGGGAGAAAGGATGGAACTTGCACACACTCCTCCAGGTCAAGCCCCATCCAGCCGGACCCCACCTCCCAACAGTACACAGGGACATGAGGATTCTGGGGGACACTCCAGTCCCAAGACACAACAGTTTCTTACATCATAGAGAAATTCTCTTATTAGGTAATACTTTATTTTCTACTGCTTATCTTTAAAATTTTACGTGAGATTCTTGGATGATCCCAAAACTAATTCTGCCACCTACTACTTATTCCTCCTGTCTGCTGATTTCTTCACTATATGTAGGAATTAAATTTAGTTTGAAAAACACACACAAAAAATTCAATATTCTTGGCCTAAGGAATACATAAGTAAATACAAAAGAATTAAAATGATTATTTGGATACTTTCAGAGCATAGTGAAATGAAACTAGAAATCAACAGAATAAAACCCCTACAAAATCCATACAATTACATGGATATTAAGCAATGCATTATTGAACAAGCAGTGGATCACAGAAGAAACCAGTGAACAAATCAAAAACTTCCTAAAGTTAAACAACAATGAAAGTGCATCATTCCAGCCCCTGTGGGACACAATGAAAACATTACCAGGAAGGAAATTTGTAGCTATGAATGAATGCGTTTTAAAAAAAAATAGAGCAAACCCCAAATAAATAATCTAATGATGTATTTCAAGGTCTTAGGGAAAGAAGAATAGCCAAAATGCAAAAGCAGTAGAAAAAATTATAAAAATCAGAGCAGAAATTAATGTAATAGAGACTAAAATAAAATATAACAGAACAATGAATCAGAGTTGATTCTTCAAAAGGATACACAAGATTGATAAACCTCAAGCCAAACTCATAAAAAGAAGCAAAGAAGAAATCCATATCACTGTAATTAGAAATAAAAGGCGGAAACGACAATGGCACTGTTGTAATAAAGGATTATAAGAAACCATTTTAAAATACATTCTATTAAATTTGAAAACCTAAAAGAAATAGATTCCTAGACATCAAAACTGAACAAAGAAGATATAAAAATCCTGAACAGAACAATAACCAGGAATGAAATTGAGACAGTAATAAAATCTCTAACAACAAAGAAAAGCCTAGGATCTGATAGATTAGCCTTAGAATTTTATCAGAATATCAGGGAAAAGATAATGTCAAGATTTCTTCAACTTTTTCCTGAAATTAAAAGAGAAATAACACTGCCATATTTCTTCTTGGAAGCTAGCATTACCCTGATTCCAAAACCAGACAAAGACATAACAAAAAAGACAAGAAAAGAAAAAAAGGAAAATCACAGTTTCCTTAATGAATATAAACATAAAATTACCCAACAAGAAACTTGTAAACAAAATGCAACAAATGATTAAAAAATCAAGATCAAGTTGACGTCTTCCCAGGGATACAAGAATGGTTCAACATGTACATCATTTAATGTACTATATCATATCAACAAGAGCCAGAACAAAATCACATAATCATATCAATATTTGCAGAAAAATGACAAAATCTAACATCCATTCATGATTTTTAAAAAATAACTGATGAAAAGAGATAGTTACCTCAAGTTGATAAAAGCCATTTATGACAAACCTATTGCCATCATCATATTACATGGGGAAAAATTAAAAGCATTTCCCCTAAGGTCAAAGACATGCTAATAAAAAGAATAATTTTGAGGGAAAATCACACCCAAAACCTTACCCCTGTCCCTTCCTTCCTTCCCCCTAGTGATGGCTTCCCATCCTTCCCAAGCACTGTTGCTAAGAAAGTTAGCCAAGAACAGCTATTTCCACTGTTTTGTTTCCCACCAGCTTGTCCATTCGCTGAAGAATAGTTCTGCTGGAAAATCCCCAGATGATGTCACGCTTCCAGGGCTTTTGCGCATCTGCGGGCACCATCAACCTTGGGTGTTCCGTGACACTTGTCATTGTCAGTTCATCTCCAACCTCACTCTCTTCCCATAGAATTTCTGTCTTTTCATGCTACTCTTCCTACTTGTTCTCATCCTGATTTTTTGTCTTTTTCCCCGATTTTCCTCTGGCTTCTTCCCGAATGTAGGTCTGAGGATCAAGTCTTCGTTGAGTGCTCCTCGCTGTGTCTTCTTCCCAAGATGCCCTCCGTTACTCTCTAGCTTTACAGTCACCTGTGTGCTGACGGTGACTCCCAGATCCCTCACCAACTCCCTCCTGATCTCCAGGCAGTATGTCCAGTTGTCTGCTAGTCTTCACCACTCGGCTGACTCACAGACACTTAATAGCACGTCTCCACCGAGTTCTCCTTTCTGTTTCCCACTCCATTTCCCAAGGCAGTTCTTGCTCCCCATCGTCTACCCAGTCACCTAGGCTAACTCGTCCTCCCTTGCTTTTCCCTCTTCTGACCACGCATAATCAGTGCCAGGCCTTGTGGTTGCTAACTCCTAGCTCCTGGTTGAGTCCCTTCATTTGTTTCCACGCTCACACGATTGTAGTTTTGCCCTCATGGCTTCTTATCTGAGCTATTTCAATAATTCACTGACTGCCTCCATCAGTTTACATGCCTCTAGCTAAGCCAGGTCACACGGTGTGGCTGAGTTAGCTGTCTCGTTATTAATCTTAATATGCCGCGCCCTCACTCGTTCCATCTTTTTTCCTTTTGGCACAGTTTGAGCTTCTTTCCGTTTCTTGCATTTTACTGTCCAGCCCTGTCATCTCTGACCCCTCAGCCCGTTATACGCTACAGCTTTAGAAACAATGATCTCAACACTCTTTTCCTTTCTGCCTCCTCTGGATTGTTGCTCCTGTGTTAACGTGACCTTTCTGTTCTCTCCTGTAGAGAATGCTTGTTTATCTTTTAAACTCACATCAAATGCTTTATCCACTATGTCTCTGTGGATTTTTTAAAATAGCTGCACATTTTAAAAACTGATCTGTATGTTTTTTCTCCAACCAGTTATAAAACTCTCTTTGGATATGACCTTGCTTCAGTTATCTCTGCATCTGTAATTTGTATAGTATTTTTTGTAATTATTTGTACAGAGAAGGAACTCAAAAATATATTTATTGAATGATATCTGTATGTCTGGCCCGTGTTCATCTTTTTTCTTTAATTTTACTTTGCCCATCAAATTAGATTTTTAAAACTAATGCACTAATCTCTGTTTTCCACATGCCTCTTCCAAAGGAGTCTGATTGCTATAAATATAATGCCCATGTTCCTTGATGTACTGCCTAGGATCCTCATCTGTTTTCCCGGGTGTTTTTCAGTTTCACCAGTAGTATTTTTATGTTGGTTAAATATATCTTTCACTTTCTAGACAGGACTGTCTACTTGGTATTATTAAAAATGCTTGCTTGCATCATTATCCTCAGGGCAAGTGATCTTTCCCCTTTCGGTTTTGCATCCTCACGTTCAGCCTTCGTGGTTAAGCCTGACCTGACAACCTCCGTGAAACTTCCCTTGACAATCCCTTTAATGCAATTCCCTTTATCTTGTCATGGCACTTGTTTTTTTATACCTACAGTACTTTGTGCGTGCGCGCGCGTGTGTGTGTGTGTGTGTGTGTGTGTGTGTGTGTGTGTGTGTGTGTGTTTAGTATTTCATTTGTGATTTCTCTTACAGGTTATTTCTACTATTGGTGAAAATTTTACAGTTCTGTAGCTCAACCGTACAACTAATTCATAATGCTTCAAGGATAGGAACTGGAATGTCAAAGGTATTACACTGTCCTTCACATTATGAGAAGGAGCTACTGTCATTCTTATTTTTTTTATCATATCTAGTATGGTATATTTATTGATTTCCTGATTTAACTTATGTATATTTTGTCTTATATAAGTTTTAAGGATTTTTTTTGCTATTTCTGATTATTTTTACGGTGTTATTTTCCATTGATTTCTAGCTTTCTGCCTTTATGGCTGACATCCTTTTGTTTTTAAAAACATGCTCCTGGCCTTTAGCTTCATGACTCAATAACCTTTCCTCGTAGTAAGCTAGTGAATCATAGAAATGATTCAAATAAAAAGAGTAGACAGAATTAACCGAAGTGATAGTAGGTTTCAAGGTACTGGGGTTCTCGTTTTGTTCTGAATATAGTCATGGTTGATATGATTTTTTTAAGATACTGAATATACTCAGTAAGTGGAGGTGAAGAAGAGCTGTTGCTTCTATATCCGAGAGTGTGACAGAAACGTGTGGTCACCAGATGAGATGAACTAGAACTCCAGGGCCTCACTGCCCTTCGCCTGAGGTCTCTTGTACTTGCTACCCCCACCCAGACATTGAACAGTGATGGGTGCATACAACCCACCCCTCTTCCAAAGGCACATCTCTAGGTTCATAAAAATAGCATTTTCCCTTGAGTTTCCAACACTTGAACTAGGACTCCAATGTACAACAGCAGTGGAGTTATTTGTGTGCTAATAGCATTAGTCATTATTTGCATGTTCAGCTTTCTCAAACTTGAAGAAAATAGACAATTTCATAAGAAGATGTATTACCTGCACCAGTTGTTGCTTGGCTTCCCTCCCTTAGCATCCTGGACTTCCAGGCCCACTTCAAGCTCCTTCCTGCTGAGCCTGTGCCTATTCCCAGTTTCTGTTCTCATATGCTGTATTCAGTGCCCAGTCCTACTGTCTCCTTGCCAACTGCAGCCAGTTTTACAAATGAAATTATGCATTTGAACCAGATGAGTTTGGCTTGTTGATTGGCCCTCTGCAGTCTACAATTTGGGTCAGACTTATGAAAAGTTTGGTGAGGTTGGCAACATCTTTGAGCAGTGTGGATTGTCTTAAAACTCCAGAGAGAACCCTTCAGGATCTCAGACATTCCATCTTTTGTGGGATTCCAGAAAAAGGCCACCCTCGGCTGGCATAGGAGAGAGGGCTCATTTTTAAACCATTTAAGTCGTGTTGTGACTAGAAGTTGAAGTCTGGTGCAAAGCCTGAGACCTGTAGAGATGACTTGCAAAGATCCCAGAATAAACAGCTTCGCTGTACCAGATAAAGGAGAGTATAGTCCAGGAAGACAATAATTATACTGCTGAAGTATAGGTTTATGGAGGAGTTTATTTAAGTCATTTACATGTTTTAGAAAAATGTCCCTTTCAGAATGTGAGAAGAATAGAGCTGAGTTATTTGTTGGAGGGGGGACAATGACTGGCTCCTATTTATCAATGAAAAGAAACAAGGGTCTCCAAGATGAGAGACTTCTACACTTCTTCCTCTTCCTGGTTTCTGTAGAAATGAGGCTTCAATTAGGACCTAAATACTCAGGTCTAAGAATTTTTCCATCCCAGATTTTTAAAGAATCATAAAACAGCTTGAAAGAAAGCCTCACTCACTCACCCTGAAACCTCCACTGAAAAATAAATAATTGAAACCATAGTTGAGCATGATTAATGAAGATACATTATAATAATTTATTACACTGTTTTTGGAGGGCTTTTTTCCCTCCATTTTTTCTCCTCCGTCTCCTCCATTACTTCTCCTACTCCACTGGAGACTGAGCGAAATGCAGATGTTAAGAACATAAAGATATCAAAGAGTTAGTTTTGGCTGAGTTGGCAGTGACCACATTACACATCTCAGAGTTTCCCTTCTTTCATGTGGCTTTTTTGTAGGTTGGACAGTAAATCTACTATATGAAGTTACTACATATTTGATTCAAACTTCTTGTGGTGGATAAAAGGGAGACACTGTGGATAGGTCTGCTGGGAACTTACAGACAAACTCAGATATGCCTAGAGGATCCTATAATTTAAGTAAAACATTTCCAAATCTGACATATATATTGTTTTTAAGACAAGATATTTGGGAAGTTCTTAAAACAAGTAACAGAAAGTTTTTCCTTGGCCAAATTGCTGTATACGTTTTCATGCAGAAAGCCATATAAAGTAATTGCAATTAGTTAATGTAATGTCAGTTGTATTCACCTGTCTCTCTACCTTTGGTGGAGGGGGAGGCATTACCTTTTTAATATTAAAGAATCTTCTAACTATACATTTGCATTTGTATTTGAAAATATGAAAAGTAGCTAATTATAAGCAGGTAGTCTGGATCCACCCTAAAATACTGGGCTAAAATGATATATTACTTGTTTCAACCTCCAAAGTTCTCGTCTGGAAGACACGAGTGTTTGCATTGTCATCTCAAAAGGGTTTATGTGGAGCTTTGACTGTACGTGAGAATCATTTGAGGAGCTTCAACAAATTCTGTTGCTCAGATCATACCCCAGACATGATAAGCAAAGATCAGTGCCAAAAATATTTCCTTAGATAATTCCAGTTTACAGACAAGTTGAAACTACTAATAAAAAAGGTAGAATGTTTGAATGGAAGGAAGAAGGACTTTGGAACCAGCCAGGTCCCACTCCATTTTCAGCACTTCATTTATTTATTCAAAACTAGTTGATCGTCCACAGCAAAATAAAATATCTAGAAATACCAGAACATCCAATCTATGCAAAATATTATTAAAGTGTAATAATGTCTACTAATAAAAATATTTTATGAATAGCCTCATATCCACAACAAAGATTCTATCAATTTAATAAGATTATATATTAAGTGCTTTACTCTGCTTGAAGGTTAAATTGTATATGTTGTATTTCTAAGAAGAGCAAAGCTAAATAGACACAAATAGACAAGCCCTCATCTACCTTTGAGTCTTTTTAATACTTTATATTTCCTTTAGATTCATTAGTTTAATACTGGGTCATATATGTATGTATATATATAATATATATAATGTATGCTTGGAAAATATCCCGTGTATCAGCACACAGTAAGCCCTCAGGAGCAGGACACCTCTTGTGGTTGTGCTGACCTTCTCTCATATGGGTGCATTTTCTCTGTGATGCTAGTGTGCAGCTTGTTTTCTCAAACTCTTCTAACTAGGTGGTGTTGTATTAGTTTGGTGATACTTGGTATCAAAAACATGCTGGTGAAGGAATTTCAAATTGCATATTCTTGTATTTGCATATAATGTGCTGTGATTGTGCATATGTGCATGCGTGTGTGTTGAGAGAGAAAGAAAAAGATTTTCTGTTGAAGGAAACTGCTTGATTTTGTTTCCTGGCTCATGGTGTCTTATGATAGGCATTTTCCAGAGGGTGGTCAGAGACTGACCTTGTGGGTGGTCTGCCATACTGACTGTTGGATCTAAAAATCTCAGTTCCAAAGCTCTATCCACCATTATGCCAGCAGACGGTACAGTCCATCAACGCCTAATTACTTCCTACTAGTTTGAACCCACAACCTTTTGTGGTGGAGTACCAGAATCAACTTCAGAAGACACCAAAGAAAGAATGTCTGGAATTGGGAACCTAAATATGTAAACTTTTCTTGTGGAAGTGGTCTATCAGATGAACATTTGTTATCCTCAGTGTGCTTACAAAAGAAAACTTCGGAAAGGAGAGGCTTTCTAGCCTTATGGCAACAGTGCTTGCTCCTGAAATTTCTTACCTGATTGCCATTTGCTTTACTGACTACAAGAATTTGAGGTGAAAACTAGTTAATTGAAAGAGTATAATCCTTTTAACTATGAGCTAACTGTACTTCTAACCACAGTACCCTGATATATAACAAAAGCTTCCACCAACACATACTAAATGAACTAACCAGAGAAAACCCAAACTAAAGGAGGGCAAGTTTCTGTCAGTAGTTTTTTAAAGTGGAGAAAATATTGTTCTTGGAAGTGATGAAATAACAGTATTCAAACGTTTTTCTTGTTCCAATATACTTACTTTCCTGTAGAATATGAAATAAAAATGACTGATTAAAATTAAATTCTTAATAAATTGAACATATTAATCATTAGGAACCTATAAATGCTACATATAATTCTGAATCATAAAGCTAATTTAAAGAACATAACTCCTGAAATTTTATAGTTAATTTTGATCACCCACAACTATAGCTACTTTGAGATATTAAACAGATTAAGAGATATTGAAAAAAGAAGAATCTTAAACATCCAGATCACAGGTATGAGTTAATACCTAATACTTGAATATATTCAAAAGCCTGAATCATTCTTCAACTACTGGTATCTGGCAGATGATCTTACCTGAGAAAGAAGAAAAAAAAAATGCCAATTAAAAGAAGGAAAAAACTTAACAAATGCTGTACTAGTTCCTGCCTCCACTCCACACCAATACTCCTGAGGAGATCCATCCCTTAACAAGGGTCCTCAGTTAGGCATTCTGAAACAAAAGTATTTTTGCATTCTTAGGGTGAATTTCTCCCACCTTAACTGGCAAGGTTTTTTTTTTTTCTGGCTTATTTGAAATCATATGTGTACCTCTATTCTTGGCTACTTAAAATGCACTGTTGTTGGCCAAATGCTGGATTCTTAGCTCATTTACAGTGAAAATATGATACATTTTGTCATAAAACTCTGTTGAATCAAAAAAATAGTATCTATGTATAGTGAGGAACACCTGCAAGTAGCAGGGCATCTTAACCAAGTCAGTTGAAGAACACCCAGCTTGACTTTTTAATACAAAATGTCATTGGAAACTCACAGTTCTTGCAAAACAAAACACAATTAACGCTGCAGTTGGTGAGTTGCAAAACAAAATGTAAGCCAGTAAAGACATCATTTTCTCTAAAAGAGCTGGAAAACTTTGAAGAATATTACTATTGGCCTTTGGCCTTCCTGTAGATTTTACAGTGTATATTTTGTAAACTGTTTCCTCTGCTCACCTCCACCTTGATTCACACTTACATTGATTTAGATGATTTGGAATGGAAAAGCTCCTCTTTCTCTAAACTGATCTTTATCAGTAGGACAGAACTCATTGGCCCCTAATCAATCAGAGATACTGTACAGTTCCCATCATCTTGTGCCAGGAACTTTAATAGCATGGTTCACCCATTTGACATTACTCTCCTTTTTATCTGCTCTGTGATCTAGGTTATTATGGGGTGGCGGACTGTAGACCAATGTGCTGGATCCTGTTTTCTGCAGTAAAATTTAATTTTCTAATAGGGGTATCCAGCGAAGTCTCTTCTTGTTTCTATGAGGGTAAAACGTGGCTGCCCCAAAGATATGCTAATCTCTAATAGCATATCCTGAGAAGGCCAACCAGCCAAAAACACCTTTGGATGTTCGTTTTGTTCCCTCATTTAAAACCACGCCTTCTTCTTGACGCCATGAATGGGTTTTCCTTGGTCATTTACAAGGGCACACGTTGGATTTGAACATGGTGATCTTTGACTTGGCTGGTCGAGATATTTTACAATCATCTGATTTATTTCCAGTGTAATCATTTAATTAAGGTATAAAAACTTAATGAGGGTAACATGGAAAGTATTAATATTAATATATAACATTTACTGAATGCCAGCTGTGCCCTAGGAATTGAACAGAACACAAAATTAGAGAGTGCCTGCCAGTTAGCTTCGTATGCCAGCCAAATTTTTAATCAGTTATAATGTAATAATATTAAAAAGACCCAGTAGGTGTGTTTATTACCACTGAAGAATGAAATATAACTAAAATTTTGGTTAATTTCTTTTACCAGGATCCATATTAGGAGTCTGTTTTATTAATGGCACCTGCTTGGTAATGCTATTTGCATTCCTTCTTAAATGTATCAAGATGAAATAGAATCTTCCTGGAAAATAGCATTTAAGATGATTGACAGTAACTCTAGCCAAGTAAAAACTAATTTTGTCTTAAGAAATAACTAAGGGGGATATTGTGTCTCATTCCAGTATGTTTTTGACATGAGTAGTTGTAGGCTTTTATATGTTCCGTGGCCAAAACTCCTGTGAGTTCTGGGTAGATTCTGTGTTCTGCAATGATTCACTGGCTGTGTGTGCACTAGGAGGGAAAGTCAGTATCTGCTCTGGCAAGTGCCTTCTTACTTTGAAGTTTCATCTTTCTTTTTCTATTTGTGGCCTACAGATCACAAACCTCTCAAAAACAGCCAGAGCAGCTTACATGCACTCTCTGCCTTTCTTCACTGTTCACTCCTGTTACATGATGTCTGCTCCCACGACTGAGAAGAAGCCATCTTCTCCAAGCTCACCCTTAATGCTAGCTACCTAAGCAATTATTGATATCAGTAAGTCTTGATTCAGTCCTTGTTTTCATATAGAATATAAAGCAGCTGGCACTGTACAAGAGTGCATCTTGTTAACGCCCCCCCAACCCCCGTTCATTAATTTCTCATTCCAAGACTTTTTGACAACTCACTGCCTTGAAATCGTTTTGTAAACTGCTTTCAACCTACTTTACTTCTCCATCTTCCTTTGCACACCCTAAATGTGTGCATTGCCAGATTCCATCCTGGATCACAGGTGTTATTTTTTCTTTGCAAATACTTTATTAATTCTTGATTCGCTCCCAGTTTTCACTGTGAGATTTCGTCCACCCCATCTGTCACTCCTGCCCTTGCTGGTCTTTCCCTGGCTTTAGCTGTGCCGGCTGCTCTGGTCCTCTTGCCATCCCCGGTATTCATCAAGCCTCCTCTGGCCTCCGCAATTTGACATCTGATGCTGGCCAAGCTTGGACCGCTCTTCTCCTCATCCTCGCCTCCTTCACATTTGTGCTCAGGTGCTGTCTTATACATGAGGCTTTTCCAGGTCATTCCTGATCAATGATTACTACTCTCTACACCTACCTTCCTGCTGTATGTTTCACTGTGCTGCTTAACACAAATGGACAAATCATTTATTTTATTTTGCCAATCATCTGTCTTCCCGTCCTGTACCATGTTTTCCATACAGGAAAAGATTTTTATCTGTTTTATGTATCGGATATGTTCCCACTGATTAGAATTATGCTGCATACATAACAAGCACTCAATAAATATTTTAAGTAAATAAAAACAAGCATGAAGTTATAAGGAAGTTAGAAACTCTTCCCCAAAATTTCTAAATATGAATACCATTTGTCTCACGTGTGGGATGGTGTCTGTAAGACATTTTCCTAGGTCACCTTGCAGACCATGGCATGAGAATTTGTTACAGCATTTATCACTTTTTTTGTCTTCTAGAAATAGTGCAGAAGAAAAAAGAAAAATAGTGTAGGATATAGATCCAGGTCTGGCTTTGGTGCTTTGGCCTAGAAAACTGTTCTCGGGTGCAATTATTAATTATATTCACCTTCAAAATAATCTTGAATTCAACTAAATTAATTAGTTCGTACCACCAAAATTCAGTTGTATCACATTGACAAGGCCAAACACATCTCCTTGAGAGTCAGTAGAGTATAGAAGCCAAATAGAATTTTAAAATTCCCTGTTCTTGGCAGGTCATCTTACCAGTAACCAAATAATATACCACTACAAATTATAAAAGTTATTTTTTTATTATTTAGTACATTAATATTGGGGTGGGTTTTTTTAAAACCAGAAGACAGTCTCACCATTTTTTATGTTCATAGGCCCATAAATTCCATTATACTTTTTTTAAATCTTCAAAAAATGTTCTGAGAAGCCTCTTGATTTTGTTCAATTCCTTAGAAAATTTTTTCTTTTAAAAAATCAGAACTCTATGAAGTCTGGTAATTTGCAGACAACTAGCTTGTTTTCAATAAAGCAAATATGTCAGTGAGTTCAAAGCAAACTCTCAAGGCACAGTAGTGTACAGCCATTTCAGAAAGGCTTTTTAAAAATACTTTCTTTAAGAAACATTTGTCTAGACATAGCTTCCTTGCCTAATAAAAATTTAATAGCTTGAAAGAAAATCTGTAAATAGTTTCAAATGCAAACTTCATCATTATTGAGTAACTTAATAAAGATGCATTTAATTCCTGGTTTACCAAGTATGAGTTTGACAATATTTACAACAGTCAGGGTGTTTTCTGTAAAGGAGAATGCTGCATTATGTAGAAATAATGGTTCCCTAATAGAGCATTGTAAATGCTCTTTAAGATATAAACTGTACACAGCATCTTCTTACTATTAGAAAATAAGATCATGCCACTGACCTCTGTGAGGATCAGTGAAGTAGAAAAAATTTCCTGACAGAATAAGTGTTTTAAGTCAAGGAAAAGAGAAGGTCTGAGCCTCTCCCCTCACAGCAAAGAGCCCAGTTCACCTGAGCAATAATTGTATGAAATAACATTAAACGTGATGAAGAAAGTAGATGCCTTGCTGGAAGTACACACCTCTCAGATACTCTCCACGTTTTACCTTATTCCTTAAAATCAACCCTTTGAAACAAGTATAATTTTCACTATACAACCAATCAGAAACGTCATTATAAGAGATTCAGAGACTTTTGCTCAAGCCAAAATTTGAACCCAGGTCTTGTGACTCCATGCTAATTTTCTCCCCATTAAATTACACTCTCCCGCGAGTTTGTCATATCTGTGATGCAACATATTAAAGCAAGTCCATAGTCAAGGGAAAGAGAAATGGACTCCCTGTTGTGGAATGTTGAAGACTTTGTGGAGATGTTTTTAAACTATCACAGCATCCCTCCTGGTCTTTGGAATGCTTTTCTTTCAAGAGTCTGCCCCTGGGATTCTTTCCTGAAAAACTTCCCTCAAGCCACTTTACTCACAAAAGTGCAAGCACGTGCAGCCAGGATTTCTGGAAAGCCGACGTGGGAAAGGCCATTTCTCAAGAACCCACATAATTCATACTTTAGTTACACTGAACTTTACTTGTACTTGATTTTAAAATTTTCCTTCTCTTTTGAGAGAACTACCTTCAGAAACCTTCTACATAAATTTTAATCTCATACTCTTTTCTGGTGCATTCGACCTATGACGCAGATGACCAGCACATTTGCAAACGGTACTGTTCGGTAAGGGTAAACTCTCATGAAACCATTCTTGCTGTCTTTGAGCTGCCCTGACAGACAGCACAGAGTAGATTAACTTATTCTAAAGTGTTTTGCCATGATTTATTACTTCATATATTTTGGCAACAAGAAAATATATTCTCTGTCTCATGTGTGTGTGTGTGTTTGTGTGTGTGTGTGTGTGTGATACACAATCGTTACACTGAGCTTGAGTATTTTGTGCACATATACATTACATCGACATTACAATCCCTTCCCCCTTTTTGGCCCTCCCACTTTTTCCACCACCCTCCTCAATTCTACTATCACACCCATTGGCTCTATAAAATGCCTGTATTCTGGGTTTCTGATGTTAGAGAAATCATTTGATATTTAACCTTCATTTGGTCCAGAATTACTTTATATTAAAGACCTCATTTTGCAAGTGTAACCAAATCAACATAATAAGTTCTGGAATGAAAAAAAGATTCACTAGATGTTTCTCAAGCATGTGCAGAGGTCATGGAAGGCCAGTAGGCATTTCAGGTTTTGAAATGAAGATTTAACTACTGTCAAAGGATCAGAGCATTGGGTGGTACCTGCATTTTCTCTTCCTTCTTCCTTCCTTCCTTCTTTTCTTTCTTTCTTTCTCTTTCTTTCTGGCTGGTTGTCTGTCTTTCTTTGAAGAAATGAGAACCAAATGCTTCATTGTTCCTGGAGCCTACACTCAGTGACCTGGAAAAATGGTACATTTTCTAGTCTGCCTTATGGAGATAGCTTAGTTTAAGTGTGTTTTAGGATCACTGGCATCAAATCTTATGTTCAGTGGAAACCTGTAGCAACTCATAAATTCTACATAGAACAGTACTTGTGGTATGAAGAAAGACAAAATTTTTCAAAATAAATTTTTGGAAATCATTCCATTGGTGAATTATAGTACTATTCTATATGGATTACAAATGTTTCACATTTTTGTGCTTCAGAAATATCTAGAAGACAAGTTAGATCATGTTATTTTACCCACTTCCAGCAAAAGTTAACTTTCAGTTGTCAATAATTTCAAAATGAACCTTTTGGTCCCATATGCCCTGAATCACAATCTGAATCTTCAAATAATATTATGCCAAATTATTGGTGAGGCTTACAACAGTGTATTTCCATTTTCTCCATCTTTTTGTTATTATTGCTATTCATTTTTGTTTCTATAATTAAACCTCTTAAAATATTATTATTTCCTTTGAAATAATTATTTTAATGACTTTCTAAATGCCACCTACATTGTTTATTATTTATAGGATTTTTGATTCCTTTGCGTGATTGCAGAGTTCTATTTAGGATCATTTTTCTTCAAGCAGAAAAATGTCCTATTTCTGGTAATATTAGTCTTCAGACAATGAACTTGCAGAATTATTTTTTTCTTAAAGTTTGGAAAGCTTTTTTTTTTCTTTATGTTAAAGGAATCGTTTTACTTGGATATAGAAATCTATGTTGAGAGTACACCTCCGACTCCTTTGATGCTTAAAAGAGTCCTTCCCTACTCTCCCCCTTCCTTCTGATGAGCTGCCCAGGGAAGCCCAGCCTCATTCTTCTGCACAATTTGTGTCTTTATTTCTTTGGTTGCCTTTTAATTTCTCATGTTAGTTCTTGGCCTCAGCCGATAATGATCTGCTTTGGTGTGCCCTGCTTGTAGCTTCTTAAAATTCTGAGATCTGTAAGTGCATAGTTTTCACCAAAAATGGTTAAATTTGGAGCCATCATTCCTTAAATTTTTTTCAGTTCATTTTTCTTTCCCTTTTTGTTATTTTGTTAAGATTATTATAGACTTCTTGGATTCTTCCAAAGAAAACTGCTGCTCTATTTTTTATATTTTCAGTCTTTTTTCTCCTTGATATTTTTAAATTATTTCTCTTTTTTTCACTGTGAATGAAGTTAAATAATATTCTAAGTGATCGTAGAACTCTTTCTTATTACAGATTTCTAGTTTATATCCTTTGCTTATTATCTATTTGTCTCCCATTTTTCCTTACACAATTAAGAAATTGCTTTTTGATCACCTAGAGTGCAAAAAATTTCTATTTGTTGTTTATTCCTTTATTTCACTTGTAACATGTGTTTCTGCATTTTTCTTCAGGGATTTACTTTTTTCCAAGTAATTTTTTTTAACTTTCCTTTATGAATTCTAAGTTCTCATCACACCCAGAGAAAAAGTTGGCCTTATTTTCAGAAATGAAATATACTACATTTTACTTCTTGAGTGCTGATTATTTTTATTATTTTATTTATTGTTTTATTTTTTAGTGAGTGTTCTATTCCCAGCACCCAGGCACATCTGGTTAAATTACTCAAGTGTCTGTAATTACTCAAGCTTAAAATTTTGATTTTTCTGGATCTTACTTGGAGGAGAGTACTAAGACTACATACATAGCTCGATGCTTTTATACCATTATTGAAAATTCATCTTTCTACTCACTGGTCATACTTATCTATATTAGGATTGAGTTTAACTGATAAAAATTACTAGGAACAAAAAATCTAAATAGCTTAAGAAAAAGTTTATTTTTCTCCTACAGTGGAAGCTCCTAAGTTAGGGCTTTAAGTCCTTAGAGGCACAGACTGGCTTACTGATCTAGTACTTCTTAAACATGATGCTTTTGGTACAGAGCAAATGTGAAAAAATTGTGGTGGTATTTAATTCAACTTTTTCATTTGTATTCTAAGCAGCAGGCTGAAGGATGGGTTGGAAGTGGCACTGCATTGGTTAGAGTTCTCTAGAGGAACACAGTCAATAGAAAATATATTGTGCGATGGAATTTATTAGAGAATTAGAAGCAAGAGAATTCACAGTGACCAGCCATGTGGTGGTGAGCCAGAGGGCCCAAGAAAATGGAAGGCGCAGGGCAAGAGTGATCAGAATGCAATATCTGTTGTTGGCTGAAGACCTGGAAGCTCACTGGAGAGGCCCCAGTTTAAGCCTGCACTGGGAGGCTGAGGAAATGGAGATCAGTGTCCAAGATTGCACCCACTTGACTTACTGGAGCTCTTTAAAAATGAACCTGGTTCCTTTTTTCCATTTTATTCAACCCACGCTACAACGTTGTTGGTTGGTGCCACCCACAGCTGCAATGGCGTGGCCATCCTCAGCTAGTTGGCCTATGTAGCAGTCGTCTCTGTAAATATCCCAAAGACACACTGAGAACTGTGCTTTATTAATCTGCTGAGCATTTCTTACTCCAGTCAAACCAGCATGTCACATTAATGAAGAACAGATATCAACATAAATTATTTCCTAAAGAACATTACAGAGAGCTGCCACATACCTCCTCAGCTTATATTCTATTAACTTAAACTTAGTCACTTGGCTATATGTATTTGCAAAAGATGCTAGGAAAAATGTTCTTAATTCTGAGTCTGCCTCTGCTCACCTGCAAACATTATAGAACTGTGGAATATGGCAACAATGAAAATTTATTCTGCATACCTTCTGTATGGTAACCATCTCAGTAGACTCTGGATATCTAGAACCTTGCAATCATTCTCTTCTTTGTCTGTTCCTTTGCCAGTGGTATTTCACTTTGATTAACGTAAAAATACTATGTCTTTGGATAGGGAAAGTTATATTCATTATGCTTTATTTAAGATTTTTTCAGATTTGTGTTTTTTCCCTATCTGTGCATCTAGGTCAATAATAGAATATTTTTTCATAATATAATTTCTATTTAAAAGGTATTGCTTTGGGACTGGTGGAATAGCACAGCAGTTAGAGCACTTGCCTAACCAGCACAAGGCCTTGAGTTCAGTTTCCCAGCACCACATAATCTGGGTGTGGTGGCCCTTGCCTGTAATCCCAGCACTCAGGAGACTGAGGTAGGTGAGTTGCTGTGAGTTTGAGGCCAGCCTGGGTCCCTTGGTGAGTTCAGAAACAGCCTGAACTACAGAGCAAGACCTTGTCCCAAAAGAAAACAAAACAGAACAAAAGGCATCACTTTGAAGAAACATATTAACAAACTTCCTTGGAGATAGCTGAATTGCATCAGAGTGTCAGGACACTAGAAATGGGAAGACACTCCCATATAGCAGAAAAATTTGGGGCGTTGGGGAGGAGAAACAATCTGAGAAAGACAGAATAAGAAGTGTTTAATGGGATATAAATCCTTCTTCTTCATGTTTTATCATTTTGGTTAAATATGTAGAAATTCTAGTTAAATATATAAATTTTAATTAAGTATATAAATTTTGCTTGGGACATATTTCAGTTAGAGAAACTAATAAAGAGCTGACCATCAAAGTGAGATCACTGTGCTGTTGAAGAAAACAAAGGCATCAGTCTAATATATAAGTCCTCACACAAAGTAATTTCTAGCAGTCTTTGAAAAAAAATTAAGATTTTCTGAGATCCTAAGCACAACTAAACAGTCTAAGAAACTCTAGTTGATACCTAGTTTTTTCCCATTTTATTGATACATATAAGTGCAAAATTTAGAGTTTACACTGATATTGAGCGTTTTATGCACATACATACCTTGGCAGGGTTACAAGACCTTCCAGTCTCTCCTTTCGACCTTCCCCCTCCCCCTTCCACCCCCCCCCACCCTCGTTCCCATTATTTTCCACTTTAAGTTCCGTGAGATAATTGTGATCTGGGTTTCATCAGAGAAGCCATTTGATATCTCACCTTCTGCTGCTTTTTCGTAAGACCTTCCTTCTTTCCCCACCCTTCTGCCATGTTTAAAGCATGACTCGAAAGCTTAGTAGTATTCTACTTGGCATTATATTGAATTTGTACATGATTGATGTAAATCAATATCTTTACAGTATTAAGACCTTTTGTTCTGAAAAACAAGATACATATTTTTATTAACCAAAGAATAAAGGAGTGTATTAAAATTTTCTTCTAATTGAAAAAGTTTATGGCTGCATATTTTCTTTCCTGCAGTTACATTTGTGTAACAGGTGTTTCTACTGTAGCTTCTGCTCCTCCTGAATTATAGTGTTGTAATTAAACTGTGTAGTAAATGAAAGTGTGAACTGCATAATATGTGAGATCATCTTAGTTTAAGGCTAATGTAGTAACCAATACAAGTCATATAGGCAGCTAACAAGGACTTCCAACATTCATGTGTAAAATCCAGATCCATCCCAAGTCCCGGTGGTGATTGCGCCTCTCACCTCAGTATCAACTGGGACAATGCTGAACCTGATGCTGTCTGGAACTTACAGCACAGCAGCAGTGACTAAATTATGTGTTTACTTGTTTTGTTAGTCAGCTCTGGGAACATTGGCACTGGACAATTATAAGGACCGAGTGCTGCTGGGCCATTCTTCTAGCCCCCAAAGATACTTTTTAAAACTCTAGATGTATGTCTCTTTTTGTTTCATGAAGGTGTTGTTTCTCTTTGTCTTTTTGTTCCAACATTTGGGAGACTGAGGCAGGAGGACGGGACAGATGTGAATTGAAAGCCTACATTCTGGCTGTTGCTGCAAGCTTCATCTGATCTATCCTTAATTACTCTTTCTCACTGAGTTATTTTCATTAGGTGAGGCTCAGGGAAAGAAGCTTTTATAATCATACATTTACTCTGTCTTCTTTCCTCACAAGTGCTGTAATATAATTCAGTATCTGGTGTTGATAAAGCGTTTCTTGGAGGAAAAATGCTATGAATATGAGCAAAATGAGCACACAGCTTAAGGTGAATTATTTTCTGGTGTGGGAATCTGGACAATAATATTTGAAAGAAAGGAGACTCTTTGAAATCTACCACTGCATAGAACGTACTAAATAGATTTTATCTATTACTGTTGATTTCTATTTCAAAAGTTAGTGCTGACTTTGTTGCATGTGCTAAATTTATTATGAAGACAAAATGAGACATAAACCAATGAGATATAAACTAACCTTAAAAATGAAGATTCTTGGGACTGGAGGAATGGGTCACTGGTTAAAGTGCTTGCCTAGCAAGCACTAAGTCAAGCGCTAAGTACCTGAGTTCGATTCCCGAGCACCACATAAACCAGCCATGGTGGTGCACACCTGTAATCCCAGCCTGTAATTCTAGCACTTGAGAGGCTGAGACAGGAGGATTGCTATGAGTCCAAGGCCAGCCTGGGCTCCATAGTGAGCTCAGAACCAGCCTGGCCACAGTGCAAGACCCTGTCTCAGAAAGAAAGAAAGAAAGAAAGAAAGAAAGAAAGAAAGAAAGAAAGAAAGAAAAAAGAAGAAGATTCTTTAAAATAGGAGTAGTGAGACTAAATGTAGGGAAAACTCTGAGGTGGATGGAGTAAGTTTATAATCTGAACCTCCTCAATCCTTTGTTTTCTTGATCAGAGATTTCTTATAGGCAATCATATAATTCTTAGCAACTCCTTAAATTCTTTTTTCATTCTGAGGAAAAATTATGTGAGAGCTTACCTGGTTTAAATCCTTAACTAAAAGAGTAGGATTGTGCAAAGTAGAATTTGAGCTATTGGTAAACTTCAGAGAAAGGCTTCTTTAAAATCTGAGGTCCTTTATGCCCCTGGAACTGCAGTACTTGACTAACTCTTATTCTTTTCTTTGCATAAGAAAAATTCTTAATGGTTTTTCTATTCAGATGAAAATGGACGAAGCCTGGATACTCATCCAGCAAATATCATCTTACTGATACTTGTTCAATGCAATAACAGAGAAGATCAGAAATACATTTCAGCAGTTTTACCATTTCACTGGTTTTTGGCCTGCAGGTTATATAAGGCTTTACCTAGCTTATATTTATACAATAAAATCTTTAAAATTAGGGTAGAAATATAACCAGGGACTTCTTTTGAATATTTACTAGGACTATGTCTTAATTACTCCTTCTCATCATTCTGACAGGATACCCAAAATCCACAACTTAGGGAGGAAAGATTTATTTAGCTCACAGTTTCTGAAGATCTTACACAGCCTATTCACAGGCAGCTTAAAATGGTGGAAGTACATGATAGAGGCTGGAGAGCTGCTCACCGCGTTGCAGACAGAAAGCGAAGTAAGTGGATGTCTGGAGACTCAGTCAAGACCAGAGCTTTCCAAGGAAGATGCTGTAACAATATTTCTTCTTTCTTCTTTTCCTTAGTTCAACTGCCAGTTGGGCCCCCACACCAAGACTAGGTGCCCCTCCCTCACTTCCGGGCCCACGTATTAATAGCACACACCTGAAAGCTTGGTCCTGGGTGCCCCCCAATCTCAACAAGTTGACATAATCCCTCTAGATAAAACCCCAGTTGTTGGCCCCATCCAGCCTGGTCCTACCTCCCAACAGCACATGATTCCATAGGTATCCCATTACATCCAAATATAAAACACGTTAGGGGGCATTTCAGGTCCAAACCGTAGCAGATACATAAATAAAACAAAATTCTCCCAGAGCGCAACTTGTGGAAGCCTTGCCTCATTTTCTTACAATTCTTGAACTCTGGTTTCTGACCCCGACTCAGATTTCAGTGCACTATCATGTATAGTTTTGAAACAATCAGGAACTTAACAGCTGCTTTTGATAAAAACTATTCTTTCTTCACTTGGCCCTACAGATGCTCAATGAGTAACTAAAAGTGTAAGCTTGGCATCTCTGCAATCATTTTGTATGTGTTTCCTTTATTACCTTAAATTTTGTGTCAAATAGACATGTTAGGCTCTTAAAGAGTGCCTCTTAAAGAATGCCTGTCTAAAAGCCAATTTATTTGCCCTAAATTTATCTAATCCACCTCACCCCCTTTAAGCCTGAGGACACCAAGTAAAAGTAACTAAGGTATTTTCAAGATTTATGGAAACATTCAACAGCCAGGTTTTACAATATCCTGTTCCAGACCTCATGGGACAGCACCCAAGTCTCCAGTCATTGTCATAAAAAACAGCAGTCACCTTGAACTCCAGTAGAGTCTCTTCAGATAGATCACTCCATGAGGAGATCAACTCCCTACTGGGAACAATTACCCCATGACAGGAACTGAGGCTGCCCCCACCCTAGTTACGGCAGTCACCTCAGGGAAGCCAGATCATCCTCGCAAGTAGGGTGGACTTCTTCTAAGCCACCCTGTAATCAACAAGATCCAACTCCAACTCCATAAAAGCTGGCCAGGGCTGAAAGAATGGCTCAGAGGTTAAAGCACTTGCTTAACAAGCACCAAGTACCTGAGTATGATTCCCCAACACAACATAAACCAGGCATGGTGGTGCACGACTATAATCCCAGCACTCAGGAGGCTGAGACAGGAGAATTGCCCTGAGTCCAAAGCTTGCCTGGCTCCATAGTGAGTTCAGGACCATCCTGGGCTACAGAGAGAGACCCTGTCTCAAAAAAATAAAACAAATAAAAGCCAGCCAGTCTGATTTTCTCCATCGGTCGTGTACTCCCTTCAGCTCTTTTTCTTAACAAGCTGAAGTCTCTTCCCCATTTTCTCTCCCTTTTCGATTTAAACTTTTGCTTGTAAGCTTGTGCTTTTTTTGCCTCCATTTTTATTTCTGTTATCATTGAAACAAACTTCCCCTCATGTCCAGTCTCAGTTTGTTCTCAGAGAAACTCTGGTCCCGAGTGATTTCAGATAATCTACTGATGATGTTTTTATTGTTTTAAAACCTCTCCGTGGTTCTCCTAACTTCCAAGAAGGCCTCTAGAGTCCATTAAACTCATGCTTAATGAAAAGACAGCTAGGTTTCAGACTTAAATCCTCTTGCTGCTAGCCTCATCTGAGTGTACTCTAAAGTCTGGTTCAAGCTAGGGAGAGCTGTGCATCTCTGCACCAAGTGTGAAGTCCTACGAAGAAGACAAAAACAGTAGACTCCTTTTCTGTAGTGAAACTTTAGCAGTTGCTTATGTCCCGTTATGGTCCTGTAAGTGTGTTAGGATCACAGATATGTCATTTTAGTCAGGATAGAAATACAAGCAGAGGTAAACATAATAAACAAACAAAAGGGTAAATTTAAAAATGTAGCAGATGGTCATGAAAGTGGAATAGGAAAATGTGTTACAAATGTTTGGGTGATGGACTTGTGCATTTAAATATGGCACAGTTAGGGCAAGCCTCATTTGAGAAGATGACATTTGGGCAAAGTACGTAGTAGACTTAGAACTGAACCACGCTGGTTTTTAGGGAAGAGTATACTAGGAACAGTATACTGGGGACAGCAAACACTTTTTAGAAGGAAAAATCTATGGTTAGTTTTAACATTATAAAGTAATTTAACATTATAAGAGATAAGAAAGGAGAAGGTAAGAAGAAATGGTACCTGGGAGCTGAGAGTGTGAGGAATTGAGGCTGTCATGTGTAGTTTTGAGACAATCGGGAACTTAAAAGCTTCTTTCTTCTTTTACTTAGTTCAACTGCCAGTTGGGCCCCCACGCCCAGGGCGAGTGCCCCTCCCTCACTTCCAGGCCCACATATTAATAGTACACACCTGAAAGCTCTGCCCTGGGTGCCTCCCAATCCCAGCAGTGAAATATCACAGCGGCTGAGTGAAATGGCCATCTTATCTAGCCAAAAATTTCTCTACATGCCTCACCATACTTGTTAACCACATTGATTAAAATTTCCCCTTGTATTATAATCATTTGTATTTAATGAAATACTTTATTTGCTGTTTTAAATACCTGGGATCCTTTTTTCCTAACATTTTTATTACTATAAATGAAATGCATAGTGTTTACAATGAAACTGAGTATTTTGTGCACATATATATCACATCAACTTTACAATCCCTTCCCAATTTTGGCCCTCCCTCATCCTTCCCATCCCCCCTTACTCCCACTATCACACCCATTTGGTTCTATAGAATGCCTGTGTTCTGGGTTTCCCAAATCAGAGAAAACATGCGATATTTAACATATTTAATCTTATGCATCTGACTCACTTCTCCATGCATATCACCATTCTTTAACCCAGCTTCCTTAAAATATTATTTATTATTGTTATTATTTACTTATAGTGTCTTTTCCTTTGGTCAGTTTTGATTTCTTGGCTATAACCCTCATGTGGGGTAGCTAGCTCTAATCTTAGAAAAAGATTGGTCTTTAAAGTATATATATTAAAAACCATCTGTCTTACTTTTTAGGTGTTGTACCAGTTTCTGTGTGGGGAATAAACAGGTTATCATGTTATGAAGAGAAATTAAGTAGAAATGCAATCTTATTTTGAAAAAAAATTCCAACAGAATCATCCTTTTTTCATGTATCAAATATTATTTGTGACAGGAGTGAAAACAATGATGTTTAGTGAATGTCTTAGTTATCTTTTCATTGCTGTGACTCAATACCTGACATCCACAAATTTAGGGGAGGAAAGGTTTATTTTAGCTCACAGTTTCAGAAGGTCACAGTCCATTCAGGGGCAGCTGGCAGCAATGGAAGTACATGGCAGAGGCAGAGGTGGAGGCGGCTCCTCATGACATCACAGACAGGAAGCCCAGTCAAGGCAAGTTGAGACTAGTCCTCCAAGGAAGGCAGGAAGCAGCTTATGTATCCTGCCAGGTCTCAGCCCAGTGATCAGCCCCTCCTGGATCCAGGTGTGGAAGGTGTAGTAAGCCCTCACCACACGCCTGTAATCCAATTTATATGCCTGTATTCCCCGCCCCCCTCAATTGAGGCCTCAATCTCCTGACAGCACATGGTTCCATAGACAATCTGTAACATTCAAATACATGGGACTTTGGGGGGACATTCCAGATCCAAACCACAATAGTGAGTATAACCAAATCTTATTATTTTTAGTAGAGACAAAGATGGGACTCCAATTGGAGTCATTCTGTAAGTCAAACTTGTGTTAAAACTGTTACATGGCTGCTGTTTGCAGCTTTTAGCCAACTCTATGATGAAAGACAAGATGAAACGACAGAGAAAAATCATGTAGAAGATTTGCAGTGTCAGGCCAAAATGGCTTGCAGTGGTGGAGCCAAAGAACAAAGGGAAATTAAAGATATTAACATTAAAAAGAAGCACCATCAGGGCTATAGGAGAGATGCCTGGACAGCACTTCCAAAGTCAGCAAGACCCCTCCCTTCACCAGCTCAAGGGTGGAGAGGCAAAAGACTTTGCTTTGAAAAGTATACCACAGGGCCAAACAAAACAATGTCTTTTAGTGGCCTAGAGTTCAACCATCTGAAAACTTGGAGACATCTGTCCAAGGGGGGGCAGGCTATTGCTCAAGCCAGTGGCAAACGTTGGTGAGAGTCACATGGTCCTGGCTTTAGAGGCTTGCAGAGTGCTAGAGTTGTGGGTTTACAGAGGCTTCCACCCAGATTTCAGACAAAGGCCGTGGAGGCCAGGCTGTGTGCCCCTGGGAAGACAATAAGTGAAATTGTAAAGGAGAAGCCAAAGGTGCAGTAGAAAACCCAGGAATTTGGAGAAGCCAGGAGCGTGGATCATCAGCTAAGGAAAATTGCCAGGAGTGAGCAAGCAGACAGAAAAGATGGAAACTGCAGCCTGCTGCGTTGCTGTGGGGGTGGGGCCACCCAAGCCCTCTGAAATGCATATTTTGCCACGGTTTTCACCTGGTGCTGGACCCTGGCTGTAGGATTTAACCCTTGCCCTGCTGGGTTTAAAAATTGTTTTGGTCCTATTGCTTTTTAACCTTCTATTCCTCCTTTTGGAATGGAAATGTTTACCATGTGCCATTTTATGTTGGAAGTGTTTAACTCTTTGGTTTTAAACAGGTGCTCATAGCTATCTGAGTTTACCTTGTGACTCAGAGGAGACTTTGGACTTGGACTTTTTAGCAGTGCTGAAACTATTGGGACTTAGAATAAACTTGGACTCTCAACCTAATATAATGAAACTTGTGGCCCAGAAGGAAACTTAGAAGGTCCACCTGAGGAGGCAAAGCTGGATGGTAGAGCACAAGGGTTCCAAGCGCCGATTCCAGGCACTCCTTGGGATGGCTCCTAGTGAGTGGTGGTTCGTTTTCTTTGGGCCTTATACTGAAAAGACAACTAAACTGTCAATGCAAAACATTTCTTTTGCTGCAACGAGAATAAGAGAGAGTTTATTCTAAGGCTAAATATGAGTGATCATGGCCCAGGAATATGTATTCAGGTTTCCCCAAATGCACTTTCCACAGAGTTAGCAGCTACATGCAGTAGTTACAGTTTCAGAACAGAAGAAAGTCATAAATCAAAAGTACTTTTTAAAAAGACAGTGATGAAAGTACCAGGTAGGTGGACACTCAAACATGAGGAATCTCTGCTGTAACCTCAGTTGCTATCTGAGGACATTCTTAGATCTCAGGTTGGTGGGAAGGTAGGGCATCTGCTTTTACATTTTAAAAGTGTTACTTAGAAATTACAGCAATGTTATATAGCAAAAGATTTATCACATGATGTTAAGTCAGATGGAGGAGGACAAAAGATGTCGCCATGAAAAAGGACCAAGATAGCCCCTGATAATCTGGCTATGCAAAACATTCCAACCTCTTCACAAGTCCTCAGGAATCCAATTAGCTGACTGAGGCTATCTTCAGGGAACTTCACTTGATGGGAGGTGAGGTGAAAAGAGGATTTTTGTCCTGTGGCTGATTAAAGACAGGTAACTGAGATATGGAGGATTATGGGGGGAACAAAACTTGGAGGATGATCAGGGGCTCAGGAAATACCTAGAAGGAAATTGAAATTCCAACCTGGAGATAAAAACCCTGGCAGTTATCAACATATAGATGTTATTTTCAGTGAAGAGGTCCAAGCTCTCCAGATATCATTACACAGCTTTGTTTACCCTCTAGCTTATTGGTTTGGGCTGTGCAAAGAGAAGAGAAAATCAGGGTCAGGTTGTCTCCTGGTGACCACTTACTAGAAGTGACAAAATGACAGCTGTTTCCCACTGTGACCAGTTATAGCTGATTTCTCATCCACCTTCTTGTCCTAATCTACAATCTACTTTATTCAATTATGTTGTCCTATTATTTCTTCAGAGTTACTGCCTGTCTTATGCTAAGAATTTAACTCATGATAATAGATCTCATTATAATAGCTGGAGGTAGTGGTACTTGAAGCCTGTATATTGTCAGTTACTATTTATTTAGATTATTTAGAATAATTCCTATGCAGCTGTTGAAGTTATTATTTCACCATAATTGAATTTGCTTCATTTTATAGCCAAATAAGTTAAAAGAATATTGTCAGGGAGAAACAGTAAAGACCTGTTACGTGACCTTGGGAAACTCATCTCATTTTCCTGAACTTTATTTTCTGGATGAGTTAAGAGAAAAAGTAACTACTGCTCTTAAATAATGAATTTTTAAGTAACCAGTTAGTACTTTCTTCATGGTCTTGAAAAGAAAGGAACCAGAGAAGCACATAGGCTGATTACCTACTTTGAAATGATCGTAAACATGCAAACTGGTACCTAAACCCCACAACTGCTAGCAAGGGTTAGAAAAGACAGGAATGGACAGGAAGGGCTGTCAGCACCTGCACTGCCAGCATGCATGTCATTTCAAGCTGCCTACGGGATTTTTTTTTCTATTAGAATAGATTCTTTTGATTGAAGTCACATGGCTAAAGGCAAAAAAGAATCTAAAGACTTTGGAATGACAGTGTAAATATTGACAGTTACCAGAGTGTTTCCCCTAGGTCTCCTTGCTGAAAGTTACATCGAGGAATGATACACAGTCACGCAGCCCCAGAGTTTGGCAGCTGAGTACCTCTGGATCTCAGGCCTTCAGCACCCGGAGGATAATTCTTAAATCTACAAACTGTCTCGTGCAGCAGTTTTTTCCCTCCTCCTCAAATAATATCCAATTACTGAGTGCTGTGCTGGGAGAACCTGGGGAAATGCTAGAAGGAAACGCAGCTGAGAGCCACTGTGGTTTGACAGCTCTCCAGCTACTTTGAAAATATTTTGGCAAAAACAAGATTTTAAGTAAAACTGTTTCTTTTGGTAACATACCCAAAACTGCAGGTTTTACATTTTCAGGACTATGATTTGGGCCAAAGAGAGAAAAGAAAAGAAAAGAAAAGAAAAGAAAGTAAACTATATTTTGAGGGAAGAGGACAGCATTTAAGGAAAAAGAACACGCCACACAAGATGCAGGAATAAGAGTAAGAAGAGGGAACATACGGACGCTGAACATCCTCTCCTCACTCCTTTTCGCCACTAGGAATTTACCCTGTCAAAACATAACATTCTTTTTTTTTTTCTTTTGCCTGGAAAGAATTCTCCAGGGATGCCCAGGCTAGGATTCGTGTTATTGCTCACTATAGGATGATCAGTAGCAGTACCAAAGGTCATTTCACATGGCACTTTATTTTAGGCCATCCCATATTTTAGCAGACACATCAAGGGAGGAAATGGGCAGTACACGTCACAACTCTTGGCTGGACCTTGGAGAACATGCTTATCTTTCTTGCTTTATTTTCTTTCTTATTGCATCCATGCATGAAATCCATCAGGACTTGAAAATACCAGACTTTTCTATGTCATGGCCTTTGTACTGTTTTTTTTTTTTTCTATCCAGAATATTCTGATTCCAACATTCACCGCTGGTCTTTAAAGAGGCCTCCCATTCCCTTTCAAAGATACAAGCTTGTTATGTTGTCTCTCTCCCTATTTCCGTATTCCATAGTGCTCTAATTACTATAAGGACTTAAGGACTGTCATATCCCTAGGGCATAGGGTGGTTGGGTGGTCAATTAAAAAGAATTAGCCAGCCAATTAGCTGAATTTACCTCTTTTTCTTCTAATCTTCACTAAATTCCTTTCCTAATAACCTACTCCTTCTCTCTCTCTCTCTCTCTCTCTCTCTCTCTCTCTCTCTCTCTCTCTCTTTCTCTCTTTTCTCTCTCTGTTTCTTCCTCTTTACTTTCTCATTTCTCCATAGTTAGAGGATCTACCTAGAGCAAAGTTTGTGGAAAACATATTCTAAACTGATACTGCAGTTGCTTCAAAGGTTATCTAATTAACACTCCTTCCCAGTCTTACCCTTGTGATTAGTTGTTCAGGGTCACACAGCTGGCTGAAAAGAGGATTTACATGCGATCCCCCTGCTCCGGACTGAATGTTTAATCTTCCTTTCCATTTTGTCATTTTATATGAAGTGTTAAAGTGAAGGGAAAGAGCCTGAAAGCATTAGGCATTGCTCTACAAAACAAGTCCCCTGTCATCTAAGTTTGAAGTCACATTGGAGAAGTGATTATTTCCTCAGTTATTCCTAAATAGTTGCTAATATAAGAAAGCCAATTCTGCCTTGTATTTCCCTCAGATTTGAAAAAAAAATCTACCTCAGAGTGCTAAAGGAAAAATTCAAATAAATATTTAGTTTCTAAAATAAATGTTACATGAAACAAAGTGAGCCCAAAGATTCAACATATTATAAAACAAGACAAAAATATGACAGACAAATGGTAGTCTTCCTCAATAAGGTAATACACTGTTACCTAACACCTTTCCATCGCTGCTCGTCTCTCCTGTCTTGTTCTAAGAATCTGTCTTTTTTTTAAATACTCTGTCTTAAAGGACATGCAGCTGTTCATTTAGCCCCCTAACAACACTATGAATTACATACATGATCTCTATTTTAGCAATGAAGAAACTGATATAAAAATGTTTTGTAAAATGGGTTCAATGTCTTCAGCTAGTAAATGGAATTGAGACTTGGACCTGATCATAACCCCTCTGAATCCTTCAGCTTTCTTGTTGCTGGAACACAAACCCCAACATCCACAACTTAAATTAGGAGAACGTTTGATTTAGCTCACAGTCTCACATCATTCAGGACATGATCAGCAGGTTCCAAGTTAAGAACATTGTTGTGCAAGGTCATGGTGGAGCAAAGCTGTCTAGTTCAGAGCAGGGACAGAGTGTTGTTGGGAAGAATCCCCAGGGAAGGAGCCCCTCTGCCTGGGCCTGAAACAGTTAACCTCTGGAAAGCAGACTGAGAAGTCCTTCTCCCCCTCCTTGACTGGGTCTGAAACAGTTTAACTGTGAAACAGGCCAAGGCTGTGGAGGCAGAGCAGGCTGGACTTGCTCTGTTACCAATTTCTGAAACAGTGAGATT
The DNA here is from genome assembly GCA_004027205.1 of Ctenodactylus gundi. NCBI lineage: Eukaryota > Metazoa > Chordata > Mammalia > Rodentia > Ctenodactylidae > Ctenodactylus > Ctenodactylus gundi. The sequence goes on from PVKB01000656.1 coordinate 193,945, forward strand.
AGACCAAGGACAAAAAATAATAACATAGTATGATTTGTAAAGCTTGCTTTGTGTAAAGAAGTTACTTCTGCATCCTGTTATGTAGAGCTATACTTCCTGCCTGTTAACTAGCCTCTTCACAAAGAAAGTATAAAAGTAGCCTGCCTCTGAACTCCGAAGGCCCGCCATTTTGAAGTAATCCAGGTGCCCAGCCTTGCGTCATAAGTCTTACTCTTACTTCCGACCTCTTGGCTCTGAGTCCTGATTTCACTGGGTAGTTAATGGTGTTCTTCTGTAATAGTGTTAGACGGGAAGAGGATAGGGACCATCCATAGACCCCAAAACAATACCTTCATAACCCCTCAGAAACACCCAGGTGTGTGTTCCACCAATCAATCCTCTGACCAAATCCCACATCCAATCAAGATGACACAACAACCTCACCACTACAGCCTTGCATCGTTTCTAGTCTAAGAACAAAAGGGTCTGCAACTTCTTAGGAAAGATTCCACTGGCATAACCAACTTCTAACAGTGGGTAATTTGGAGTTACAATCCTGCTAATAGTGAGTCTTCCACAGTTGTATATGTAACTGGCCAATTTCTCAGATATCAAACTGATCATGAGAATATTGCTTTATATGTCTGTTCTCCTCCAATAATTTTTACTTGTTGTCAGTTGAGATGATTCAGGCAGTGGGACTGGCATATAGCCTTTCTTGCAAGCTGAAGAATCTTTCAAAAGCACTGTCTTAATATCAGTGAAAGTCAGGGATCTCCTGAGAAGAGTGTTTTGTGTCTGCTTCACCATGGAATTTACAAGAAAATCTGGGTTCCACCCTGCAGAGCTTTGCGTCATCAGGGCCTTGCTCAGCACTTGATTTGACTCTGACCATAGTCCCGCTACTTCCTGTGCTCCAGCCTCACAGTCCTTTCCCAGCCTCCAACTTCCTCTGGCTCCATGACCTGTGCCAATGGCTTCCAGAAAAACAAAACAAAACAAAAACAGTGCAGGTATAGAACAAGGCCATCGTGCCAAAGAGATCTTTCAGCCAGTGCTGAATCGAGGAAACATGGACTGCAGAATGTCTGCAGAATGTCTGCATGAAGGTGGTTTTAAGGCTGTAAAGGCATTAACTTTAATATGAGATCAGGATTTAATCTGCATTTGTCTTCTCATTGCCTTCAAATCTTTTCACAAATTATTTAATTTCTTTATACCTAGTGTTGTGGTTAGGATCGGAGTGTCCCCCAAAAATCTCATGTATTTTGATGGAACCATGTAATGTTGGTGGATTGGGGTCTAGTCTGGAGGGGTGGATTACAATTACAGTTAAGACTAAAGGCATGTGAGTTAGGATTAACGGTGTGTAGTGGCCACATCTGGATGCAGGAGGGACTGGTTACTGGGCGGAGACCTGAAAGGATGCGTAAGCTGCACCTGCCTTCGTGGAGGATAGGGGACTAGTCTCAACTAGCCTCAGCTTGTCTTCCTGTTTGTCCGGGGAAGCTGCCTCCACCTCTCTCTGCCACGTACTTCGATTGTTGCCGGCCGCCCCTGAATGGACTGTGACCTTTGAAACTGTGAGCTAAAATAAACCTTTCCTTTCCTGAGTTTGTGGGTGTCGGGTATTGAGTCACAGCAATGAAAAAGTAACTAAGACACCTAGTTTGTAGCTCTACCTTCTGAAAGATTTTTAATCAAGTTAAGTATTGCATGCATATGTTACACATATTTATTTTACCATGGACACTGGGCCATTGCTAGTCCTCAATTTAAGGGAAGTAGAAGCAGTCTATAGTAATACAGAACAGACAGTTTGCAAGCCAAACTGTTAAGGATGAAGAAGGAAGTAGGTGGCCAATATGGGCAAGTAGCAGATGCCCAGGCCACACTGGAATAGGCAAGAAAAATAGGAGAGCAGGTTATGCAAGCAACATCCTAGAAAGGAGTTGTTTTAGGGGAAAATATCTTGGATCATTAGTGTGACAGGGTGATGTAGAGGGGACATGAGGACTAACGGGAAGAAAGCTGGAAAAGATGTGTAGCCACCAATTCACACTGTGTTAAAGATTAATATAATGTGTTTATCTATATATCCCAGGCTAGCCTTGAACTCACAGCAGTCCTTCTGCCTCGGTCTTCTGAGTGCTGGAAATACAGACGTGCACCACCATGCCCAAATTTTGTGGCACTGAGGACTTGAACTCAGGGCCTTGTGCTTGCCAGGCCGTGCTGTAACTACTTGCAACTTCTCCAGCCCAAAGATAAATATAATATTAGATATTATTGCAGAGATTGGTGAGAGGAAACTTCACTGAGGAAGGGCAGAAGTCAAAATAGGAAATATTTTTATTGCCCCTGAAGTCTCATTAATACTAAAATGGTCATTGGTTTCATTTCTAAAACTCACATATGAATTGATAGTTACTGCCTGAAGCCTGATATTGCAAAAAAAAAAAAAAAGGTTCTGAGAGTGTATTTGAACTCCATTGTTAGGAAAAAGTGAGTCAATGAACAGCAGCTTCTTCATAGGGACAGAAATCTCATTGCTCTATGGTCAACTTTTTGTGTGAATCTGACTTGTTACTTAAAATACCTTTTTCACCCATAACTGGATACTTGCTGTCATTCAGGTCTAAACACAGCCATGCACCAAAGTTTCACCTTCTTACTCTCTTTTCATTTCATGCACCATAACTGTAATGATTTCAGGCTGGAAAAAAATGTCAGTAATCCCTGAGGAACAAGCAATGAATAAATTAGGAATCACCCCTCCCTCATGTTTTGGTAATTCTGTTTCCTAGTGTACCTGACAAAGTAAATGATTCATTAATTAAAAGGACATAAATCAGGTTAGAAAATGTCAACCAAAAAATTGATTATAGTGTAATAAATATAAATAATTTTATCTGATGTACTTGGTTTACAGGATCAGTTGTTTAGATAAGCCATTTCTTATTTAAAGTAACATTTTTTTAAAATCACATGATTTGTGGGTTTTTTTTTCTATTCACCAAGAGAGAAAAAAATGCAACCAGCTCTTTAAAAGTCAGATAATTGAGGAATAAGTCAGAGAGGAGATAGGAGTGGATGTGAGGAGAGTAGAGAACATTTGCATTTTAACCTGCTGCAAAGCTGAAGCAGGAGGTCGTTTCTATTAATCTTGACATTTTTAAGGAGAAATCATTGTCTAAGTGTTAGTCTTAAGTAGGAGTCTGTGTTCAGCTTGTGCCAACAATCTGATAAAGGATTTCTGACCATGAGTCAAAAGCCAAGAATGAAGCAATGCCTGATTGCATTCCTCTTGAAGTAGTGAAGTTTCTAATGATGATATTGGTAAAAATAAATAAATAAATAAAAAGCTTATCTGAAGTCTGCCTATTCTTTATGTAAAACATTGGCGCTGTACTGAGTGTTCCCTTCAGGAGTGACTTAGTAATATTAAGAGGAGAGACTTCTCAGATTGGACGTGAGGGCTGCACTCCCCTAAGGTGGATCAGTGCCATTGTCAAAGTGCTCATGTGGCAACTCCTGTTCTCTCCTGCCCTCTCTTGCCCTTCTACATTCTGTGATAGAATGATGCTACAAAAAGATCCTCACACATGCCAGCAATTCTATGGCAGACTTCCTAACCACCAAGACTGTGAGAAATAAATTTTTAAATTTTATTTTATTTTTATTTTTCCCCATTTTATTGATATGTATACGTGCAAAATTTAAGGTTCACAATGGAGTTGAGCCTTTTATGCACATATGTATCTTGTCAAGGTGACAAGGGCTTTCCCACTCTCCTTTTGTCCCTACCCCTCCCCCTCCCCCTCCCTCCTCCCCTACCTGACTCCCCCTGTTTCACTTTGTTTTTCGTTTTAAGTTCCATGAGATAGTTGTGCTCTGGGACTCTCATATCAGAGAGACCATTCGATGTTTCACCTTATGCTTCTGACTCCCTTCACTAAGCACGATGTTCTCAAGTTTCTTCCATTTGCCTGTAAAAGCCTCCACACTGTTGGATTTATAGATGCATAGTATTCCATTGTGTATAAATACCACCAAGACTGTGAGAAATAAACTTTTTTTGAGACAGGGTCTCTCTCTGTAGTCCAGGCTGGACCTGAACTCACTGTGGAGTCCAGGTTGGCCTTGGACTCACAACAATCCTCCTGTGAGAAATAAACTTCTATTATAAATGACCCAGCCTCAAGCATTTCTATTGTAAGAGCACAAAATGGACTAAGACAGTTAGTTATAATGGATTAATAGAGATAAAACTTTTAGGCAATAAAAACAATTTAAAAGCTGTCCTTTTTTAAATGTGGAAAAATATATGCTAGATTTATTTAAAGATGACCTTGCTGGCATTGTAACAAACCTATATTTAAAACTCACATCTTATGACAGTTACTCAACTCTTCCTGGACACTTTAAGTTCAGATTAATCTAACCGTCAGTCTTTTCCAAGATCCAATACATCAGGATATATAATAAATATCTGATAGTCTAAAATATATGAAGACCAACTGAGGTTATCTTCATTTATAGAAAGATTTCTTCAACATTATTGTACTGATTCTGTAATCCTGATTCAGTAATTCTTTGGTGTGGGCATGTTCTTATGTAGTAATCATTCATAACATCTTTGACCTTTGTTTCCTAGAGGACAGTGATATCTTGTTCTCAGTTTTGACATAAAAATTTAAAAGGTATTTCCAGATGTTGCCTAATGGTTCCTAAGGGAAAAAAAAAAAAACATTGGCCTATGCCTATAAGGTAGAGACACAATACTCAAGAATGTATGCTCATACCCCTGTTCACTGGACGTAAACCTAAAGAAGCTGTACTTTAGCAGCTGGCCTCTTTGCTGCCTCTAAAATCAAGCTCCTATGAGTTTGCCGTCATGCTTTGTTGAAACTAAGCAATCAAAGCAAACATAAACATATATTATACCTGTGCCCTACATGCTTTGTATTGTAAAGGTTTCATGAGAGCACTTGTCCTCTGATGTGGGCTCCATTTGATGCTTTATAAATTTTATTTTAGCCATCTTATCACTGAGTTTTTAGAAGATTACAAACTGATCTGTCATATTTTATAGTTAAAATTACTTGTAATTATGTAGTGTTAGACACCTGTTGAATGCTCAATAAATTGCAAATCTTTTGCAAGTCTTAATGTTTTCTGTGTTTCAACTTTTCAAGCCCATCTATACACTCAAAACATACAAACACAAACAATAGTTGAATGATCTTTTTTCAAGTGATTCTGGTTAAGGCCAATCTCAAAGTCACTTACAGTGATAGGTCTCAGAGTAAATTTACTAGCTTACAGAAAGACATCACTAACCAGTACTCTCTAATGAGTGTATCAAAAATTTCTCCTTTATATTTATACATTTACCTTTAATGTATGTTCCACAGAGTATCAGTCCTCTCATTTCTTAGAGATTCCAAACATGCCCCTATCAAACTGGCTGCCAATCTTGGTTGCCACAAATAATTAACCGCACCATGAAATATTTGAAATATTTAAAGGTTAAGAGATCAGAAAAATGAGACCATATGTCCAAACATGCCACATGTGCTTTGGCAAGGGAAACGTACATGTTAAGACAAATCTTAACCAGCCTGCCAGGGAACTAGATTGAAATCAGGACAAAAAAAAATTATTTTCTTATAAGTTAGGTATTTCTCTAGCACTTATCCCAGCATCAGCTGAGATAAAAGAAGCCAATCTACCCGTGTTGGCTTGGCAAAGTCATCTGCCTTGGTTGTGGGGGTGGGGCTAGGGGCTAGATTCCTGAATTTTAGAAGGCAAGCTGCCTTGATCCAAATCCTGGCTCCACGACAAACTACATCTGAACATGTCGGCAAGACGGCGATATACTCTATAACTCTGAGCCTGAATTTCCACGTTTATAAAATGTGATTATCTTTTAGAATATTTTAAAAATTAAACAAGAGAAATTGAAAGAGTTTAAGATTTCTTTTGGCACATACTACATATCGCTGCTCTTATTAAGAAAAAAAACAGTACACCCAAACTCCTCAGGAATGCTAACACCCTGGTGCTCCTTCTGACTTACTGCACATTATGCTCCATGAAAACACTACATCTGAAAAGAAGCATTGAGTTTTGCCAACTGGCTTCACCGCCAAGGTGAGGCTCTTCCTCTGACAGGATGAGAGAAAGCATATATCCCTGAATCTAATCATTTAATAATTTAATCTGCATGCTCCCTGGGTGGGCCATCTGCCCTGAAGTGGGGCTTATCTCATTGGTGGGAGGTAGCCAAGGAATTGTCTTGAATATCAGCACCAGGGAGACCTGTGAGAACTGGAGACACTGGCACACGTAGGCAGCAAACCCAGTGCATGCCTTAGGGGCAGCCAGTTGCTCAACTTTAGCCCCTCGCTCAGTCCCCAGCTGACTCTGGCTGTAGGGATACTCTAGAACTGCCAACTGGAAAGAACTTCCTGTCAGATAGCCAGTGTCTGGGCTCAGCGACGTCACAGGTCCCCAGACTGCAGAATTAACTATGTAATGTTTATTATACCATGGAGGCAAAATTATTAAATTAGAAATAGAATAAAAATGTGAAAGTCTTAAAGTACAAATTCTATTCTTTAGCTCAGTGAGTGGATGTTAGCTAATTTTTTTCTTAACAAAAAATAGTTTCCTATTGTATTGTTGCCTCTTAGAACTTGACACATATTTAATAAAATATTGATCACATACAAAAGTGTATAAAGAATATATAGCAAATATTCCCCGAAGGGGAAAGCCTTTAGGAATCCCACCCTTAATCTGGAGTCTCAGATCCAGCTTCACGTCTTGGTTCCCTCACAAATACTCAAACCTGTGGATATGGAGTTTTACAAGTGCCCTAAAGGAAGCTAAAGACCTGGCAAAAGCTTCTACCTCGGCTTTTTTTTCTGAGTTTAAATGAGCCACGTCTCCTTAGGAACCCATGAAATATTTCATTCAGCATGCTAAGTTTATTACAGAAAGAATTTTTCAGCATATCTATCCCTTTTAATGTTTTTTATTAAAATGCAGTCACTAGTATGTTAGATTTTTTAGTTTTTATTTGATTTTTGTACTTTCTTCTGCTCACAATATTAACATCAGAATACAAATGAGCACAGAATAGCCATAGACATAATTAGTATGCATTATAATTAAAGGATAACTTTGCATTCAAATGTACTTATATTAGACCACAAAATCTAATTAACCATTTTGTTGTTACTCAGTGAGTGTGAACACTAAATGAAGCCTCCTGTTCTTCCTAATACTCTTCTACAACATTTCTCCTACTTGTAAATTTCCTCATTTTAATATAAAATTGTCTAAGAGAAACGACTAAGTTTTAAAGACTGGAGTGTACACATTGGAAATATCCATTTTGCCTTCTTCATCTCATCTGAAGTAATGGTGAGTTAAGGGGTAAATTAAGTTTTCAACCCCATCCTATCTTTTCAGACTTCTAGAAACCTTTAGAATTCCAACACTTTTTCTGTCAATGTAATAATTATGCAGTCAGCAAATGCTGAGTCAGTAATTTTATTCTTCTAGACTTTGGATGAAGCTTGGGATATCTATTAGGTTATCAGGTGGTATGTCTTGCCTTGGTAAATGCCTTTGATAAGGATGCTCTTTTGTGCTTCTGGCCAGCTAACGTTTCATGGAAGGCTAATACACCCCACCAGTCTCGCTTGAAGACCTGCACCCAATCCTAACACCACCTGTTTTCCCTTAGACTTGCCGTGGCCCTTCCTGTGTGGAAGAAAGTATAAGAAGATGTCATAATCAGCTTCAGGATAAGGAAATGGAGGCCCAAAACAATTTATTTTTCTGAATCCAAATAGTAAATGAGAGAACCAAACTGACCCCAGAGCTCGTAATACACAGATAGTTGATTCAATGAAATCAAGCAGTGAATGAAAAAAAAAATGAGCACTTGAGTAAAGGCACAGAAAATATTGCTTAAAAGAATCTGGGAAATACAATGAATGAAAATAAAAGTGCAATAGAGAGTTCCACAGTAGCTTTCACCAAGCAGAAGAACAATTCTGTGAAGTCCAAAGCAGGCCGTTAGAAAACATGTGGGAAAACATTCAAAAGGAATGAATCAAGCGTTTAGGATTTGTGGATCATAATCAAGAAAGCTAACTTTTGCCTTAATGGTTTTCAGAAGAAAAAGAAAGATGGCAGGAGACAGGAAGCTGAAAGAAATATTGGCTGAAAACTTCCCCAAACTTAAGAGATGTATTTCTAGATCTGTAAAGCCCAAATGAGAATCAATCTAAAAGAAAGTTTACTAAGACAAATTATAACCTAATTGTCAAAATATCAAAGACGAAGAAAGGAATTGTGAAAACAGCAAAGGAAAAGAGAAAGCTCCTAAAGCTATCGGCAGATTTCTCCCCAGAAACTTTGTTGGCCACAAAAGAATAGAGTGATGTAGACAAAGTACTAAAAGAAAAAACTGCCAACAAAGAATACATTACCCAGAAAAGCTATGAGGAATTATTAGTTCTAAAAACAGTAAGAGTTGGTAAATAAAGGATTCTTGGGTTCTCTTCCCTGAAGCTGTCATTGAGAGGTAAAAATAAAAGAGCACATAGCCTTAGTCCCATTGGCTAAGAACTCAGTCGGCTAGTAGTTCAATCTGTCACTCCGAAATTTCATGTTTCAATTTCATGCTCTGTAAATAAATTTGTAATAATGATCTTACTCTTAAAGAGTTTGTGAGAACTCTTTAAAAATTCTGAAGTAACTAAGTATGCCATTATATATATTACTTTATGTGTGATATACTTTTGTGATGTAGACAAGTTCATTTAATGTAGCAATTCATTTATTCATCTTTGATATAAGTTTAGCCTAAGAAATCTATTGATGTAATGATAACCTGAACGTCTTTTGTATAGCAGCACAATTGATAATAGCCAAATATTGTAAGTAGCCAATATGCGCAAGTACAGTTGACTAGATAAAGATGTGGGATATATACACAATGGAGTATAACTCTGCCCTTAAGAATGACATATTTGTGTCATTTTTAGGAAAATGGTTGCACCTTGAGACCATTATGCTCAGTGAAATGAATCAGACCCAGAAAGTTCAGCATTATATGGTTTCTTTAATGAGAGAAAACCAAACCATGAACAATGTAAGAGACTTGGAAGAAAGTAAGAAGATGGACTTTTTAGAAAAGAAAAGGGCAGTGAAAGTGTTGGAAGGAGAAAGGAAGATGATATGTAGAAGGAGAAGAAGAAGAAGAAGAAGAAGAAGAACCAAATGGGAATGATAATGAGAGTTAGGAGAAGGGATGAGTTGTGGAAGATCCAAAGTGGGGAGGGGAAGGGATTGTAATTTTGATGCAATATACATGTACACAAAATACTCGAGATCAATGTAAATGTTATATATGTATAACCAAATTATACCACTATGAAAACCCAACTAATAATATATATAATTAAGCAGAGTTTCTTGTATAAACAAAATCTGGACAGCACTAGGTTTGCCTTATAAGAAAGGCTAAAGAGAGTTCTTCAAGCTCAAATGAAAGAACACTAACTAGTAACATAAAATATGAACACAAAGCTTCACTGGTAGAATAGATTTTGAATACTCTACTAATGTAACAGGAATGAATAAGTTACATAGAACTTCAATGTAAAAGTCAAAAAGTTAAAAATAAAAGTAACTATTGCTATAATGTCTTGTTAATAGATATAAAATATTGAAAGACACAGATCATGCTAACAAAAAATGAAATGAGGGGTACATAAAAGCAGAGAACTTTGTATGTGATTGAATTTATGATTTTAAAACAGAGTGTTTACAACATTTTAATGTAAGTTTCATAGTAATCACAAAGCAAAAACTTATGGTAAATACAAAACAAAATGGGAATCAAATTATACCACTATAAAAAAAAAACATTAAATCACAAAGAAAAACAGCAAAAGTAGAGCAAAGGATCTAGAAAAAAATGGTGGTGTTAAGCCCTTACCAATCAATAATTACCTTGAGTGTAAATGTATTAAAAATTCTTTTATATACAGGCTGAGTATCTCTAATCTGAAAATCTAATATCCAAAATTATTAACATTTCAACACTCAGAAGTCTATGCAAATATTCCAAAATCCAAACAACTCTGAAATCTGAAACCCTCTGGTACCAAGTATTTTAGAGAAAAAGTTACTCAACTAGTACATGCATTTTGGAGTATGCTTTTTATTATAAATTGTGCACCCATGACCCTGGCATTCTGGACATTGGCGAGTTCAACTAGTGACTAAAAAGTTAAGAAAAATTGACACACTCTGAGGACACCTTTTGGGGGAAGTGTATTTTCTTCCTTGGGCCCTTTATTTATTTTTTTAGCAGCATAATCCAAGGTGTTTTGACAAGACTAGCTCACCTGCCAGACATTCAGTATGTTAGAGAAAGTCAGACATTTTTGAGTGGTAGAAGACATAAGGAAAATAAAAGCACATTCAAAGTTTGATGTTTTTTTCTGCATGTTTCTCCTACCGTAAATACTTAAAATATAAAGTAATTACTAAAAGCTATCACAGCATGCTTTGCTTAGTCATTGAATTAAAGATTTTTTTAATAGATTGATGTATTTCTAGAGGACTCTTGTTTTATTTTTTTTTTTAATAGAGATGTTACTGTTTGAATCCAAGTAGTCTGTGGGGCTGTCTACTTTCATATCCAAAGCTAAGGCTGTGTCAAAATGGAATTAGATATATATCAGAATCAGACACAAAGAAATTTTAGAAGGAACACAAACATAAGGGAATGCTGAACTTTATGAGAAATCCCTAGTTGTTGAAATCATGTGCTGAAGATATTGCAAAAGAGTTTTAAACTTGGCCTCAAAATACAGATTTCATCTCCCTCCCCTCTTAGTAGCTATATGATTTGAGTTGGTGACTTTATATTTCTGGTCTCCAAAGCTCTCATCTGGGAAATGAAAGGAAAATGTACATCTTTGTGCAACCGTTAGTCATTGTGGAACACAAAATGAGATCATGTCTGGAAAAATATTTCTAAATTATCAACTGCTTTTTTGACTAGAGAAGGATGCACTCTTTTTCTGGCATTATGCCAGGGGTCTTAAAACTCTAAGATACCTTTAAAATGAAATCAGCCTTCTTCCCTGTCATCAAAACTCAGTTTTTTTGCAAGTAACTCATAAAATTAGCACTCTACTGAAAAATGAATTCTGATTTAGGGAGTATTGGCATCTTGAAGCCCCTTAGAAGTGAGGGGCATTTCCTCTTTCACAATGCTGGGAGCAATGCTCACTCTTGGAAGCCACTCGTGTCTCGCATCTCAAGCCTGCAGCTTTCTTTCTCTTCTGGCTTCCATGTGGCTTTCTCTGTTTCCCCACTAATGGATGCTTTTCTCTTACTCAAGTCACAGGATTGGTAGTAACTATTATATTTATTGCTCTTTTATCAAAGATGATATTCTCAGTCTTCTGAGTACTGGCATTTCAGTGAACAGAGGTGCTTTAGTCCAGATACCAGAAAATCAAATTCCACCACAAAAATCTGAATTATAGAATAACATAAAAATCGACTTCAGAAATCATATCCTCTAATGATTTACGAGATGTTAATGACACTTGTCTTCTGTAAAATGAAATTGATGATAGAGCACTGTATATAGAAATAGATTTAATTAAAACTGCTGTGGTTGAAGGAGATAATGTTAAGTGTTCTCAATCTTCTTGTTTCTTTGCACACTAAGCTTTCACTGAAAATAGGGAACCCACTCCGTGTGGTCTAACCTCCTCTTCTGCAGGGCTTCAAACTCTTCTGCAATTACCACTATCGAGTCGCTAAGCATTTTACCATTTCCAGTATGCCCATTCTTCTGCGGAAGGTACTATGGTTTGGATCTGGAATGTCTCCCTAAAGTCACATGTATTTGGATATTATGGATTTTCTATGGAACCGGGTGCTGTTAGGAGATTGGGGCCTGGCCTAGAGGGGTGGATTACGGGCATGTTGTGGACGGTAGGTGTGTGGTAGAAGACAAGCATGTGGTAGATCGTAGATTACAGGTGTATGTGGTGGATTAGGGGTTTAAACCTGAAATGGGTGAAACACTGAGGCTGAACCTAGACAGGGAAGATCTCTGGGACAGGACCTAGAAGGATAAATGGAACCTCCTCCTTTCTTCAGGGACTGGATTCGGCTTCCTGTTTGCAGTGCCATGAGGAGCTGCCTCCACCACTGCCGTGGACTTCCACTGTGGCCGCCACCTATGGATGGGCTGTGACTCTGCAAATGTAAGCTAACAAAACCTTTCCTCCCCTTATTTTTGCATGTTCATATTGATACACAACAATGAAAAGGTAGCTAGGAGAGAAAGCTGTTTTAGTTTTTGACAGCTTAATTTGTTTACCTAAAAAATTCATTTTTGCTCAGTCTGGTGGCACACACCTGCAATCCCAGCTACTCAGGGTAGGAAGGCAGGAGGATTTCAGGCTCAAGGCCTGCCTGCACAACTTAATGAGACTGTGTCTTAAAATCAAATTAAACATAAGGACTGTGCGTGTATCACAGTGATAGAACACTTATTCAGTGTGGAGTGCAGCTTAAGCCACTAGACGGCACAGAAAAGTAAGTAAATAAAGAGAAGAACACAAAGGGGAAAGTTAATTCTTAACTCTCACTGGTTTCCATGTATTTCTACTTGTTATTGGAAAAAGCCAAACTATATTCTATTACTTGAGAATCAGTTGTCATAGTCCTCTCAAAATGTTTACTGTTAATGCACTGCGTATCCATGTTTTTTTTCAACTTTCTCAATATTTAGGCCTTGTCTCTTTCTTGTGATTCCACTCCTTTTGGCTTGTTTCGGTTTGTTGGTATCAGATTTCAGTAGGGTGTCCAGAACTACAAATAGTAATTCCCATACTAACTATTCCCACCAGGTTTCTCATTGTGAATAGTCTACTTCCATTAATGTGACCTACAATTGCATTTGATTTTGGGGAGACTCATATATCTTAGTCCACTACATCCCTAATATCATTTTCAACAATGCAACTGCATGAAATTGCTTTTAGGATTTCCCAAGAACATTTTCCTTTGCTGCAGCTTATTTGCCAAGTCAACCACATGGTTCTGCCAGAAAGATTTCCAGGTTTGTTTGTACATGCTGGTTTGTAGGCTTTGCTAAATCTATGTCTGAGTATTTGTTCACTCTTGCTTCTATCCATCATACAAATATTCTCTTCCTAGTAATTTCCTGCAGACCTATATTGATATGAACTTTCCTAGAAAAAAAAATGGTGATTCCTTGAGAGCCAAACTACCCATCCAAAACATGGCTACTCTTTTAATGTCTGACAAAAAGAACTTCTCTATTATAGAAATTTTGCGGTTGTAACAGGGTTCACTGGGAGCCTGAAAGAACAGCCAAGGTTTGATTGTACTTCAATAGTATGTGAGTCTGTAATTTCAAAAATATAACCCCCGAGCCAGAGATTTTTCTTATTAAACAAATGAATTTTTAAGCATTGAAATATCAATCTGAATTTTCATTCTTCCCTAGAATTTATTCAACATTGTGGGTTTCAGCCAGATACTTCACCTTCCTTATGCATATTTTCATGTGGTCTTATAATATTTGTTCAACATTTTTTTCCATTAGTTCTCTGATTTTAATTGTTGGTGAGCAATTCAGTGTGTAGCTATTACATGCTGCAGAACTGATTTATTCCCGTTAATGTCTGAGGAGACCACGACCGTTTTATTTGCTGCATGGTCAGCCTGGTATTCATGGCAGGTTTTCTGAATATTTCTGATGAAGTCTTTAAGCACATGTAATTCTGAAAACACATTACCATTCAGTAAGACTTATACAGGATGGTAAGCCCAACATGGCAAAGGGTTTCTAAAAAATTCCATAAACATTAAGCATATTTATGTCATAGCATTAAGTTTGGTCAATTTGAAACTTACTGTATTGTAGTATAAGAGGCATTTTGTTTGCTTCTGTTTACTTTCCCAGGAGTAAATGCGTTTTGGTTAACCACAATGGCAAACTTAGTCAAGACATTTATGTCAACAAATCCTACTGCTTAACAAAGTCACATTCTTAGTTTCTAGGACAGCAGACTGGATTCTAAGTAATAAGGTGTTTATAAGGCGTGCTGTAAATCTGGGACTATAAACATGTCTAATTTTCTGTTAAGCCTGCTGCTGTGCTGGAGATACAATAAGCTCTCTCTTCAGTTTTATGGTGGCCAGTATGTTAGCGTGCTGGTCTTGATCACTGTTGACTCTACTGTCCCCAAAGCCTCCTGCCAAGCTCTTGACCCAAGTCACGCTCCCTGGTGATGTCATGATGCTGCTAAGAATTTGCTCATTCACTGTACTTGCAAAGATGCACCACAAGAGTCACATACCTTCCCAGTTAGTCACATGCTTTTTGGAGAGTAACACCTTGGAAAAAGTAAGGTCTGTCCTTACGCTGATTTCAAAGATAATATGTGTTTAGATCTTTCATAACAAGTTCATACTGATTATTACTTTTACATAAATTATTTTTTAGATTGACTTTTTCTTGAAAGTTAACAGCATTCATCTGGTTGTTTTGTTGTAAAACAGGATTTTTTTCTGCACTCATAAGTAAAAGTTATTTTTAATTCAACACACATTGATAAAACATTGTGCCTAGTATTTGAGATTATCACCATGGTTACTGATGCCAAACATTTGGAGGAAGAGATCATAGATTTCAGTCTTTAAATAAATGATGTCAGATATATATATTTGGGAATATCTGATCAATTTTATGTTCTTAAGTTCTCCCACAAGTATTAGACATCTGTGTAAATTCATCTTGCATTACTTTACACTTTAATTTTCTCTACCACAGACCTCACAGAGTAATGTTGCATAGAATAACAATAATTAAATTGACTTAAAGTGTTCAAACACTTTTTTTACTCAGTAACATAAGAATATCTAGCAATCTTAGGTGCAGTAAGAACATTTACCAATTTAGACCAGATTCCAGGATATAGCACACAAGTCCTGATGATTTTAGAAAGATTAAAAGACGTGACCACGAAGAAAATGAATTAAAATTTATTTTAAAAGATTTGGAAAATCTTCTAATATTTAGGACCTAAATAATACCATCTTTGATATTGAATCAAATGAGGAATCAAAAAGTAAATTAGATATTTTAAATTAAATGAAATAAAGAACACAGCTATGAAATGCTAACGCATCTATCTAAAGCATCTATTCAGAGAAGAATTTACAATGGTAAATTATTAAAACAGAATATATGAATGATCTCAAATAATCATATTAGCTTCTACTTTAAGAAACTAAAAGAGCTTCCTGAAGTTAACATAAACAGAAGGAAAGAAATAATAAATATTAGAGTAGAATCTAATGATAAGAAGCAATAAACAGTATCAATTAAACATACAGTTCTTTGAAAGACCAATAACACTGATAAAAATCCTAACCAAACTGACTAGGAAAATAAAACAAAAACATTTATTAGCAATTTCAAGACTGAGAGGTTATATCGCTACAGATGCAGAATCTAAAGATACTATGAACAGAAGAAATGTGAGTAATAACTTTATGTAAGTGAATTCTACAAAATAGGTGACATAGACTAATAGCTTGAAACCATGTGCCACCAAAGCTCAATGAAGAAAAAATGATCTGAGTAACTCATGCTTTTCAGAAATTGAATTTATATTCAAAAACGTTCCCATGAGGAAAATTCCAAATTCCAATTATGTCATTAGAGAATTATACCAAATTTTTATGGAAGAAATAACAATTTTACAGCAACTTTTCCAAAAACATTGAGAAGGGAATATTTTGAAATTATTCTATAAAGCCAACAGTTCTCTGATACCAAAACCAAGTAAGTTAAGAAAATTAAACTTTATGAACACTGATGCAAAACTTACTAACACATTTTTAACAAATTAAATACCAGGTGAGTTTATATTAGGAATACAGTTAGCTTAGTATTTGAATATCAATTAATGTATTAATCATTTAAAAATTAAAATATCTTTGGAATAATTGCAAAAAAATGCTGAACAAATCCAACATCTACTCTTGACACCAACTGGAAAAATGGTATTATCTTCATGCCAGAAAGCTACTGCTAGCTTTCCATTTTAATGGTTAAAACTTAAATTATTTTACCTAAATTAGGTACAATACATTGATAGTACTTTGATCTCTTGTTGTGCAACATTATGCTGGATAAAGCTAGTGCAATTAAAAGAAGCCATATTGTTCACAGACAAAAGCTCATCTACATAGAGAATCTGTAGGGATATACATAAGCTACTAGAACAAGTCAGTTAATTTGACAAGATTCCAGGGTACATGATCAATATGTAAAAGTCAGTTATATGGATAGGGGCATATCTCAGTGATTAGAGCTCTTGCTTAGCATGTGGAGGGCCAGGGGTTTGATCCCACAGCACCACATAAAAAATTAACCAGGCATGGTGGTGCATGCCTGCAGTCCCAGCATGTAGGAGACTGAGGCAAAAGGAGTCCTGAGTTTCAGGCCAGCCTGAGCTACATGGTGAGTGTAGTACAAGCCTGAGGGAAACTCTGTCTCAAATAAAAATCTAGTTCTGTATATTTTCAATAAACAATTTGAAGCTGAAATTTAAAAAGTATTATTTTCAGTAAAAATTATGAAATATTTGTATATATATATATATATATATATATATATATATATATATATATAACCAGTATTGTGCAGTTCTTGCATGCTGGAAAACTCTAAGTCTTCTGAGATAAATAGGAAGCCTACATAGAAAACCTGTATATACCTTGTTCATGAATCTGAGGATTGCTGTGACATCAGCTATGATGCTATGTAATATTAAGGTATCAGTAACCCCAAGTTAACCTCATCATTCGGTGCAACCCCAATCAAAATCTTAGAAAGTTTTTGTGTAGAAATTGATGAACTGATTCTAAAATTCATGTGAAAATACAGAAGTTTAGTCAGAAAATTGTGGCGAAGAAGATAACATCATTACTATAATACTACCCACTCTCGGGTAAGACACAGGAGAGCTGCGGCCCAGCGGAAAGGTCAGACATCTGCTCCATGGTGCCTTTCTGCCATGACATGTCTGTCTTGGGAACCGCTAACCCCGGCCGAAGCCCCAAGTCAGGGGTCAAAATAAGATGTTCTTGCTTTAAATTGTGTCTGTCAGATATTCTCACCAAACGACAAGGAGCTGACCAGCAGGAGGCTGAGGCAGGAGGATTGCCACAATTCCAAGGCCAGCCTGGGCTACATAGTGAAGTCAGGATCAGCCTGGGCTACAATACGAGACTCTGTCTCATAAAAAAAAAAAAAAAAAAAAAAAAAAAAAAAAAAAAAAAAAAAAAGTCGTCCAACTGTTCTAGAAAGATTCATTGAAAGCATAAGATTAGATGGGGCTGGGGCATAGCTCAGCTGGTAAAGCACTTGCCCAAAAAGCTTAAGGCTCTGGGTTTGATTCCCCAGCACAACATAAGCCAGGTGTTGTGCCTCACACCTGGAATGCCAGCATTGGGAAGCTAAGCCAGGAGGATTTCTCTGAGTTCTAGGCAAGCGCAGGTTACCTCGTGAGTTCAGGACCAGCCTTGACTACAGAGCAAGATCCTACCTCAAAAAGAAAAAAAGGACAATATTAGACATTTCTTCATAGTAAGCTGGTGCACCCCATGAATGTGAGTTTGAGGAACACTGCTGTGAGCTATGGGTAAGGCATAGCAAGCACTCTCCTTCCATGGCCAAATCCATTGGACAGAGAAGGAATCAATTTACAACCCAGACCCACAGAAGGGATGAGGTAATTTCTATTTGCATTAATCAAAATCATTTTGTGATGGACACTGATTGCCAAAAGTTTTCTCTCGCGTACCACAATCCTTATCTGCCACCCCAGCACACAGAAGGATTCTGCTAATGCAAATTCTGTTTGTAGAAATTAAGGCCAAGACAAAAACTAGGTCATGCTACTCATTAAAGCACCTCATGTGAATATTGTATGGCACTTAGCAACACAATTAAAGGCAATGCCTTTTAGCTCTCAGCTATTTTTAAAGCCAACAGGTATACTTTCTGATTGCTTCTCATGATAAGCATTGCAGTAGTGCCTAGGTTTTGTCTCCATGTTGGTCGCTCTGACCATTTGTGGCCTTAGTAAGTACTGTCGTCATATAGCCTCTGAGGTCACATTCACTGGACCAACATGATCTTTGATCTTTCATAGATTGTGTTGTAAAGGACCAGCACCCTCAGTATTGCTTAAAAAAAAAAAAGTTGTTCTCCAACTTTAAAAAATATGTTGATTTTAGCATACATGCTAGATCTCCCAGCACTATACCTTCTCCATCAGAAAAAGAATGGAAAACAGGCAGAAAACCAGTGAAGTCAAATTCTCAGCTGCAGATTTTATACTAACTCGTGGCTTGTCAAGAGAGTACAGGTAAGGATCTGTCTCCTTCAGCTTTGCACCACCCTTGTCTCATCTCAGGAGTTTTCTGGGAGTTTTCAACATATCTTAGTGATCCTACCCAAACTTTTAAACTTTAATCTACTTGATCAAAGTCCAAGCAAAGTGCCTTTTCAAATACAGCATACTAAACCTATCTTCATCTCTTCTAAATGTTTTTAAACAGCTAATATTCAACTCAACCATCTCATAAATTTGCTGTCAAAGATTAGGATATTTGTCTCCAGGTTGCCTCTAGCTTGTCTTTTTATTTATTTGTTTGTTTGTCTTATTCTGTTTTCTATTTCATTCAAGTAATTGTTGTCATTGAAGATTGTCTGAAGTGTTTCTTTTTAATTTATAAAAGCCATCCTTTTTCTTCCTCTAATTTCTTGCCTACAATATGCTTTTGGGTTGAAAAAAATTTACTCACCTTATTAAAATTATGTATATATCATATTTATATACACATATATATAATAAAAACCGACCACAGCTACATGTCTGGAGGTCTCTTTAGCAGAGTTAGGGGCCTAACTTTGTGTTGCTGAAAGCTACTTCAAAATCTAACCAGTCCTTCCCCTTCCTTTCAGGCACTTTAGCAATAGCTAGAGAGAAAAGACAACCAAGAAAAGACACAGAATTACTAAGAGAGCAGGGTAGTGAGAGCGAGCAGCCCAGAGCTAGGTGTAGAGGGAGAAGCTGGTGATTCAAAAGGGGACAGCACTGAGCAAAGTCACCTCCCCCATGATTTTGCTAGAGGCAACTCTAGACATGTGCATGCCTGCTTGATAATCACTTTAAAAAGTTATGTGAGAAAAGACATAGTGCAGTCCTCGTAGATCTTCTTAGAAATAAAACTTCTTTCCCACTCAGCATTTTACTGGGTCTTTATATGTCTGCTAAATTCACTCAAGGCATAATTTCAAACCAGAAATACTTCAAAACACAGATTTCCTTGAGGGAGCTGAGTGCCTTATTGAGAGGCTGTTGAGCAAAGCAGTGCTTCACGTTCTTGATGAGGTATATTTTTGTACTTGTTTAAATAAATAGGAAAAAATTGCTTAGCAAAGACTGACCAAGATACTGTCCAAACCTGTTTATTCTTCCTGGGCACATGGCTGAATCACATTTCCTAGATTTTTTCATTCTAGGCTACATTACTAATTATTCCCCATAGAATGACTAGAAATGGAAAAATATCAAGAATGTCCTTTAGCCGTAGCTAGCTTCTTCTTTCCCTCTGCTGATGAGATAACATCAAGGGAACGCAAAGAAGCATGTTAAAGGTACCACAGCCTGTGTGGGAGGGCAGGTCTCTACTACCGACCCTCACTGGGCTGCAAGTGAGAAACAAATCTTCATGGGTAAAGCACTGAGATTTCTTTATTTCAGCAGATAGTATTATTTACTTCTGATTAATGAAGCTGTTTCTAAAAGGAAAAAATATCCATCATATTTGAGTGAACAAAACAGATTTTTTTATTCATGGGCTTTGGGCCAAAATCACATTGTGCAACAAATCCTACTTAGCGACCTCTGATTTCTTCTCCAGAAGTTGTTAATGCATTCAAACTGAGCTCCACTGGTCCAAGGAAGAGGCTGAGATTTATACTATATGATGTTAGACCTACAGATGATGTGTTACATGGAAAGATATAGATTTTCAAAATCAGGATTTGGTATATTGTTTGAAATGTATGCAAAGCATTTACAAAGTATGATTGGCATACTGAATAGATGGTAAATACTATTCTTGCCACTTTCAGAAGCAACTCTGAAAGTCCTCTATTGTGAGTACTATTGTGACTATCTGTAGGGCATAAAACAGTTCAAGATGTTTGCCTTCATGTTGACTTTGAAGAAGAACCAGAAGATGCACAGTGCTAGATATGCCAATGAAGTAGATGAGGACACTCCTGTGTCATTATAAGCCTGTCCTGCCATTGGATGGCACAAAGCAGTGGTATTCACCGTATTAATCACACCCTGTAGAGATGCTCATGGAAGATTTCTAGAACTGTTTCAGAGCAACTCAGACTAATGGATTAACTATGCTATGGATTAACTATGGAACTATTTTGATGAGGATTAATGACAATATGTCTGCTACTCTAACAAATTTTTAAATTTAAACATTCACCATGTATTTATATCATACTTATTAATCACATTGTTTTATGCAAATTGTAAATGGATTTCAGTTCATTTATTTTCTCTCTGTAAAATAGAAAAAACGTAATAGAAACAATCCTTGGATAGTGTACATTAATTGATATATGATAAGTGCTTAGAATAATGCCTGCACATAGCAAATACTAGATAAATGTTTGCTTTTTGGTTAACTAGCACAATTTCCTGAATATTACCTATTTATAAGTTTAATTTACATATCTGAAAGGCAATGCATGTAAGACCTCTCTGGTTGATAAGAGAGGCACTATTACAGTACGCTGGTAGAATGTTAAAAACCTTCAGTGAATCATGCCTCTTATCACCATCTTTGCATAGCTCCTTCAGTTGACTCAGGATAGGCCATGTGAGTTGTCTTGACCAATGTCACATCAACAAGTGTGACACAGCAAAATCTTTATAAGTACTTGCATATTGTGAATTATAATCAGTTTATATCATGTAACAGAAGGAAATTACAGCATAATCAAAAAAGCTAATAAGCTACTTGGATTTATAGAAAGTACTCAAAAAGCATGTATTTTTGTTTACCCAGCTAGGATCCATCCTCCACATTGTGCCTTATTCCAGAAGTACTTTCTGTATTTCCTCATTGAATTCTCACTCTAGCCCCTGGCACCTTGGTTTATATACTTCAAGACTCAAAAAACACTTGTCCCCCAAACTTCTCCTTCCAGAACTAAGGTAAACTCCCCCCATGCACTCATGGGACATTCTAATACCATTAAGGCAACACACTACTCTGTATTAAAATTGCCCGTTTACATTATCCCTCTCCTACTTTACTAAAAGTTCCTTTAAAAGAGACCATGTTTACCTTTGTACTTCCAGTCCTGTAACCACACCTTTATCTTAAAAGATTTGCTTAGAGTTCTGGAATTCACATGGAAGCCTTATAACCTCATTCAGTCTTCCAGTCACAACAGGAAGCCACTTTTACTGGCTGTACAACATTGTCTCAACACGCCAAGAGATGACCAAGAATCAGGGACACTGGAGAAAGGAGAGAGATAATGACAGCGGCAGTACATCCAGATTACCCAACAAAGGGGATTGACTGAACTGGAGGAAGAATGGGAGGAAGGATGCCTAAAAAGCAATCCTCTTCCAGTGGAACTTCCTCATCTTGAAACAGGAAATCTACAGAACCTGACAGGTAGCATATTTAATGATGGGAAAGTGGAAGTTTTTCCACTAAGATCAAGAACAAGGCAAGAATGTCTCTTTTTTAACATCATCCTGAAAATATTGGCTGCTATAATATTATTAAAATGGAGGCACTGGAGGAATGGCATCACTGGCACGAGGCACTGAGTTTGATTCCCTATCAGCACATACACCTGGGCATGGTGAAACACGCCCATAATCCCATCACTTGGGAGGAAGGCTGAGGTAGGAGAATTGTGGTGAGTCCAAGACTAACTTGAGCTACACAGAGAGTTCAGGACCAGACTGGGCTATAGAGTGAGACTTAGTCTAAAAAAAAGTGGAGTAAAAGATTTACTGATTGGGAAGGGAGAAATTAAACTGTCTATGCAGATCATATGTCTTCCATGCATAAAATTTGGAAGATTTAATAAAAATTCCTGGAAACTATAAGATTATACAAAGTTTTCAGGATGTAAGGTTAATATACACAATATTATATCTCCCATATATCAACCATAAAAAGTGGATTTTTAAATTAAAACTCAATACTATTTACACTAACTCCAAGATAATGAAATATTTAGGTATAAATCCCATTTCTGTCAAGAAAAAAAATGCACTCTTTGAAGCTGAAACAAGTCTGGCTGGTTTTCAATACAAAAGAAAAATATAAAAACTTAGGAAAACAACCTAGATAAACTTGGGTATGGTGATGACTTTTTATACAATCTATGAAAGAAATGATTAGTGAGCTAGATTATATAAAATTGAAACCTTCTGTCTTACAAAAGGTAGTGTTGAAAGAAAGGAAAGTTAAACACAGGTGAAAGTATTTGCAAAAGAATATCTGATAAATGTAACAAAAACACAAAGAATTGCTGAAAAACTAGCAATCTTAAAATAAAAAATCCCAATTTTAAAAAGGAGAAAAAAAAACAGAAGTGATATACAGGTGGCAGGAGAGCACATGAAAAGTTGCCCAGCACCATCTGGCACAGGTGAGTTGTAAATTAAAGCAACGAGCTACCTACTGGAATGTCCCAAACCCAGAGCTCCAGCACCACTGAATCCTAGTGAAGACACAGGGCAGCAGGAGTTTTGACTGCAGGTGGGAATGCTAGAAGATAGCCTCTTGGTCTTCTGTAAAACTAACCATATTTAACGTATGACTCAGTAATTTTGACTCTTGGACGTTACCCAAATGAGTTGAATACTTATTGTCCGTCTACTCAAAACCTCCACACTCATGCTTATTGTGCTTATTCATAAAGGGCCAAACTCAGAAACAATTAAACTGCCCTCGGGTAAATGAATAGAGAAACAAACTGTGGCCCATCCAGACGGTGGAATACTGTTCATCCCTGAAAGAAATGAGTATGGAGGCAGAGTGAAGATGGTGACAATGTAGAATTGCTTTCTCAGGGGCTCTGCACCAACTCAAAAGCTGAAATCATTAATGGCTTAGCTTGCCACATAGAAACAGCTGAATCTGAATGGTGACCAAAGAACTGACAGAAAAATGGGGGGAAAAGTGGAAAAAAAAAGTGGAAAAGGTGGTGAGTGCAACTTCCCAGACCCAAAACAAACAAACAAAAAAGCTCTTGAATCATGCTAGGTAGGCAGGCAGGGCCTGGGGCTGCAGAGGGCAGGTGTGCCCGGCCATTCAGCTCTTCGATTGCAAACTGCAAGTGGAGTCAGAGAATTGCAAACAAACGGCAACCCAATGGTGCCAGAGTAACTATTGGCAGTGTGTGACAGACAAACAGGCCTCAGCCTCAGAAGACCCGAATGCCCAGACATTCAGCTTCAGAAACAAGGGAGGTCCCATAGCTGCAAGCCTCATCTTAAGGACTGCGAGCTACAAGTGCAGTATAGGAGTTACAGCCAAACAGCCTTTAAGAAGTCCAAAAAGGTGACACAGTAACACAGCTTGAGCTGCCCCAGGAAACAATACCTCAACAGGACACACCCCAAGGAATTTGGGACCCTTCTTTGCTGGTGACAGGAACCGAAAGTGCAAGCAGTAGAGAAGGGAAAGAAGACTGTAGACCCCTTGAAAGATTTGAAGCCACCGAGAACAGGACTCCAAAAGCAGAGGTCTCATCCTCCACCCCCCACAGCACAGGTGGGAATACAGACAGAACCCTTGGGAGTGCTTTGCCCAGGAGGCAGAAAGTGTAGATGATGTTGGACTATAATACCATCTCTGTCTGCACCAGAGTAGCGCACCATGGGCTTTTCCTCACTTCATCATCATAGGAGCTACAACAGATGCCTCAGAGTGGTCCATCATTGCAGACTGAGACATGGGAAGAGAAGGAACTGGTCCCTCCCCCCCCCCCCCCCACACACACACACATGTACACTCTTCCTTGATTGGCAAGAATGAAGATCTTGGATATAGAGACTTTCTACTCAACTAACATAGGAAAAATGTTTTTTAGGCCTTGGACTCACTTCAGTGATTCTGTGTAGGTATTTTGGACTGTGTTCTTCCTTGCATTATGTTTTTTTGTCTTTCTTTCTGTTATTTCTTAGTTTTTGCATGTCTTTCTTCTTGGGTAGTTCTTTAAACCTTTCTTGAAGTCTGTAGATTCTAGAGACACACTTTCTCGGTTTCATTCCCAGCTTTCCTTTTCTTATGTTCTTGTTTTGCCACTATTGCTCAAGTATTTCTACTTTTTCTGTTAGGGATGGGAGTTCTGTCATGGTTTTCTCTATTCTATGTTCTCTTCTGTTTCTATCACACCTCCAAAGCTAACCCTCTGTCCCGGTCCTCTTGCTTCCTACCTCCACCATTCTTATTGATAGTATTGTTAAGTATTAATAACTCACACACATTACAAACCCCGAAGAGACCAATAACAAATATTGAATTTGGACAGTAATAAAATCTCTATCTACAAATAAAAGTCCAGGATAGTATGGATTCCCTGCAGAATTTTGCTAGTACTTCAGAGGAGAACTACCACCAATACTTCCCAAACTGTTCCAAAAAATTGAAAGAGAAGGAGCATTGCCAAAGTCTTTTCTGAAAGTTAGTATTACCCTGATACCAAAACCAGACAAACATTTAACGAGAAAAGATGACTATAGGCCATTTCTTTGATAAGCAAAAATGCAAAGAACCACAGTAAGATACTGATGAACAGAATGCAAAAAGTCATTAAAAAGATCATACACAATGACCAAGTTGGCTTCATCCCAGGAATGCAAGGATAGTTCAGTCAACCTATGTAAATCAATCAATGTAATACACCACATTAAAAAAGCAAGGACAAAAATCACATGATCATCTCAATAGATGCAGAAAAAGCCTTCAGTGGGGACAGATAGCACACCAGTTAGTGCACCAGCCTAGCAAGGTCAAGTTTCTGAGTTTGATTTTCCAGGACCACATAAACGGAGGTCAGTCAGGACTACAGAGAAAGACCCTGTGTTAAAAAAAAAAAAAAAGGCTTAGACTAAATCCACTCATGATTAAAAAAAAAAAAAACCCTGATGAAAATAGGTACAGAAGAACCTTGTCTCAAGTGAATAGAAGCCACACCTGATCTACTGTCAGCATTATACTACATGAGGAAAAATTGAAAGCATTTCACCTCAAGTCAGGAACAATACAATGTTCTCCACTCTCACCACTCCAATTCAATGTAGTACTCAAAACCCCAGGCAGCGTGATTTGGCAAGAGAATGAGTAAGGGCAATACACATTGGAAAGGAAGAAATTAAACTATCTTTCGTTGCAGATGACATGTTTCTCTACATAGAAGACCCAAAAATCTTCACCAGAAGACTTTTAAACTAACTGCTAAATCCAGCTAAGTTGCAGGATACAAATTAATACCCCCCCAAAGAAATAAATGGCTTTCCTCTACACTAACAAAGAACTCAGTAAGAAAAAGATGAGAAGAACAAACCTATTTTCAATAGCTGCCCAAGAAATTGAATATCTAGGAAAAAACTCTCACAAGAAAGTGAAGGACCTTTAAAATGAAAATTGTGTTATAAGGAAAAAAGAAATTGAGGAAGACACTAGAAAAGTAAAAGACATCCCTTGTTCCTGGATAGGCATAACTGTCAAAATGGCCACACCACCTAATCTGTTATTCAGATTCAATGTTGTACCCATTAAAATACCAACAACATTTTTCACCGTACTAGAAAAACACAATCCTAAAATTCATGTGGAACCAAAAGATACTCAGAATAGGCAAAACAAATTTGAGCAACAATACTGAGTCAAGTAACATCACAATCTCAAACATCAAGTTGTATCACAAAGAAATAGGGATTAAAAACTGTATGTTGTTGTCAACAAAAAGATCCAAAAACATACACTGAAGAAAAGGTAGTCTCTTTAATATATGGTGCTGGTAGATAGGTTTATCCCCATGCAGAAGAATTAATTTAGACTCATCCCTTTCATCATGTACTAAACTCAAATCAAAGGGAATCAAAGACCTGGATATGAAATGGGAACACTGGACCTCTTAGAGAACAAAAGAAGTAAAATTCTTGAAGACATAGGAATAGGCAAAGACTTTCTCAATACAACACCTGTTGCAAAAGAAATAACACTGAAAATAACAACTGGGATCATATCAAATTAAACAGCTTCTGTAAATAAAGGAAACAATCAAACTAATGGAATGGGGAAATTTTTTCCATGTACTCTTCAAAAGGGAACTAATAACATGCAAAGAACTGAAGAAAAATAGACCCCTCAAAATCAAAGACCCAGTTAAAAATGGACAAATGACATTAATAGGCAGTTTTCAGATGTACAGATGGCCAACAAATACATGAAACGATGTTCAGCATCTTTGGCCATTAGAGAAATGCAAATCAAAATAATGCTGATATAACATCTTATCCCAGTGAGAATTTATCAAGAATTCAAAAAGTGCTAGATACTGGCCAGGATACAGGCAAAAAGAAATATTTTCACATTGCTGGTGGGAATGTAAACCAGTACAAGCGTTATTTAAAGCAATGTGGAGATATCTCAAAAAATTGAAAATAGCAATACCTTTCCTGGATATCTTTCCAAAAGAATTAAAAGTACTATGCAGAAATGCATGAATAACCACGTTTATAGCAACATAACTATCAATAAAAGATGCCTGCATATCTATTAATAGATCAATGGACAAAGAAAATATGGTATGTGTGTGTACACAATGGAGTACTACTCTGCCACAAAGACCAATAGATTTGAGTCTTTCATACAAAACTGGATACAACTTGAGACAATTACGTTTAGTGAAGTGAATCAGACACAGAAGATTAAATATTGTATGGTTTCTCCAATACGAGACTATAAGTAGAGTCAAATGGGAGAGATGTTGGGGGCAGAGAAGACGAGGAAGGGGGGAGGAGGACAAGAAATGGGGAGGGAATGTGAAGTCAATGTGATACGTATGTGCACAAAATTCTTAAGTTTAATATAACCATTGTGCATCACAAATACATGCTAATACATGAGAAAAATAAATAAAAATGAAACAAGAGGATGAAGAATAGAAATGAGCATAAACATAGAGGAAAGCTATGTTTAATTACATATTAATTACCAAGTGAAAGAAGGCAATCTGAAAAGATTACATCCTGTATGGCACTGACTTCATGACGTTTTAGAAGAAGGATAACTACGGAGATGTTGAATGAATCAGAATTTTCCCAGGGATATGGAGAAGGAGGGATAAGTAAGCAAAGAACGGAGGGCTTGTAGAATAACGGAACTACTCTGTATCACACTGTAATGATGAACAGAATATTTATACAGCAGAAGGCTGTGCACACATGAGGAGTTATGAGAACTCTCTGTACCTTCTATTTAATTTCGATGTGAATCTAAAACGAGTCTGAGAAAATTTATGAAAGATATTATGTAAAATATCTTATACTGAATTTCTACTATGAGGCAGACACTTACGGTATGGGGCAAGGAAGAAGACTTTATAGATGAAAGATGGAAAACAGATGGTTTATACCCTAAGTGCTCACATTCTAGCTCAGAAGACCAGATAAAGTAAATATAAGCAGAGTATCTGACCCAATTGTACCTCCTCTCGGAATACATGATACTTTTTTTGTAACACACGACTTAGAATATTTTTAAGTAACCACTAAACACATAAATTTACTAAGGAGCGTAGAACTAAGATCCTACACAAGGACTTGAAAATCCAAAAGTCTCCATGGGACAAGAAGATTATGGAAATGAGTGAAGCAGGAAGTACTATACGTAGTACAGGGGGAAATTTCAGGGTGAAGGTTCGTTGTGGTCAATGTGGAGCTCTCAGGCTTTGCCTAAAAGAATTCAATTTATATTAAAATCTAAATCAAATTATAAACAAACAAAACTTAAAACAAAAACTTTGTGCTCTGTGTCCTCAACTACATTCCTCAAAGAGTAGGTCAACAATCAAGAAAGCAATTCGTATTTAATGAATACTCACTGGGGAAGAAGTGATTGAATATCAAAACATATGAGAAATAAAAACCTAGGAAGAGACTGAGTTCAAGTCCTCATGTACCTCTATTTGGACATGAAAGAAATCCTTGGAAAAATGCTGTATATGTTCCTCTTCTACCCTTTGTGTATCGACTTTCCCTCCTTGATCTGATGTCCTCAGTCCACTTTGCGAAAGCTGGTGATGATCCTGACTGTTAATCGCCTCTTGTGTTATTTGCAACATGAGTCTGACCCTTTCTTAGGTTTGTTAATATTTGCTTCCTGTCCTAACTCTCTGAGTAGCAAGTTCTGCATGTTTGCATAAGTGCTTTATATAGCAGTAGTTTCTCTTAACTTGCCCAGACCTCTCCACACATTCTTCCTGAGAATTAATGAAAATCAGCTCACATTTAAATCATCTTTCTAGAGAATTTGCTTGTATAAATACCATTAATCTGTGGATGGTTTACACCTTATCAGTCATGGGTAAATACGCTCCTGAGATGTGGCTTTCTAAATCTTTCTTCTTTCTGCTCAATCCTTTTACCAAGTTTCTAGGAGAGAGGAGCCGGTGGTATCCAAGCTATACCACCCAGATATGCATAATATCCTGCCCAGAAATGGCTGCTGACCTGGCTGGCAGTGCCAAGTAAAATTTTGTAGGTAAACACTCAGAGGTACTCCCCTAACAGCTTTTCGGGTCTGTGCATAAACTTACCTGTTGACGGTATCTGTCAGTGCCTCCCTCCCAGCAGGGCAGTGTTGGCCCCACAAATCAGAAATTTTATTTGCTTAGAACGGAGCCTGGCAACCCTTCAACCACAAGTAATCTGAAAACATTTACCTGCCTAAACCGATCTTCCTCTTGACACATCAGCTGGGTGTTGCCAAGCTTGGAAACAACTCAAACAATATGTTTTGTTTCTGAAAAACATAATTAATCTACAATGATTAAAGTCTGACAAGATGTCCTCCAGCCATGTTTTACTTCGTTTTATTATGAGCAACTTCGCGTTAGGAATTTAGCATCATAAAATTCTGAAATAGACTAAATGAATTCATGGAAGCTGGTTGACTTGAGTCTATTTGATTTTGACCAAATACTTCAGGCTAATTACTAATTCTTGGTAGTGCTGTCATGTTAAAGCACAGATATGTGGATTTATAAGCCCAGAGGCTATTATTTTATCCCCACCCCCACCCCACGCAGAAATATGCTTGGGCTTGCTGAGTACCAGTGTGTTTAGAAAAACTTGCTGTTCAGCAGCCTTTGTCCTGAAATATAAAAATAATATCCCTGAATGGACTTTCTTTTACTGTCTATGAGCCAGTGCTGGAAGATCAGTAAACAATAAATAAATTAATAAATAAATAAATAAATAAATAAATCACCGTAGTGAAATCAAGCTCTCTTTAGATGTTGGGAAGTTTCATGCCAGTGGCAAGAGCCCTGCATTGCCTTCTCCTTCCTGGTTTCAGATGATAACCTTGCACAAAAAGTAAAGTGAGGGAAGAGAAATAATGTCAGGCTGAATACAGTCAGCTCTGTTTCTCTTCTTCTGAAAGTAATGCGAAAGGACCTGACTTGCCAGTTCTCATGAGGTTATCGTTATCCACACTCACTGACCCTCTGGGAAGCCTGAGTAGAAATTTCCAAGGAACAGACTCACTGCAGGAAAGGAGCCCACAGGAGCAGCCAAGGCTGGGACAAACAGCTAATGACAGCCGTGCAATCCCCCCACAGCGCTGGGTGCTCTGGAGGCCCTGGCTAACGTCAAGCTGTGATGATGTGAATGCTTGGTACTGATTATTTCCCTCTTTTCTCTGAAAAGGAAAAATAAACTGTTATCAATCAAGCTATGGTTTATAGTTTGCAATTATCGTAGGGCTATGAGTCCTTTTCTGTTTGATCTAACCAAATTGTGTTAATATCGCCAAACATGCTAATTTTTAAATTTGCCAAATTAAGAACTTTTTTTAAAAATCACAATCTCTAGTATTACCATCTTTTGATTAGAAATAAAAGGATGTTTTAGTGACAGAAAAGGTAAGGAAGGATATAACAAAAAAAAAAAAAAAATGAAGTTGTGTCAGCTTGCCAACCCATAAGCCAAGTGCCTAAGTACCAAGAGTATGCCTGTTGTCCCAATGTATTAATAATGAGCTTACTGTCACTGCAACACAACACCTGACATGAACAGCTTCAGACAGAAGTTATTTTGGCTCACGTTTCAGAGGCCTTGGTCTATAGTTAGCTGCCTTCATTGTTTAGGGACCTGTAGAGACAACATCATGGCCTGGCTCACCTCAGGGTGACCAGAAAGCAAAGAGAGAAGACAAGGAGCTGCACTCGGCCCTTCAAGGGAGGCTCCCAACAGCCTCCCACTCGGCCCCACCTCCCTAAGGACATACCACCTCTCAACAGTACCATAGGCTGGCAACTGAGATTTTAACACAGTACTGTGGGGTGTGCTCCGGATTCAAATTATAATACATCAATTTTCTTTACACCCTCCTCTGATTGACCTAGATGATCACCCCATTCCTACCAGTTCTAAATTTCTGTGTTCAGAGTGTTCTACACAGGGAGCCTTCCTTATCCTTCAGTGATGTGGCCCTGGAGCTGACATCATGCTCTGACTGCATACTCTGTGGTGACTGAGTTTCTTTGCTTTAAAGGGGAATTTTACAAATGACTATGTCAATTGTTCATCATAGCTTACCTGGCTCAGACCCAGGCTATGTTTTTCTTATTTTCAATTGGAAATTTCATTTTTACTTCCTTTAACATGTGTTAAAATTTTCAAATTTTATACCTTCCTCACCAGCACTTGGCTTTACTTTTCCATTTTCTTTCTTGAAACAGGGTCTTTGTGTGTTTCCCAGGTTGATCTTGAACTCCTAGGCTCAAATGATTCTAGCAACTCAATGATTTGAACACTAGAACTGTAAATGGTGTCATTACTGTCAGCTCATCTGCTTTTCTGATTATAGCCAGCCTAGTGGATACGAAGTGTTATCTCATTGCAGTTTTTATTTGCATTTCTGTAATGATTAAACATCTTTGACTATGTTTATTGGCTATTCATATATCTCCTCTGCAAAGTTCCTTTGCCCGTTTTTTATATTTTTATTTTTCGAGAGATAGGGTCTTACTCTGTAGTCCAGGCTGGTCCTGAACTCACTATGTAGCTCATGACTCTCCTCCTGCCTCAGCCTCCCAAGTGTTCGGAATACAGGTGTGCACCACCATGCCTGGCTTTTGTGGTGCTGGGGAATCAAACCCAGAGCCTTGTGCTAGCTAGGCTAAGCAAGCACTTTAAGCACTGAGTTACGCCCTCAGTCCTACCCATTTCTAAATTAGGTTCTTCAATTTACACTTCCACATACCTCTGTGTGTGTGTGTGTGTGTGTGTGTGTGTGTGTGTGTGTGTGTGTGTGTGTGCATCCTGGGGATCAAATTCAGGGTCTTGTACATCTCAGGCAAGCATTTTGTCATCAAACTACATGGCTTAAGCCTTTTGTCCCATTGTTGTTATTAACTGATCGTAGCCGCCCCTTTTAGTTTCATAGTACCCAGATGATGGTGAATTGTATAGCAACTATATCTAGATGAGCAACAGCTAGGATGGGTGAACTTATAAATATTTACTAGTAGCTTTGTCATCATTTTCACAGTCTTTGAAAGCTTCAGAATTGATAAGTAAGGTGACAGTATATGTGTAATTAATTTTCCTTACCAAAGCGAAGCTCCCGGTGCATTTTTATTAAAGTTTAATTCCTTATTTATGTATAAAATTCCTGATTTGAAGCTGAATTCAAAGCAAACCCAACCATTCTTCTCTAATACACATCTATTGTCATCTGAAACCCCTCAAAGCTGTGTCCTTTTTCCTCAGTGAAACACAAATGCATTCATTGCAGCTCCTGTAACCAGCTCTGCCTTGGGATTCATGATATTTGGTCTACAACTCAGTGAGCAATAGGCTTTATTCCTGGAAAGAAGGAATAAAAAGTCTCAGAAAGATAAATAAAACATTTCATTGATTTTTTCCTAAGCATTCCAAAATTAAAATGCAAATTTCTGCTTTGGGAAGGAGGAGGTAGAAATATCATCTGCGTTCAATACTAAGGTCTTTGAGACCACAAGCAGGGAGGCAAAGATGGAAATAAAATTAGAACAATCTTTTATCTGTCTGCACATTTCTATCTTAGAGAAGCCAGAGAGTCTGGCTGAGCGTTCTGAAACCTAATTATTATTATACCTTGCATGTGGCAGGCACTCACTGTTCACCCAAACACACCAGGCATTTTCTCACAGTACGTTTTTGTTTCGTGGAAGTCCAGTCATATATTTGCAATATTCCCCTACCCCAAGAACTTCTAAACAAGGACCCTAAAGTTGCTATTCTAGTGAATGTTTTCCCTTTTTTTAAGAGGCCACTTTGAGAGTCATCAGCCTTTGACCGACCACTAAGAAAAATAGACTCTACTTTGGGGTCTTGGGAGTTATTATTTAATGTTACTCTGAGAATCAGAACTCCTTAATTCTATGCTGGTGTGTTGGTGTGTAGCTGAGTAAATCTGGCAAATTAAAAGGTCAGGATACCTAGCAGTTAGGAAGACTGACTCCTAGCTCTGCCTTACTGAAGTGTCATCTCAGACTTGGTACTTAACCTGTTTGTCCTTCAGTCTCTCTCTCTCTCTCTCTCTCTCTCTCTCTCTCTCTCTCTCTCTCTCTCCCTCCCTCCCTCCCTCCCTCCCCCTCTCCCTCCCTCTCTTTCTCTTTCTAAAAGAAGAGGACAGTATCAACGCAGCTTCATGACTGCAGTTACAATGGTTCAGGATACAATTTTTCACCTTTACAGTAGTACAAATGTGATATGTATTCAGTAGAAACCACACTTGAAATTTTTAATTTGTACCTGTTCCTGAGCTAGTAATAACGTGGTAAGATACACTTGCAAATTGGGACAGCGACAGTGGCTCAGCACACAATCAAAAGAGAAAATAACTAACATACTACAGTGTTCTTCATTGCTAAGCTACAGTGTTCTGTAGATAAGATGTATTGCATGCATTTGATTTATATTTTCAAACCACAAGGAGTCTATCAGGATATAATCCTATTGTAAGTTACAGGACACTGTATTCTTTATACAGTTTTGTTTTAAAAGCAGACTAGAGAGACGAAGAGTTGTAAACCAATGTGCATCTCTATAGCCTTTTATATTCAACTTTTATTACTTGTTCTCTTTTCTTCACGTGATTTTGACTCGCTGTCTAGTGTCTTCCACTTAAGATGAATGAAAGGATTTTCACTAGATTTTCTACTACAGTCTATCCACCAGTGATGGATCCTACCACTTTTCCTTTATCTGAAATGTCTCAGCATCTTTATTGCTGAAGATAGTTTTTGCTGCATAGAGAGTTCTTCTAAGACAGCGCTTTTCTTTCATCACCTTCAGTATGTCCTGCCGCTGTTTTCTGAACTCCGTAGTTCCTATGGATAAGTCAGTTGTCAGCCTTGCTGAAGACATTCTGAACATCCTGAGTTGTTTCTCGTGCTGCTTTCAAGATTTTCCTTTGTCCTTGTCTTTTAACAATTCCACTGCTCTAGCTAGGTGTAGCTTTCATTTTTGAAGTTCAGTAAATTTCACGGATGTGTGTGTTAATGGGGTTTTAAATCATGTTTAGGAAGCTCATGGTCACCATGTCTTTATGTATTCCTTTCTTTTTTCTCTGTCTTCTATTTCTTGAATTCCAGGTGAATGTGCTGGATAGGCTCTCAAGTATCGGGCGTTCTGTTCAATTTGCTTTATCCTATTCAGCTCTAGAGATTGCATATGACCTCAGCAATCTTCAAGTTCACTGATTCTTTTTCAGACAAATTAAATCTGCTGTTGAACTCCTCTAGTGAATGTCATGTACAAATTAGTGTGCTTTTTTGGGTCAAACACAATTTGATTTTTAAAGAATATCCATATTAATCTTCATAATGGTTGTTTAGTTTGCACTTCTACCAACAATGTAGAAGGACTGCTTTTTCCCCACAGCCCTGCCAGCATCGGTTGTTTCTTGAGGTACTGATAACAGCCATTCTTACTGGAGTCCAGGGGAACCACAGCATTGCTTTGGCTCACATTTCTGTAGTGGCCAAAGATGCTGAATATTTTTTTCATGAACTTACTATCCATTTGAATTTCCTCTGTTTAAGTGCTTATTTATTTCAATTGATCTCTTTTTTAATTTGGTCTTTTATGTTAGGGGACTTCTTTCGTTTTTTATATATGCTAGGTACTATTTCTCTGTCTGAGAAGTAGCTAACATAACTTTTATTCTCTTTCTGTAAGCTGATTATTTTCTCTATGGATTATTTTCTTCACTACCTTATTTCCTTTTCTGTGCAGAAGATTTTAAATTTGACATAATTCTATTTTGTTGATTCTTGGTGTTATTTCTTATGCAATTGGGGCTCTATTCAGGAAGTCTTTACTTAAGCTTATATTTTATATGCCTACATGAAAAAGTTTTATTATTTTATCTTCCAGCAGATTGAGTGTTTTTATTTTAATGTCTGCATCTTTTATCCATTTTTATTTGATTTTGGTACAGGGTGAAAGATAATGGTCTTTGTTCATCCTTCTGCACATGGATAACTAATTTTCCAGCACCATGTGTTGAAGAGGCTGCTGTTACTCCAGTATTTACTGTTGGCACCTTTGTCAGAGAGCCGCTGGCTGAAGGTACTTGGAGCTGCTCCTGCATCCTCAGCTCCCTTCCGCTGATGCCCATGTCTGTTTGTGTCCATATCATGCAGTTTTTCCACTGATTTTTTTGTATTACCACTTTAAATCGTTGTTGCTCAGGACTATTTTGGCCGTTCTAAGTCTCTTCTGCTTCTATATAAATTCTAGAGGTTTTTATTCCCCAGTTCTGTGGAAAATGCTGTTGGTAAGTTGAATGGCATTTTGACTGGAACTGCATTAGATCTATGTGTCATTCTTGCTACTATGGGCATCTTGACAATATTGTTTCTCCCTCTTCAGCAACTGGAAGTCTCTCAATTTCTAGGTTCTATTTGATCTCTTTCTTCAGAATGCTATAGTTTTCATTGTAGAGGCTTTTCACTTCCTTGGTTAAGTGAATTGCTAGGTATTTAAATTTTTTAAGCTATCATAAATGAGACTTTTTTCTATTTTTTTCTTATTGGATTAATTGTTGATGTACAGGAACATTACTGATTTTTCCCAATAATTATTATTTTTGTTTGATAGATCACATGTGGTGTGGGTTTTGGCAGGGGAAAGAGGACCCAGTCCTGCCATACCCTTTCCACAAATGTAGAAATTAAGTTAAATAAAATAAAGTATGTTACTTGTGATTGATGCAGTCAGGAATATGTATAGTTATCCCAGCTCTAGTATCTACTTGTAGTTATTTTTCCTTTATGATATGCTTTAGCTTTTTTCTGAAGAATTTATATTGAGTTTTATACATGCTCCCAGCCCCAAACTGCATATTTCTAGTTTTTGATGTGAAGAAGGTCTTCAAATGCCTAACTTATTTTTTACTGACCTTTAGTTTTCCATGTTTAAATAGAAACAATTCAGCTCTGCCATTTATATATGTTTTGGTGTGGGTTTTTATTTTTTTGTTTTTAGTGCCCTGGGAGGCCACTGCACTGTCTCTGTGTTAACATAGAACATCTTCTGAGTTTTCCAAGGGCTCACATGCTAACATATGGAATTATTTTGAGGACATCTCACAGCCTATACTCCTCTTAGGACAAACAGTTCTAAGTTACATGTCACTCTGCAAAATCTCATGAATCAACAAATGCAAACATATTCAGTTTATGGAAAGATTCTATTCCAATATTTTCTTTTTGCATATATACTCCCACTGAGATTTTTTTTCCCTTGACAGTTTTCAAGATGTGAGGAACTTTTAGTTCTTTACACAAAAACAAAACAAAGCAAAATCACTTTATACAAGTAGTGATCTTCTTTAGGAGCAACTGACTCTGATGAATTCAATTTTAGAACAGTTTAGAAAACAAACTACTAAAAGCAATTTGACAGTTTGATAGACCTGAGTGGGGATAATGTTTTTCAGTTTTAAAGATTGCGCTCTTTTAGATTGCTATTTTTATCTTTCTTCAACAAAACAATTTTGTCCCTTTCCCTTGGATGTAGCTACCTGTTACTTCTTTTGATAGTCACAATTTGTATCGGAATAGTTCCCATAGTAGTGTGTGTGTGTGTGTGTGTGTGTGTGTGTGTGTGTGTGTGTGCTTACTCTTTCCTTAGAACCCTGTTAAAGAGTTGATTCAACAGACCTTCTTCGTCTAGTGTATGGTATCAGTCAAAATCTGATGAGAATAAAAATATCAATGACTCCTTAGGTCCCTCTAAGTAACCGAGAAAAAGATTTTTTCAAGCACTTTGTAAGGGCTGTTTTAATGCCAAAACTAATCTATTTTAAAAAGAATTTTTAGTGTCTATTTCAAAGCTTGAAATATTCTATTTTTCATTGAGATACATTGTAGACATGTTTTTTCATACTCAACACAATTTCCTCTGCCACCCAAAAACCCTCATTCCACTTGGAATAATGAGGTTTTTTTGCTTATCCTTGAATTTCTGTAGCATAGAAGTATTAGTAGAATTCAGTAGGAACTTTTGAATTGATTTAGTAAAAGAGAACTCCATGTGGGAGCTTTCTAGATATGACAAACTTAAAACAGATAAGGAGATTTTTGTTGTTGATTTGGGAGAAAGCAGACGTCTCTTTTACTGTGATTGTGCTTGTATGTAAGATTGATCTCTGATACTTTACTGTGTATGTGCTTGTACGTCATCAGTTGACCTCTGATAAAGAAACTAGACAATTTTATGGCAAAAGAATGGCTTCTCAGCACAAGGTGCAGAAACAACTGGGCATTTACATGAAAAAAAAAATATATATATACAGGCACAAAATACAAAAATATGAATACTCATCAGTAAGGAAACTAATAGATTTTAAAATAAGAAAAGACCTTAACTAAACCATCACAAAAATATATATACAAATAAAAATATGTCCAACATCATATGTAGTTAGAGAACTGAAAACCAAAATATCATGACATGCCGGTTAGGATAAGTGAAATCCAAGACGCTGACAAGACCCAGTGCTGATGAGGACAGGGAGCAAAGGCATTCTCATTCATTGGTGGTGACACTACAAAATGGTATAGCCACTTCAGAAGACACTTTCATAGTTTCTTATAAAAAATAAGCACAGTCTTACCTTACTAGCCAATAATATTTTTCCTTATGAGCTGAAAAACGTATGCTCATATGAATACCTACATATATGTATGTGTGTTTGTAGCAGCTTTATTTGTAGTTGCTCAAAGTTAGAAACAGTCAGAACGTCCTTCAGTAGGATAAACAAACTGGGTATATTCTTACAATGGAATGTCAGTCAGCAGTCAAAATAAAAGAAAAATCTCTGTGTAAAGACATGGATGCACCCTAAGTGTTTATTGCAAAATAATGCTAGTCTGAAAAGATGACGTACTATTTTATTCTACCTCTAACACATTAATGGAACTGAAAAAAGCCATAAGGGCGTAAAAGGATCAGTGTTTAGCAAGGTCTTGAGAAGAGGCAAGAAGAGATGAGAGGCGGGGGCGGGGGGTAGAGCCAGTGAAACTATTCCATGTGATACTGTGTTGTGGATGTGTGATTGATTCTAAACATGTGTTAAAACACGAAACTACACAACACAAAAAATGAACACTAATGCAAACTATGAACGTTTGTTAATAATAATGTGTCAGTATTTACTCATCAGTTTTAGCTAATGAGCCACACCAATACAAAAATCTTAATGGGAGAGGGTATGGGGAGAGTGTGGCAAAGAGGCAATGAGTGGACATTGCAATTTCTCCGTAAATTCAAAACTTTTCAAAAAATGATTACTTAATTTAAAAAGAAACTCGTTTTTGTAGGGAATTCAGAGGCATTTCTAGAAGTGTATGGAAAACTTTCTGTGGATAATAATATTTGAATGTGAGTGAGTAAATCACGTTGATAGTCAAGAGTCTGGGGACAGTATGAAAGGTTCCAGGTTCCCTGACACTTGGGGGCTGTTGAAAGGAAAAGTAAGATTCAGAGAAGGACAGTGAGCCGTTCATGTATCACCATTATATTCTGGTCATGATCTGTCACAAAGTCTGTGTAGTAAAAGCATCATCTCATTCTCTCATTTGAGACCATTTCAGCATTCCTGAGTAGACAGGTTGAGAACACAGAGCATTTCTGATACATACAATTAATGAAATTTTTATAATTATACATTTATTCTTATGCGGGGTAAAAAATAGCATCAATATTTACTGATACATACATTACCTCAGATCGCATGTCACTTGGGAACATTACTTTAAACTTATTCTAAAATAAATATAATAATTTTTACTTAGGTCTTAGGGTACTTGTAATGATTGCATGAGTTTAATATAGGTACGCAGTGATATTTAAATAAAATTTTAGCAATAGTTCCTACCGTTGTTATTCCTTTCCTGCCATTGTAACACGTTCTGGGAGACATTTAGCTAAAACATGGATTTCAGAATTCTGAGGTGACTTAGAGGAGTAACTGCACTTGTAGGACATTAGAGCAGAAGTGGGACGATATTTGGGTGGAGTGAAAAAGAGACTAAAACGAAAACACTTTTTAGTGGCAGTTTGGCATCATACATCAAGCATGATATGCTTTGTTATTTCAAGAATCTTTGAGCAACTTTATGAGGTTTCCTTTCCACTTTTTTTTTAAGAGAAAGTGAAACTGAGACTCAGGAGAGATCATTAAAATTTACCCAAGAATTGCAAAACAAGTATTACAGTGGATAATGCTAAAGCTCAAACTCAGGAAGTTTCAGCCCAAAGTCTGGTGAACTTCCTTTTGTGGTCTGCAATGCCACGTGGACCAACAGATTAGGCTAACTAGTTATTTGGGCTAATTTACAAAGCCCTAATTACATAATCCCTAGTGGGTTTCTTGTGATCAGTGCTTAATAAGTACCAGATCTATTGAACAGATTTTTGAGTGAAATGAAATGTGAGTAATGGATAAATTAGGAGCATCAAACTATACCATGATGCAGAGTATTCAGCGGAAGTCACAAGTGCTCTTCTTTTAGTGCATATCTTGGATGTCTTGCTTAAAACTCATCTGGAGATGTAATAATATTTTAAATAATCTGAGGAACTTCTCCATATAACCAGATAGTTTTGTAATGAGAAAATCCCTTCTGAAATAGAAACAATTGCTTCCTCAATTATTGGTAGGTTTTGATTTCAATAAGTTAAATTTTTCCAAAAAATGAAGCACCCTTATAAAAGCTTGACTATCACATCTTAAGGAGTCATATGAAAGTCTCTCCATGAAATGAACACAAGTCAAGGCTGGGTCACCGAAATTTTGATTTTTTAACAAATTTTTTTCTCCTATCTATACATGTTGGCTCGAGAACAAGTGGTTTACTCCTCTGTCTCTCTCTGTCTCTCTGTCTCTCTCTCTCTCTCTCTCTCTCTCTCTCTCTCTCTCCTTGTTCTGTTTCAGGCTTCTATTCACATTCTCTTTTTTTCTCATAGAAAGGTGAATTCCTGTTCACATTCTCTTCTTTTCTTATAGGAAGGTGAGCATTTTACCTTGAATCTGAATCTAACTGCATTTGTATTTCTGGAGAACTAGTTATAAAAGGTAATCTGAATGCCAAGGTATTTTTAAATATTCAATCACTTACTGGCATTTACAAAGTCCACTGTATGCTAGACAGTAGCATCAGAAGTTGAAAAAGTTTCCATCCTCAGTAATTGAAATGTTATGCTTTACTGAAAGCTAAAATTCTCTTTTCCTCTTCTTCAGTGCCATCTCCCATTGAAAAGCCTACAGTGGGACAGGGGACAGGGTCCTTCTGTACATGCCAGCCTTTCACTTTCCTCCTTCCCTTGACTCCAAAGCCTCCAGATAAGAGTCACAGGTGGCAGTGGTCCTGGCTAAAAGAAATTTATTACTGAACTATAAAATGTAATCTGATTCTGGTGCTCTCAGTGTGGGACAGATTCTCCATGTTGGTACTTTTTCTCATAGGTAGTTTTCTCAGTTGCCCTAACATTTTTCCCACTAGGAGTATCAAGTGGCAATTTGTAAGGCATTGAAATTCCGGCTAGGTAATAAAGATTCAACCTCAGAACTTTCAGAATTCAGCAGTTGCCACATACACATATTCTGACAGAGTTCAGGAAAACTTCCCTTTAAGCAGGTTCAAGCCAGGTCTGTTCCCAACAAGTCACCATGTCCAAGGTAAATTTTTACATGACCACCTTTGTGACCCCTTATCGTGTCTTGGTTCACCAGAATCCTCATGCATTTGGATGTTATGCATCATGTGTGGAACCATGCGCCACTAGGAGCTGGGGACCTGCTCTGGAGGGATGGATTATGGGTGTGTGGTGAGTTATAGGTGTGTGATAGAGACAGGCATGTGGCAGAGTACAGACTGCAGGTATGTGGATTGGATTACAGGCTTGTAGTGGGGGTTTAAGCCTGGAGGGGGTGAAACACTGGGCTGGGATCTGGAAGGACACGTGCCGCTTTCTTCCTTCCTTCAGTGACTTAACGTGGCTTCCTGTCTGCATGTGCCTTGAGAAGCCGCCTCCACCACCACCTCTGCCATGTGCTTGCACGGTTGCTGGCTGCCCAGGAATGGGCTGTGACCTTTTGAAACTGTGAGATAAAATAAACTTTTCCTCCTCTAATTTGTGTATGTCAGGTATTCCATCACAGCAACAAAAATGTAACTAAGAGTTCCCTAAAAAGAAGTTTTCCCCACTGCAGGCTATCTTTTGTCTTCTCTATCTCTTCAAACTTTTAGATTCCAAGAAATTTTGGGACAAAATCTTCAGTGAAAAGAATGTCTTTGTGGTCACCACAAGTAGCATTCCATGAAACCTTCTTTCTCTTTCCCTTCTTCTTTACACTTTGTAGCCGAAACCAAGAAAAATACAGTGTACAGTATTGACCTTACAGCCTTGGACTGACTGATCCCTCCAGGCCAGATCCACAGCGTGCTAGGCTGAGTTCAGGGACCTGGAGGCATTGCTCCACCTCCCTCCTAGGGGTGAAGGATTTTCCATTGCTTCGAGGGCAGTATCTCTTTTTTCCAAACAAACAATGTGTATATATCTTTTCATATAAACAATACGCACACACACACATGCACACGCACACACGTATAAAATGCACACTGTTTCATAATCTCTGGAACTCTGTTAACCCACCCTAGTAAGACATGATTCACTGCCTCATCTGATTTAGGGTTTCAAGAGGAAAAACTTTCAATCATGTTCCATTTATTCTGTTTACTTAAAGCTTAAATGTTGGCCTAAGAGGCTCCTTCTTACTTCCTTTTCTCCTGAATGGCAACAAGATGTGAGAAAAAAGAGTCTATTTACCATCCACATGCCTTCAAGGGCACTCTTGACGCAAAAAACTCTTCAGCAATCTCAGACACCCTGGTTCTCAGACTATAGGTCATAACCCATTTTGATGAAGAAATATGTTCTTTTTAGCCTTTGCTGTTTTTCTGTTCCTAAAATGTTGACTTCAACTTTGATTTAACCACATCATTGCAGATGGAAATATTCTGATCTTTCTACCAGAAAAAGTATTCAAGTTTCTTATCAGTGAAAATAAGCAAAGATACTTATTTTTCTGAGTATAGATGTGTGTTATAAGGAAAAACTTTTCTTTAATGTTAAATGTTATTTAAAGCTTGACCTTTTAGTAGCAGAGTACATTTTATACACACACACACACACACACATACACACACACACACACACACACACACACACACACACACACATCTGTAGATAGATAGATCTATATGGACTTTCAAAATATTTCATCCCTAAAAGCCAAATAGTATATGTAGAATTTAATGGCAGTGTACCAAAGAACTTTATTATTTTATAGCAGAGTTTTCATGGATAATAAATGATCTTTGATAGAAAACTGAGTTTCTTTAAATTAATTCTAGATAAGAAGTGAAGAAAGTGAGACTCAATTTTTTTAATTAACAGGTAAAATTATGCATTTTCCAAGTATAACATGATGTCTTGAAATATATTTACA
The DNA here is from genome assembly GCA_004027205.1 of Ctenodactylus gundi. Taxonomy (NCBI): domain Eukaryota; kingdom Metazoa; phylum Chordata; class Mammalia; order Rodentia; family Ctenodactylidae; genus Ctenodactylus; species Ctenodactylus gundi. The sequence goes on from PVKB01000656.1 coordinate 236,458, forward strand.
TTAGCATTGATTAAATATGCCTAGTTAAGATGTACATCACCCCACAAATTTACCATTTCTGTGGTGAGAACATTTTATATCCACTCAACGTTTTTCAAGAATACATTGTTAGCTACAGAAGCCATGTTGTGAATAGATCTCTTTAACTGTTTCCTTCCTATCTCTCTGAAATTTCATATCTTTTGATCAGCATCTTACCAACACAAGCCCCAACCACGGCTGCCTCTGGTAACTACCATTCTATTCCCTACATCTAAACAATCAACTATTTTAGATTTCATGTATGAGTGACATTGTGCAATATTTTTCTTTCTGTGCCTGGCTTATTTCACCTAACATAAAGTAAGACTTAGTTTTTATGTGTATTTTTAAATAACCATTTATTATGTCAGATTAACCTTTAAAATAAGTATCATTGTTTTATAAAGTACTGATTGTTGATCAGTATAAATAAAAAATTATAAAACAGTAAATCAAAATACAAAACTCAAATCCATTATTTAGTAGGGAAATTAAATACTTCTTTGAAACAGAAAATTTTCCACTTTTACAAACATTCGTTCATAATTGGTGGGCGGTATTATTAATAAATCTTCTAACAGTTTGTTCCATTTAGGAGATATTAGCCAAAATTGCTTTTAGCTAATGCAAATAGCAAGATGTCCAGAGACAGAAAGATTCATTAAGTTTAAATTCTATGTTTGCTTTCCTTTTTTTTAGACTCAAAACCAGGGTCTTACACATGTGACTAAAGCACTAGGCCACTGCTACAGCCACAGATTCCAAGTTTATCTCTTTCTAAATGTAACAAACCAGACTACTCAGCTTGTTTGAGGGCTATTTTCTCACTTACAGAAGAGTATAATAATAATTATCCCCATAATTTTAAAAAATAAGTGAGATAAAGCTACATTTCTGTTGAATAAAACCTGAAACATTCAGAACAACCTTTTCAAATAAACAACTGAAATATAGATCTTTTTAATTTTTTTTTTACTTGAAAGCTTTAAAGAGCCAACAAGCTACTAAAGAATTACAGAAACCAATATCTAGAAATACGAAAAGCCCTACAAAGATGGGCTCCCTTTGAGACCTCTTTCCACACAAGTAGCAGCTGATTTTGGAAGAGGACACTAAGAAACCAGGAAGCTGAGTAGAACTTTCATATTACTTGTTTGAATGGAAAGACAATCAGAGACGTTCAGTATCCTTGTATATCAACAATGAACCCAATGAGGAAGACATCACAAAAACAATCCCATTCGTGGTACCTTCAAAAACAGACAGGTGGATCAATGTAAGAGAGTTAAGTATGTAGAAACTATCTCAGTGCCTTAGATACTCTCTCAGTGCTAGGAAAGTATACCTGACATCCACAAATTTATGGAGGAAAGCTTTAGCTCACAGTTTTAGAAGGTCACAATCTAATCAGGGGCAGGTGGCTGGAAAATGGCAGAACCATATTTTGGGGCTGGAGCTGAATAAAGAGAGCTCCTCACAACATGGCAGAACAGAGCCAATCAGAGAGGAGCGACAGAACCAGCACACCCCCTCCAGGTCAAGCCCCAAGCATCCGCCTCACGTCGCCAGACCCCACCTCCCAACAGTACACAGTATTTTTCAGGCACATGAGGATTTGGGAGTTACTCCAGATGCAAACCATAGTGCTCAGCCATTGTCAACCATTTGATCTTTGATGAAGGACCAAAAACATACACTGGAGGAAAGATCACCGTCAGATGCTATGGAAGCTGGTTACCAACATGCAGAATTATAAAACTAGACCTATGTCTTTAGCCCTGTACTAAAATGCAGACAATGGATTGAAGACCTGAATATTTAAATAGAAGCATTAGATCTGCTGGAGGATAAAATAGGTAAAACTTTTGAAGACATAAGCATAGGTAAGGGATTTTTGAAGAGTCGTAATCACACAAGAAATAACATTAAAAATCAACACATGGGATTGTAACAATTTTAAAAGCTTCTGCATGCAAAAGAAACAACCAACAAAGTGAATAGGCAACCTACAGATGAGAAAAAAACAGACATATTTAGAATATATAAAGAATAAAAAACCCAGTCAAAAATTGGGCCATTCAAATAAACATATATTTCTGAAAAAAGATGAAGTACAAATAGCAGTAAATACATGATAAAATGTTCAGCATCTTTGGCCATTAGATAAATTCAGATCCAAATAGCACTGCAATTCCATCTGAATCAGTAAGAATGGCTGCCATTCAGAGCTAAAAAATAAAAATAAATAAAAATAAAACAAGCACCCATGAGGCTCAAGAGATAAAGGAATCCTTCTACATTTTGAGGGAATGTCCACTAGTACCACCAGTATAGAAATGAATGAAGACTTCTCAAAAAACTAAATACAGAAATTCTATTTGACACAAGTATATGTCTTTGAGGTTCTTACCAAAGAAGTTAATGGAATCATATTACAATAATACATCCATTACAGTGTTTATAAGAAGCACAGCTCATAAGATTAATAGCTAAATCTTGGAAGCAGCCTGGACACCCAGTAGCAGGGGAATAGACAAAGAAAATGTGCTCTATAAACACGATGAATAGTAGCCACAAAGTTAGATAAAGTTGAAACATTTATAGAAAAATGGAGACTCCTTGAGATTATAATAATATGTGAAATAAATTAGACACAGAGGTCAAATTCACTGTGATTTCTCTTATAAAACCCAAAATATGAATAATCTTACATGTAAAATAAAAAGAGATGACAGGAAACAGGGAGGTGGCATTTGTAGAGATATGAAGTAGATATAGGGATGGGGACAGACAGGAGGACAAGGAGGAGGAGGGGGGAAATAACCATGATTAAGGTGCTATATGTATTACCAAATTCCCCAACATGAATGCAATTATGAATCACAAACATAGACTAATATAAATTAAAAATATTATTAATGAGAAAATTAATGAATCAAAGAAATTGACTTTGAAATAAGTAAAATCTAGGTCATAAGCAGACTCCATCCACCATTAACACGTGTATGACTTTGAGTAAATTAGTTAACCTCCTCAATTCTCAATTCATGAAGCCTCAGTGTTCTAACTCTAAGGACACTGAGGCATGGGAGTTGGAGTAATTTGCCCAAAGTTGTATATATTGTAAAGGGTAAGTGGTGGAGCCTGCATTAAGATAAAATGGCCTCTTCATAGGTCTGTTGTAATGAGTAAATAAGATTATACATGAAAGAAGTCAAAATAGTGCTTGGCCCACAGTTGATGATTAATAAGAGTTAATAACAATAGTAAACCAAGTTTCCCATTCCAATCATATTGCAGAGATATGTAGTTTACAGTATAGGACTAGAGGAATAAAGAGAAATATTAGGGAGGTAGCTAGAAGCTACCACATAGGCCCATAACTATAACCTTGTTGTCTAGTTATTTACTAGTGTTATGCCAAAATTTAAGATTAAGAAGTTAGCATCTCAAGCTTACATAAACTAAATGTAAAATAATGATAACAATGTTTTAAGGGAAACATTTAAGAAGATTAAAAAATAGCCAACAATTACATCAAAAAATGTTCAACATCACTCATCACCCCAGAAAATACAAAGCTAAACCCCAGTCAGATGTCATCTCACCCAGGAAAAAATGGCGCTTGTCAGTATTGTCAAAAAGACAAAAAACAAGTACTAGAAAGATATGGAGAAATGAAAAACCCCATATGCTATTGGTGGGAATGAAAATTACTACACTTACTATTGAAAACAGCATGGAGTTTCCTCAAATAATTTAAAATCCAACTACCATACGATCCTGTAGCCCATTATTGAGTTTGAAACCAAAGAAAATAAAATCAATATGTCAGAGAAACCCTCGAACTTCCATGTTCTTTATAGCACTTCTCATAAAAGCCAAGAAAGAGAAGCAGCCTAAATGACTAAATGTCTATCAACAGATGGATGAATAAAGACAGTGTGTTTATGTATACACTAGGATATTATTCAACCATCAAAAGAATAGGAGATCATTATGATAAGGGAAGTAAGCCGGATACCTGAAGACTAAGTACCGTATGACTTCACTCATGTAGAATATTAAAAATTAATTTCATAGAAGAGAATAGTGGCTGCCAGACTCTGAGAAGTGTCAGGTTGACAGATAAAGAGAGGAGGTTAATGGTTGTAGGGGTGCAGCTGGATAGGAAAAAAAAAGTTAGTTCTTAGTTCTACAGCACAGTAGCCTGCCTGTGCTTGACAACATTTACTTGTGTAGTTCAAAATGGCTAGTAGAAAGGATTTTAAATTCTTTCAGTGCAAAAAAAAAAAAAATTGTTTGAGGTGAAAGACATTAATTGTAGTCATCCAGTCATTACATATTGTATACATAAATTGAAATATCACATTATACCCCATACATATGCATAAGTAACATGTGCAATTAAAATTTAGTTGTAATCTAAAATAAGGAAACATTTAAGTCAAAAGTCACTATAAAGCCTCTCTTTTTAAGGAGACTTTATGAATGTGCAACTCCAGCCACCTCGTCTAGTTCTTCAATTTAGCATTTTGGAGTGTAAGTTAAGCCTTACATTCATTGCATTCATCCAAGTTTAATTTAAAGGTCTTCAGCTATCTAGCCCTATTCCCTGGGAAGAATCTATTTTATTTTTTCTTCTTTTGTGGCACTAGGAATTGAGCCCAGAGCTTTCACACTGAGCCAAACTTCATCCCATTCCGTGTGTGTGTGTGTGTGTGTGTGTGTGTGTGTGTGTGTGAGAGAGAGAGAGAGAGAGAGAGAGAGAGAGAGAGAGAGAGAGAGAGAGGAGAGAGAGAGAGAGAGTCAGGATCTCATTAAGTCACTAAACTGCCTAGGCTAGGCTTGAACTTGTGATTTCCTGCCTCAGTGCCCCAAGAGTTCTGGGGTTATAGGTCTGTACTACCAGGTGTAGCTTCTACTCTACCTTTTTAAAGGTTTTTTTTTTTTCAAATTAAAAGATTAATGCCTTCAGATCAGTAGATGAGAACAGAATACTAGCTGGAATTGCCGACTTTGAGAGGAGGGACAGAGGGAGAAGGCTATGCCATCCCAAGCTATGTATTTATCATCAGAAGACTGTTCACAGTTAATACAGTCCATGTAGTGAGCATCCAGATCAAAAAACAGGGAACTGTCAGCACCCTCAAGGCAGATCTTTGTCTCCGTCCAGCAACGATTCTCTCAGTGGAATATCTGTTCTAATTTTAACTACCTAGATTAAGCTTTTCTGCGTTTCCTGTCATGCCGTCTGCTTACATTAGTGCTTGCTTGTCTTCTCCATGATGTTTGTGGGACTTACCCGTGCTGGAGCACAGTCATGCTTCATTTAATCTAACTTCCAGGCAGTATTTCATTTTGCGACATTAAATAAAAACAAATCTCGACTTATGCAAAAAAAGACTTTATTCAAAAAGACAATTTTAATAGGAAACTCTCAAAAATCTACAAGTTCCTTTAAAGTCAAACAGGAAAGGCTTTTCTTTAATACGGAGGAGGAGTGACTCACAGGCAGGATGACCAGGTGGCAGATTGAGGACGCTTCACCTGGGATGTGGTCAGTCGATTCTCAGGGTGAGCTATGGGCCCGGCATGTTCTGCAGCTTTGAACGTCATTGATCTCTCAGGAGAAGTGAGCCAGGTTTAGGGGCCTCAAGGGAAAAGAGAGGCCTGATTACAGTTTAGTCGAGGCAAAGCAGAGGATAAGAGATGAGCTATTGGTCGGGAGCTATTGATCCCAATAGTTAGTTGATCAGTGACTATCCCACAAATTTGAGTGAATACTGACAGTTCATTTGAGTTTATAATAACTTTGATGTTCAACAGTGTTTCTAATTCAAATTGCTCCATATCTGTAATGTAACGTTGGTATCGGGGGATTTTAGATATTCTGCTGAATGCAAAGTGTATCTCATTGTGGATTTAGATTTCATTTCTCTAACAACCAATGCAATTGTTTTTCTCCCTTTCCAACATGTACATTTCAGAGCTAAATTTTCCTTTGAGCACTACTTTAACTGTGTTCTAAAAGTTTTTGTACCTTTATTATTAAGCAGTTCTAAATATTTTCTAAATCCGATTGGATTATCAGCCTTGACTTACGAGTCAGATTTATTTTTAAACACAAAATGAGTGTAGTTTCAGCAATGGTATAGTGATAATGAAGGGGACTGTTTTGTTTTGTTGTGGTTTTGGTTGCCATTGCTTAAATATTATGTAGCAATGCACCTGGAGCATAGTTGGCATTTAATAAATATTTGTATAAATTAATTAGATGAAAAGAGAGAAGACTGGAGAGGCAAGCAAGAAAAAGTTTTATGCGGTCTAGACATCCACATGAACTTGGATTTCACATAAGAAAGACATCCAGACATCGAAGGGTTCAATTGTGCTAATAATGTAATCTGAATTGTGTTCTAAATGTGTCTTACAGTAGTATAGAAAATGTATGAGAGATAATCAAAATGAATCAAATTTGAATATTTCCTATGGAGTATTTATTGTGATCCTACTGTGTGACAGGAGTATAAGGAAGAGAGCTGGGAACAAGACGCACCAAAGTTCCTGGCTTGCAAATTTCACACTCAGATAAAAGATTCTAAATAAAATTTGTTGTGATATATGAAGGAACCTACAGTTCACTAGTGTTTAAAGTGCAAACTATTGAAGAAATTAGAATTGCCCCACGTTCTCTACTTCATTCTGTTACTAAAATAAAATGAGAATTTAGCGACGAATGACATGTTTCTGCATGATGAGATACTGCAGCTCTCCTTTAGTTCTCCTTGTTTTGTTGTATATTTCCATAGTTGCTACACTTGTTCTCTACCTCTTGGCAGCCTCTTTAATCTCCAACAGGCCCTCGCGCCTTCAAGTCTTCCCTTTGATTGATCTCTAATATTCAGTTTTTAATTCCAAATGGATCAATTGAATCAGTCAAGTGTAAACAACTAGAATCTTAAACTTGGTAAATTAAACTACTTTTTCACTTCTACTCAGTAGACACTTGTATGGTTATGCATAATTCAGGTATGGATTTTTAAATTATACCAAGAAAACTCATAAAAAGCTTTTTTAATGTTCTCAGGGTCAAATCTTGACAAGGGGATGCAATCATGAGGGACCTAGCATGCTAGAAGTGTGGACGGATTTCCTAAAGAGGTCAGCTACTTCTAGACACTCATAATCACCTGAAAAATCTGTAACAGATTCAAAAATCCATATACACACATTCCACTCTCAATATTGAAAACACCTGTGTTTAAAGAATATCACTCTCACCACCTCTAAATTCCGAGTCTCATCTTTTTCTGCCACAATTGAAACATTTCTCCTTCTTCGCTTCCAGATGAGCCTTTGTTATAGTAGTTGTTGTGCTGCAGGGAATGAATGTGAGAGTGCTGTGTGTTCAGGATTTCCAGAGAAGATATCCAGGAGCACATCACCAACATCAAAATGCAATTTGTCTTCAAAAGCACATGGCACCATGCCAGATCCCAGAGGCACAAAGATAAATGAGGAGAAAATTCCGACCACATGATCTCAAAGTATAACCGAAGACACAGAGCAGTACACACATTGTGGTTATTTTCTTTTTTTAAGTGGAGTGAGTTCTCATACAGAATAATGACCACAGAAAGGAAGGCAATACCTTAATGCAGGAAAGGAATTTCCAGAAAAATCCTACATGAGCAGACTTTTGAAAGCTATGTGGAAATTGGACAGAGCTCTTTAATAACTTTTCATTAGCAAATATTTCAGAACTTTTCCATAAGGTGAGTATCAAATTGAAGGTGCATAACCGTGCCATCTTCATGACCAGACTGATGTGCTCCCTCTTCCCCACGTAGATCCAACTCCTCTTGAATTTTATTTCTCGTGCTATTTTCCTGATGAAGAATGGTAAGACAGATGCTTCATCCGTGACTCTTTGCAAAGACCTGGTCCTAACTAGCCTTCCTTGACCACACTCTAGTGATTTCACTGTAAGGCCAAAAGGCATCTGGGTCAAGATATAAGAGCGTATGAAAGTTACAGTGAACTTTTGTGGAGTACAAAACTTTGGGTTTTCAGAAAACTGATTCACTGGAAATTCCCAAGATGCATCAGATTCCAGTCTCTAAAACCTCTTTCATGTCCTCCCAAGTAGGTGAAAGGGAACGCAAAGTCTAGTTTTGAGTGCAATTACAAAATGCAGTGAATCATTTCTACTTGTCCAACTCCAACACAGAAGAAAATGTCATTTAAATGACCGAATTCTTAGGGTAAAACCTGGCCTTGTCTTTGAACTTGAAGTGGTTTCACACCCACTATTATTGAAGCCGTCATTAAAAGATGGGTATTTTTTGGTAATTGAAATTATATGTCAGAGAGAGTAGACTGCAACTTCCACGTTTCCTGGCTGCCAGCTCACTGCAGCTCTACCCCTAAAAGTGTCGCTTAAACATTCTGTGATGACAACGGGTGGAATTCTGTCCACACTCAGAGACAGTACAGTGATAAATGAATTAGGCATATCATCTTACAAGGAAAATCTAGATGTCATGCTTTTTATATACAAAAAAAAAGGAAACAGAAAAAGAAGCGCAGATGCCTAGAAAACTTTCTGCTGAAGGACACTCAGTGGTAAGTCTCTATTTTGACAAGTGACTTGAGAAACCTAATAATACAGGCAGCTTGTAGAAGCCAGCTAAAATAATTTGCAGTTCATTGTGGGTGCTTATCCAGCTTTGGGCTGTCTGGGTTCCCACTACTTTCCCTTCTCTTTCCGAATGCCTGCTCAGGGACTGCTTATTGCTCATTAACACCACTCTTAGAGAGCTGGCCGGAAACCACGGAGATAGAATTCACCTCGTTCAATGCGCTTGTATTGTTTGGATTCTTAAAAAAAGAAATTGAGAGAAAGAGCTCTGAATAACTATAAGATGAGGGTTAAAGACCTCTGGAAAGTATTAGTAGCACATCCTGTCCTCAGCCTACAGCAATCATAAGTGTGCTGATTTCACTGTCTTCATTGTAAGCTCCCTTATTAGACTCTTCAGGCAAATTCCATAATACCATTAAATATATCAAGGCTTCTGACACATGGCTGTCTCCCTAAAGCCACAGGTTCCACATTTGTGGAGTCAACCAACTGTGGATTGAAAACGAGGTTGAGTATGTGGCGAGTGCATCTGTATTGACCACAACAGCCTCTTTCTCTTGGCATTATTCTGAAATGATACACCATAACAGCTATGTACGTGGCATGTACATTGTACTGGGTATTACAAATGTTTTAGAGATGTTGCAGGCATGTCCAACTTGCACTTTCTCTCTTTTTATCTCAAGCTTTTTGAATGAAGAGAAACTGTCTTGGGCCACATAGTTAAGGTACATACATAAGTACCAAATTTTTCTTTCTAAATTTTATAACAAAAAAATCAAGGGCAGTACACAGTGGAATACTACTCATCTATAAAGACAAATAGGTTTGAGGCTTTTGTAAGCAAATGCATGCAACTTAAGACCAGCATGCTCAGTAAAGTGAATCAGACACAGAAGGTTAACTATCAGATGGTTTCTCTGATATGAGGACTCAGAGTACAGTTATTTCATAGAACCAAATTGGGGGTGGGAGATAGTGGGAGCTAGTGGGGAGGGGAAAGGTGTGGAAGGGTCAAAAAAGAAAGAGGGGAAGGATTTGAATTTTGACTTGATATGTATGTGCACAAAATACTCAGGTTCAATGTAACATTATGCATTGCATATATTCATATCAATAAAATGGAGGGATCAAGGGCAAAAAGAGACAGAAGGCCACAGATTGGACACATGTGTTTTAAAGTACAAAGGGCCACCATATAGGCTGTACACAAATAGTATGCCATGTCATGTAAGGGCCTTGGACGTCGCACGTTCTGATGTGGGACCAGCGGCCTGGGCTAATCCCTCGAGGACATTAAGGAATGAGTGCGTGTACGCTTCCTAAGTGCTCTGAGGCTTGGCACATGATAAGTGGTTCATGCAACGCATATTTGGTCTTCCCTCATGTGAACTTGGTGGGGTTCTTCCAGGATCAAGTTTCTAACCTGAGGGCATTCGTAAAGCAAGCTGACAAGCATAAGAACTGAAAGCTGTGTTGTGATTAAAGGTGTCTGATATTTTTTCTGGCTTCTTCTTTGAGAGATTTTACTATCTGAATCTGTGGCAGGCTTCCCCCTCCTGATATCAGGCAGCGTGTAGCTTTGCATCTTTACGGTTTCCAGAATCAACAAAGTGCATCCACTATGCCTCTTGTGTACGTGCACTTGCGTTACTTTTGCAAGTCAATACTTTGCAAACAATATTTGGCCATCTACAGTTTATCTAGGGAGTCAAGGATGTTTAAGTGAGGGTGGATCATGAGGAAAGAAGGAAACAATTGTAGGAATTACACGACAGAAGACACAGAGGGGAGTGAGGAAGACCTTCATGGGAGAAGTGCAGTTTATTGTGGTGAGGTCACCTTTATTATAAAAATGAGACCAGGCAGATCAGACACGTCAAGCAGCTTGACTTTATTCAGCAGTAGTAGAGCTTGTCATCTTGGATGACACGATGAGCGATGACAGAATCTCTGAGCAACAAGAGACTAGAGCTGGGGAGCAGATTGGGAAGCTATGAAATAGTCCATGACATAAATGCTGTAGGACTTGAAGAACATGGGAGAAACGATACAGAAGAGAAGGCAAATAGAGACAATACTGCTTAGGAAAAACAGAGAGGGCACAAGGTAGATTGGGTGGGGTAGAGGAGGGAGAAAACAAAATAATGACGTCCCAAAGTTTCCGGGTTTGGAGATTGTAAGAATTGTAACTCTTAATCCATGTGGTGAACTCAGAAGGAGAGACAGCAAATGTTTTGACTTAAGACATGTTTAATTTCAAGTTTTGATGTTTATCTCCATGGTAGCTACTAGATGCTATCTGAAAACACAGGGTGGGAGATTAAGAGAACTAGAGCCCCCAAAATGACTCATCTTTCTAGCAGAGTTTAAACTGACGATAGGACAGAACCAAGAAGGAGGCTTAGAAAAAGTCCCTGGCTTCAGCAGTGGATATAGAAGACACAACGCCACCCTGGAGGAGGGGACGGGGAGAGAAGAAATAAAGCAGCCAGGTGGACAAAGGTCCAAAAGAAGGTGGGGACGCAGAAGGTACTAAGAGAAGCTTCTTGTGTCCTCGCCACGCATGAGCAGGCTCAGTCCTTTAGCCTGACTCAATAAACATCCTCTGGTAACCAGGGAAAACATTTTACTTCCAGAATCAACAATAGGAAGGAGCCTTGTGGCCTAGGATAAGATGGGATTGATCGTCCATCCCCCGTCCTTCCTTCCTGTTTTTGGACTTCTCAGCTGGCCTCTCTGCAACTGGCTTATCTTCAGTTTGTAAGAAGTGCGTTCAAGCAAAGAGAAAAGCACCTTTCGCTTCTCCAAGCACCTCCTTCTGTTTCTGTTACCTCTTATCAGCGGTAGCACAGTCCCAAGTTGTGATTTCAGACAGCAATGGGCTTTGACTTCCCCTCTACCCTTCTAGCAAGTCCAGAGGCTATCCAGTCAGCGGGCAGAGAGAAATAGCTCCCAAGTGATAAAAGAAGAACATTAAAAACTAGCACTAAGACTTCCCTGGCCACGCGAACGGTGCCAGCTGTCCTCATTCCACATTTATAACCACTAACCGCAAGCGGACAATCCTCGTACACGTGCCCAGTGTGCTCACTTTCCTAGTCTCTTAGACTACTAGAGTTCTGTTTTCCTCCGTCCCTAGATCTCCTACTCTACTCCCCCCAGCTATCTCATCGTTCTTAGTGAGGCCATAGGGTAAAAGGAGCAGTTACCATTAGTTTTTCACCCATAAATCTATCAAGTGACACTTGCATTCAATAACTACACTCCATATTTCTTCACTTAAACTAAATTTAACACCGTTTTGCCGAAGTCCTGCCCCTCCATTTGGATTCTCTATGCTCTCACCTCCTCAGCCACTTGGTACGTATCATTATTCCCCTCTCAGAAAATCACCATCATCAACACAGAAACACACCCTGATGCCTCCCGTTAACGTGTCAAGCCTCAGCTCCACAGGTGAAAGGGATTCAAACACCTGTTCCCTAACAGGTTCTTCCATAAGTCGTCTCTGACCCTATTCATACTCTTTCTTCTCAAACATCCCTTTTTTCTCATGTACTACTTTACTTTATTAGAAAGAGCACAAATAAAACCACAGTTGTGAATTTGTTCCTTGCTGTAGCCGATTATTCTTTCATTGGCTTATTAGACACAATGCTGTTCCTAATCTTGGCCACCCATCCAGGAAATGCTACCAGAAGATGGGGAAGGACAAGGTGTGTCAGCTTTCTATTTGGAACAACAATCTGGCACACATTAATGAAAAGCCAGGCATGTTTAACGTGAACGAAATTTGAGGGAAAGAAATAAAGGTCATTAAAGGGGTACAAACTTTATACCTCAAAGATAAGATGAAAGTATGAGATTTATTATACATGGAGATAAGAAAAATTAAGAACTCCCCAATGTAGACATTTTTAAGGTAGGAGAATTATTATTCAGACAATAATAATTAACTATTAATTCCATTGATAACAAAGAAGAATGGGATTAAATACAAGGATAAAGGGCTTAGTGTATTTCTTTTCAGAGATTGAAAGTCTTAATACAAAATTCAGTTTTAGAATACTCTGCTCTAGAACAGACCTTTTCATATAAAACATACCTTTCTCATTTAGAAAGTGCTCAAGAATGTCTGGCCTTGAAGGCAGAATAAGGTAACAGTACTTCTCTAAGACTTTAATACCACTATATTTGCACTGTCATATCAGAGTTATTTTTTCTTTGGTCAAATGAAACTTTTGTGCCCTCCAAAGCTGTGATGAAGAATCCTGAAGAACCTGTACTGGAAATGGAAGAATTCCACCTGGAAAAACTCTGTTCTTTTCTTGCTCGCCTCAACTATTTCTTTTGTAATTGGTATTCTAGTGATAATCCACAATGAATTTTGGCTCTTTTCATTCTGTCCCTCCTCTTTTTTCTCACATTTTATTGATATGTATACGTGCAAAATTCAAGGTTTACAATGAAGTTGAGCATTTTGTGCACATTGTCCCTCCTCTTTTATAAGACAAAGTGGCAGAAACTATCAAAGTATAACGATCTTAACATTTAAAATAGTGTTTGTTCTTGTGTAACTGGCAAATACCACAAAATGATTGTGTTATTTTGGGTTCTACAAAATGCAGAGTTGACAGGAATTAAAACAATAAAGGTATCTATTCGGAAGGCTTACAAATCTGAGGACAGAGATAGTCCAAGATGGTGGCCTGTACATGTAAGAGCTGAAGGGTCTAATGGCTGCTCAGCTGTGAGGTAGAACACCCATCTGGGACTGCAGGACATCTGGTAAGGATCTGCTGCAGATCCCAGTTGTTTGCAGAACAATGGCAAAGACTGGAGACTGAAAATTGGCAACAGAAGATAGGGGACAGGTAGACAGGCACCAGTGGAGACTGGAGCAAATCTATGATGAAGATCTGCAGAGTGTAGCAAGCAAGTCAGTATCTGTAAAGAATTGCTAAGGCAAGAGCTTTACCAGAGGAAAAAGCTGTAGCAATCCTTCTTCTTCCTTTTATACAGTTTGAGCTCCCTGTTGGGCCTCCCACATCCGGGTGGGTGCTCTTCCCTCATTCACTGACCCACAAATCACTCACACTCTAATCCAAGTGTGGTTCTGATTCAGGCACTGTTCCTAATTGCCTAATCCAGGCATGGCTCCTAATTGCTTCAAACTGACATAATCTCTTCAACAGGCACAATGATAGTAATCACTGCCTGGCGGAAACCTTCAACTCACATTAAGTCAATAAAGTTTACTGTACAATGGTCATGAGCACAAAGAATACACATGACCTGAATTTCAGCTAATCTGTCTGATGAATGATGTTATATTCCCAAAAACATAAAAGCATAGGCATTGAAGGAAAGTGATTACAAAGTTTGTGCTTCTGCTGTGTTCCTAGAGGATTTGAGCCTCAATAATATGTGATTTATGGGATATTTTTTAGATTACAACACAAAAAATTTGAATACCTGCAAAGACACCATTAGCATAACAATGTCATGTCATACAATGTAGTGTAAAAGAAAATCAGTGCTATCTGGATATTTTAGGCAAAAAAATCCACACTCACATGAAATATCTAAGTAATTTTTACTTAGTACCTTGGATCTTTTTTAGTGATGGCACTTCTAACACTGTGCCTTATAGATTTAAATAATATCTTCAGTGGTGGAACTTTTTCTTTCTGCAAAGATGATCTTTAAAAATATTTATGAATAATGTAAATGGTTCAGAATGAATCCTAATAAGTGAAATAATTTATTAAGTTGTATTTCACACTTGGGAAGGTGAGTGAAGGTATAACTTTAAAGTGTTAATATTGATTTTCTTACCTGACTGTATCCACAGGCAAGTGAGTAATGACCAATTTGCTGGAATAAGGTTTACTGGAATAAGCATCTTCAGGTACTATTTTGAAGGGAAATATTATTGATGCTTTTAAATTTTTTTGTTTTAGAATAAATAAATTAGGTCTTATTTCTCCTCTCCTTTGCCACACATTTTTCTTAACATTGTTACCCAAAAGTAGATCCAAGTTTTGTTTCCTTAGGAATTTCTCTGGCATCTCTTGTAATTGTCACCAACCTCTTGTAGTGTCACAAGGACATTGGAAGCAGGAAGGAAAAATAGGATTCTCCTGGCCTCGGCTTGCAAATGGCCCTCTAGTGCCATGTTCTCTGTCCCAACGGCTCCCCAGTTTGCCATCCTAATGCTGACCTTGGTCATCAAGTGAAATAGCCAACCTGGAGAGTTTGGGAAAAAGAGTCCAGCTGGAGCATTCGCAAACCAGTGGGGAGAGCTAAGTCCTGGCAGTGGTGGTGCTACACTGGAAGCATCAGTTTTATTTCACATTTGACTGAAATTTCCAAGAAAACAGAACTAGATTTATATTAATACTATGTTTTATGAGATGTTAAAACTTTTTTTCTTACTGTAATAGATACAGCTGTGCTCTACCCACCACCTCTGTATGAGCTTCCTCTGGCTTCTGTGTGTTCCTGCTTCCAGTAGCGCACACCAACTTTCTTTGGAGGGTTCCCAGGCGGCTTCTGAGCCTTGGCCTACGCAGCCAGGAAGCTTTACTTTCCCCAGTGACTGACTGGTGCAGCAGTCCAGGGTAAAGCAAACTGGAAGAAGACAGAAACAAAATAGGAACCAAAGAATTCTAATTTCGCTGTCACTCATCAGTGCAATACTAGTGAATTTAAATAACTTGTTGTAAAATATTAATGATTATTCCTTAAGATCTATGGCACAAAGTTTTGACCACATTAATTCACGTGCATGCATATTATTGAGGCAATTGTTAGGTCGCATTACGGATTCCCTATAAACAGAGGACTACATTTATGTTTATTGATAAATGCTATAAAAGATGTGTAAACATTTACCTGGAGTCATAGATGGTTGCCAATGCTGTTGGTTTGCACTTCTCTAGTCAATGAGAGAAAATGACTCTGTCCCCTGAATTCCATTTCACCATGCAGTAAATTACGAGGCATGCCTCTATGGAGGATTCTAAAAGGCAATTGATAACTCATGGTCCAGAGTTGAAGTGGTAGTTAGAGATTAGAGAATGGCTCATTTTTCAGGAGCATCAGCAAGGAGGGGTCCTTAGCTAAGGCTGTCAGCTAGGGAGTTCAAGGGAGAAGATTAACCATAATCTAGGGTGGTAGGAGGAGCCAGCCACCTAGGAGAAGGCAGTGTCACAGAAAATGGATAAAAGAAAGTAGTTTCAGAAAAATGCATCAAAAACTTCTGTTTTCAATCTCTTCCTGACCGTACACCCAAGAACAACAGGATGAGATTTGTGTTTCTGGAAGATATTATTAGGGCCAGAGATTTGAACCAGCAGGTTGAAGACAGGGAACACTTGCTATAGATCTTACCAAAGATGTCGAGAACCAGGAACAGAGCTGGAGAAGACAGTCAGTCTCCAGTCATATAAAAATACCTCAAAACCAAATAAACATAGGACAATGAGGGTTAGCAGCGATTGAAAACTGGTATGCTGAAGAATAAAAAATTCTTGTCCCAAAGATGAAACAGGCCCAGATAATAGTTTGAGTTGATAGGAAGTTACGACAGTGATTGCTGTAACATGGTATATGTTGTCCTCCTAAGTCCCTAGGTTGTGCAGGCTGGGCTCAAATTTACAATTCTGCCTCAACTTCCCAGAGTACTGGCATTACAGGCCCGCACCACTGGGCCCAGGTGACACTGTGATTTTTAAGCTGTAGGTGTTCTGCACACGTAGCCTGAGTGAAATGCTATATTACTTTTCTACAGGTTCTATAACAAATTTCCATAGACTTAATGGCTTAAAACAACACAGGTTTTTTTTTTTTTTTGAACCTTAGAATTCCACAGGTCTGAGGTTCAAGATGAGTCCCACTAAACTATCATAAAGCCATCTTTTCTGGCTGCTGTACATAGAACAAGCTTGTCCCCCTTCCAGATTGGAGAGGCTGCCTGCATTCATTAGTTTGTTGCCTCTTTCCATCTTCAAAGCCACAAGTGGCCTTTTTTTGATTTTTTGTTTTTGTTTTTTACATTATGTCATTTCAACATGGACTCACCTGCATTTCTTGGCCACTCAAAGGGCCCCTGTGATTGCAGTGGGCTCATTGAGGTAATGGTCTCATTTTGGGTCATGTTAATTAGCAATCTTAATGCTGTGCACAACCTTAATTTTTCTATACTGTGTATCATGACATATACATAGGTTCAAGGGATTAAGACAGACACAGGTAGAGGGCCACTATTCCGCCTACCACTGAAGATTACCTAAAACACTTCTTACTCAGGTGGGACCTAAACAGAAGACAAATACCTTTGCCCAGATCTGAATTATATTCTGATATATCTCAGGATAAAGTTAATAGGCTTCTTATAAATATTAAAATGACATTTGCTATCCAGTGACTTTTAAAAATAATTAAAAGGATATATGCCTAACATCACACAGTCATTATTTAATTGGGCATTCCTTAGAGTTCAATATTTCTTCAAGATAAAATTTGACCATATTAGAACAACATTTCATGATAGTTTCATCACATGGCTGGCAGGGAGAAAGGGATCAGGATAAGTAACATTGTGAACACCTGTACAGTATCAGGTAAAGGTTATTCTGATTGTCAGCCTTGGAATTTCTTCAGATATCTCAGAAGAAACTGCCAACTATATGTATGTCCATAAGCACAGTCACTTAATGTGCACGCACTTTACTCATGAGAAACAACTCCTTCACCCCCTCCAAAAAAATAGAGGTTGAGAAAGAAAAAAGAGACTTGAACTGGAGTTATAATGAGAAAAGACACTGCAAAAATAACATTTTGGTTTCTGTGGGATCCCATATTTATCCTTGCAGATGCTTCCAGAGCAAACACAGTCCATTTATAAATGAAAAGAGGACTTTGCTCTCGGCCTGGAAGCTTCACCTTAGATCTGGAGGAAAAGCCCCACCCTGGCTCTTTTGGTCTCTTACCTCATTGCCTGAAGCAAACACCTCCACCCCTGAAAGTCAGGCTTGGTGTCTGAAAATGTAGTGGTAGGCATCTAAGTTCATCTTCACAGTCCAGAAAAGAGTCACTGTAATCTCTGCCATCTAGAAGGCTCAGGAGGGAGGATCCAAGTTCGAGCCCAGCCTGGGCAACTTAGCAGCCTAGTGAGACCCTGACTCAAAATTAGAACTAAAAAGTGAGCTTGGAGTGTATCTCAGTGTGAAGATCCTGGGTTCAGTCCCTAGTACTACCAAAGAAAAGAAAGAAGAGTAAAGAAAAAAAAGAAAGTAATTAACTCTACTGAAAAGGTATGGCTTCGATATTGTCATTTTTGAAGTCAACAATTATACCTGAAATGAGATTCAGTTGAAATTATAGATTGTATTTTCATGTAGTTTAGCCTTAGAATAAAGATTCTACCCTCTAGCCATACTATGAACAAGTTATCTAAGTATGCAGAAGTGAAATGGAAAATCAGAAGTTAGGAAGGAGATGTATGCCCACTGTACCTCCAGAGGGACCAAGAATTCTGTAAAAAGATAAGGTTAGTAATTAGGCAGTGATAGAGTTGAACACGGAACTTGCTGTCTTCGTGTCTTACCATGAACAAATTTTTAAAGGCCTCCAATTCAGAGTTTCTCATCTTTAAAAAGTTAGTAATCTTTCCAACCTTCAAAGGCAATATCTGTTATGACTAAGTGAGGAAATGTTTGCAAAATGACCCATCACAGGACCTGGCTTATGCCAAGTGTGTAAGGACATTTAAGCGCATTTTGACAGCTCCTCTGACATTTTTAAACCTACATGCACTCAGATCTGTTCCTTCTTCCCTGTGTTACAGAAAACATCACCCCCCGCAGACTACCTTCCCCAGGCTCCCAGCTGAGCTTCACCCATGGAAATCACCCTTCTTGGTAGATGACAGGAGTTCAGGGATAATTCAAAGCATTTTATTCCCAATCCCATCTTGGTGGTTACTCTGGCAAGAGGTAAATTTTCTTTATGGTTCTACTTTGTAGTAGACAAGCCCAGTCACGACTGGGCCCTCTACACATGGCTAACACTGTCTCCTTCAGGTCAGTGATAATAATGTCTGACCTTTGGGCAAGCTCACTAATGCCCTTATGGCTTGGCTTGGATCTCTGCTTCCCCTTTATTCATCCACCCAATCCTTTCATTACAGTCTCTATTATAGATACTCAAACTATAAAGGATGTGAAATTTATCTTGGCTCAGATTTATTCAATCTGAGGAAATTTTGCTATATTCACCAAACTTTTCTCTAGCTCTCATGGCTGTCAATCTTACCTGTTACCTGCCCCCTTTAAGTGTAATGGTCTGTAGAAAAGGAAGGGACCAAAAGCCTACCTATATAAGTGAATGATTTGAAGGATATCATGGTTTCTTGCTGCCAAATGGAAGAGCCAGTCAGTCTAGCTATTTGTCATCTACAGATCAGACAGCAAGGCTTTTAAAGGAAAAAATAACTAATAGACAATGGGCTTGAGGTGCTCTGCCACACAAAAGAAGCAAACAAGACTGACAGTGTCAATTACCTATTAAATAAGACAACACTTGACTGTCCTTCCATTCACTTCACTCAGAGACACTCCAAGATTCCTTCCCTAGCCACTTGGTTTAGAAAGATACCTCCAGCATCGTCACTACTCTCTCTCTTATTCTTTGAAACGTGAATGAATATAAGATTTCACATTGCACCTGTACTCCTTTATAATTTGTTGCCTGTGCTGACATAGTAAAGGCTTCATTTTATTTATCACTGATGGTCAAGAACCCAAAGTTGTTACTGAAATATAACAGACACTGAAGAGATACAGGAAATTCGTGAATGAATGAATGTGAGGACACAGAGTATCCTTGTTATTCCCATTATACACTCAATCTCAGCCAAGAATAAATTACTGAGTTTTACCTGCAAATCCCAAATTAACCACCAGGAGCCCCTTCCACAGCCCAACAAAAAGCTCCTTGTTTCAAGCAATGAACTGAGCTGCTTTTAAGAATCTCTTTTCTTATTTTTCTTTTGAAAATAGATTTACTGAGATATAAATTACAGTCCATAACATCCACTCTTTCAAAGTGTACAATTTAGTAGCTTTGTGTTCCCATCATTAATATCTAATTGAAAAACACTTTTCACCATCCTAGAAACTCTTCACTGATTAGCAGGCTCTTCGCTTGGACCCCTTCGGCCCCTGTGCCCCGATTTCTGTCTCCGTGGCTTTGCCTTGTCTGCATGTGTTATCCAAATGGAATCACATATCATGCTGCCTTCTGTGGCAACTTTCTCTTGGCTAGCAAAGTATTCTAAAGTTAACCAGTGTAGCAGTTGCTTTTGTTGACAAATGCCATTTCACTGTATGAATATACTATTCTTTCAGCAGCTGGCAAACATTCAAGTTGTTTCCATTTGATAGCTCTTATGAACGATACTTCTGCATGCAAGTCTTTGTATGGACTTATATGTTCTTTTTCCCCAGATTCACTAAGATGCAATTGTATGTATTTGGGATATGTGACATGATGCTTCGCTATTTCTTTATCGTGGTCTGCCTCTTTAGTATTTATTAGGTGTTTTTGGTTTCAAAATAGATGTCTTCGTGTATGCTTCCCCTCCCCTGCCCCAGTCCCACCTTTGGTGGCTATGCCTGCAGCAGCTAAGTTTTCTCTCCGGTTCTATGTCCCAGGAAACAGGCCCAGCATGACTCCAACTTGGCTTGCCTGTTTGCTTGAACAGCCAGCTGACTCAAAGTTTTAAACTAGCCCTGAGAACCTTGCTATTTTCCCTGTCCCCACATCACCTTCCCTTCTTTATAGGATCTGTCTCTCTGTTAACTCCCATAAATCTTTTAGTTTGTTCTTTTATTGATTTATACTTTGGGTTTCTGGTATTAGAGAAAGCATGCGATATTTAACCTTTCATGTCAGCTTCACGTAATGGTTTTGAGGTGCATTCATTTTCCTACAAATGACTCAAGTTTATCTTTCCTTATGGCAGAGTAGTGCTCCATTGTGCATATATATATATATATATATATATATATATATATATATATATATCACATTTTCTTTATCCATTCTGTTGGTGGACATATCAGCTGCTTTTAAGATTTAGCTATTATGAGCTGTGCTGCTATAAATGTTAAGTGTCTTCAACTCTTTTGGAAAAATACTCAGAAGAGGTAGAGTTGGGTCCAGTGGAATGTCTATTTTCAGTTTTGTTTTGTTTTTTTTTTTTTTTGAGGAATTACTATACAGATTTCCATAATGACAGCATGCAGAGCTCGTATGTGGTGCACCTGAAAGAGCTTGCCATGCTCGGATATATTTTTAAGTTGTGAGTTCTGAGAGTGTGTTGTAGATAAAAGAGAGGAAGCTTCTTCAGTTTTCTTGGCTTCGGCCCTTTCCCGTCTCCTGCTAGGACAGCAGAGTTCCAGAGCCGTGAGTGGGTGTCAGAATTCTCTGCAGGACACACTTTCAAAATCTGCTGTTGCTCCTCCAGGCTTTAGGGCAAAAACTGGCAAATTTAACAGGCTTCTAACCTCATCAACTCTAAGATCACTGAGTTCCGTTTCCTCACTGATTTTTACCTATTTTTTGTAACAGTAATTGAAACTGGCCAAAACTATGATAGTCATTTATATGTATATTTGTGGTGATAATATATTTTGTGTTTAGTTTACTCATTTATAGTCATCCTTTTATAACAAAGAATTGGGTTGAATTTTTACCAAAATATATGATAAATTTAAAAAACATGAAACCAGCAACAAAGAGAAAAAGATGCCTGCCTTCAGTTCCCATACGATTGTTGTAACTGGGCCTCTCATCAGAAAGGAAGAAATATACCAGTGTCTGGAAAGAGATAAAAAAATTTAGCCCTAAACTCTAAATAAAATTTTATATGGCTACATATCAGAAACACAAAATGATTTATGGATAAAATCTTCAATATATTTATAGTGATTTAAGGAGTGGTTTCAGAAGACTATGTTTAATGGTGGCTTTCAATTAAATGCCTAGGGCATGATTATAGAACAACTTTGAGTGTGTGTAATGTTATAAAGTGTTGAGATCCATTCTAAAATGCAGTTGATGCAGAGAAATAATGCAGGGTGCTTACAGAAATGTCTTAGACGCGTGCCTTGGTAATTGACCAAGGATCCCACCTCTCACAACTCAGCTGGTGATATCAGAGATTACACCTTTGTGCTAAGACAAGTTGGATATCTGTCCTTCCAATGAAACTTAAAACTTTGAAAATCAGAAAAAGAAGCAGTATCAAGCTAGGGACCTACTTTCGTGATCCAGGTTGAACTGAAGACCACCCACTTGCCTCTATCTATATATGGGAACACTGTATTAAGAATCTTCACAATAATCTGACATTATTAAACCAAAGAAGAATATGCTGATGTACAAAATTACTTTTTATCAGTCTAGGCTTGCTGTAGTGTTACGGTTTGAGTCTGGAACATTCTCCAAAGCCTCGTGTATTTGAAAGGTGATTGAATCACAGGGATTAATGCATTGTTTCCTGTGCTGTTAGGAAATGAACCCTGGTCAGAAGGGGCAGGTCACTGGGGCACTGCCCAGAAGGATATAACACCTTGATATCTCTGCTCTTCTCTCTCAGCTTCATGCCTTGCCACAAGCAGCGTTCTCTCCCAATAGGCCCTCCACCAAGCTCCTGCAGCCCTGGTAGCCACCCATGACTGGAATGAGACCTAAAACTGTAAGCCAAAATAAACTTTTCCTTCCTTAAGTTATGGTCGTTGGGTATTAAGTGTCAGCAACAAGACAGTGACTAAGATACAGATACCTTTATATTCACGTGCCCCTTCAACAGAGGGCTTCTCCTACCCCTCATACTGAGGTAGCCTCCCTCAGGCATGTCCCCCGCACACTACTCACCAGTTTTCAATCATAATTAGGCATTTGATGTTTTTCTTTCCCTCCAGACAAGAAGAGGGCAAACATATCCACTATGTCTACAATGGTACCTGATTTAATTAATACCCATTCTCAAACCTATTCATGAAATAATTAAATACATGAATAGTACTATTTTTCAGTGTTCCTGAATAACTATTTGGCAAGTAACCATTTCATTTATCAGGAGTGAGTCCATGTAGTGCATACGCTGGGTATGAGAGGCACAACATCAACATCACTTAATTTTTAAAATCACCCAATGAGAGGAATGTGATTTTTGTCTCCAGTCTACTGATAAGAAAATTGAGGCAACAGAGGGTAAATAAGTCCCGAGGATCATTGGTAAGTAGGAAAGCCAGAATTTACTCTTAGCCAGCCTGGCTACAAAATCCACAGCCTTCATATTCAGATATTATAAGTCCTGCAACCAGTTTATCTTTTGGTCTTAATAATTTGACCCTCTCACAAAATACGTCAATACATTTTTGCTAATTTTTGCTAATTTTTATTACTGGCAACTCATTGTTCTAACTTGTCTTTTTATATGAAGATAAGATTGAATATTACTCCATTGTTTATTATTCCTCTGTATTTCTTCATATGTATATTTTAATTGATGGGAAGGAAGAGGGAAAAAAAGACCAACAAGTAGATCAATAGAAAGAGTATAGCATAGAATGGCAAAGCAGACCTTACGAACTAAATCCGCTAAGTAAGTGTTCCCTGGAGAGTGGAGGGGTGAGGAAAGACGGTGCCAACTAACATCAGCTAACTGTGTCATTAGGGTGGTCATTAATTGACCCTCCAGGCCAGTCATTTTCAGAGAGGAAAGAGGGCATTGTTAATAATTGCAGCAAGACAACAGGCATAAACCGAGACTATTCCAAACACATCAGAGTATAGAATCATCTCACCTATTTTTTTACATTAGCATCAGGCTAGTTTTAGCCTCAGAGATGTGGTGACTACTGCTGGTTACCCCAAATAGTCTCATTCTGGCACATGATGTGGATTACATTCATCTTTTTTAAATTCCAGAGATTGCACAACTATTTGTACTGTCCCCTCCAATGAGTCCTCATGGGAGGCTACACCTATCCCAGTGGTGTCGCAATTGTCCAACATACTTTTTGTAACTCCATTTGGCATGGCTTCCTGAACTAGCTAATGGCCTCTGTTAAAAATCAATCTGAACACATCTTGCTAATCTTTTTCTTCCACTTAGTCAGCTCCTCACATGTAGAGACACTCAACAAATATTTGCTGAATTGAATGTAATGGGATTAAATTCCAAAGCTCTAAATTACCTCAGAGGATGAAGATTCATCACCACTGAGTCTATTCAGTAGGACACAACTCAGAAAAAAGGCTTAGAAAATATATACGTGTATATATTTTATATCCAGGAACAATGTTAGATTATAAGACCATAATATAAATTCAGAAAACAATAACAAGACAAAAATCAAAATGAGTATGCTCCCATATAAATATGTATCACTTAAATTCAGAAAAATAATTCTATTTTATTTTTGCATACTGCATCTCAAGCAACAAAGAATTTCTCAAATATGTTACCCAATATTGCCATTTTGGGGCTATGTGTACAATTTTCAAAAGTGATTGCTTTGAAAGGCTCAGCACACATTTAGATGAGTACATTCTGTAATGTTTGCTTTTAAAAATCCACTACTTTATAATCATGCTTCTATTTTAGATATTTTTATGAATATAAGTCATGACATGGATCCTATGAGGGAACATGATTTTAAAAATAAGAGAAATAAACAGATGACACTTTGGGTCATGGCACGTGGCCAGCTGCCTGGGAGTAGCCTCCAACGCTGCACTCTCCTCTAGTTCTAGGAATAAAAACAGCACATTGCTTCCTCCAGAATCCTGACTGGTGATAAGCAGAATGGACCCTTGCCCAGCCAGATATTTAGAGGCTAAGAACATGCATTATCAACCCAGTTTTATGGAATCAAATCAAAACATAAACATCCCACCAAATTTGCCTTCATCGGGAGGGTAATGAAGGCCTGTTGACCATTCGGGCCAGAGCATGGAGAGGGCGCACGCAGAGTACCCACATCAATACACGTATATTTCTGTCAACTGCATAACCAAGTAAAACAGCCACACCCTCAACACAAACTGTCCCTAAACCGAGAGCTAATTAAACACAAACAGAGTTGTTATCACTCACCGCTGGATGGAGTGGTGTATGGTAAGGGTGTTCTGACCGAGTGTCCGTGTCAATAATGAGGCTTTCTATGAAGAGAGCTTTCTGAAACGTGTTGATGAGCGAACAGGAGAGAGAAGGGAGAGCACTGTGGCCGGTGGCTGAGAGCGCAAGGCTGTCCCCAGGCTGCGGTGACTCGTGTTGAAGGAGGCCATTTTGCCTCTGAGCCCAGGCCACGGGAAGGGGGGCATGTTCCGAGCAGATGCTCCTGTGTGGCTGCTGCTTTCTGGGAGGGCATAAGGGACTGGCTGCGAAGGAGGTGGGGACGGCGGGAAGCCGAGGCCGATTCCTCCCTCTCAGTGGAAAGGAGAAGCGTGCTGCCTGTCGTAAAAAAGAAAACATTGTAAAGTGCCTGTTTATGTGCTGAAGTAATTTCTAATTACTGGAGGCAGGGACCGTGGTCTGGTGCGGTTAGAGGAGGGAGCTGGGACCAGGACAGTGGTCGTTCTGTTGTGTCTGCCCTGAACCTGCCCTGTGACTGGCTCCAGGCCCCTCGCCTCCCCCTCCTGGGGTGCCCAGCTATATGATTTGGGCCAAACTTCTTGTTTCCTCAGTACTCAGCATTTGGCTTTCTCAAGCACTTTAAAAATTTAGGCTAATGAATGCCATTCTTTTGGAGCTGAGAATTATTATTCTGAAGATGATGGCGATTTTCATAGATGATGATCACTGGCGCTCAGAGCTGAAGTGATCCCCTCTAGAGGCTGGAGTCCCTCCGTGTGGGCAGGAGCCAATCTGGGGCCATCACCGCTCAACCCCACACCCTCCTAGACCACACCAAGGAATTGGCAGGGTGCTCTGAGGATGACTCGTGTGTTAGTCAGACTCTGAGACCACTCAGATTGGGTGTTGAAAAAAATACAAAGCATTTCTAATCGAGATGAGGGCTTTGTTTTCTCAAAATGTCGTTAGATGGTTTTGAGATGAGGGAGGCAGTTTGGATAGGAGGCCCTGTCTTGGACCCGTATTGCTGGTTGGGGCTCGGCTGGCGGGCAGGGGACTCAGGTTGAACTAGGAAACATCTTACACTACATGTGAGGGCAGGTATTTGGGGGTGGAAGGGTCGCAGTACATTTTCCATGCAGAGCAGGGGTAGGAGTGAGAGCTTCAGAGACTTGCACCTCTACACAGGAACAGATGCGTTTGAGGTTTGACGCAAAACCCCCGGGTTAATGTCTGGTCCAGTTTCTTACAGTGGTAGTGGACCCTTCAGGGAGAGGCACTGAGGCGGGGCGGGGTTACAGCAAAGATGTCTGATGTGAAGATCAAGTAAGAGGCTGGGGAGACAGCGGTGCTTTTTAAAGTTTGACTCAGAAAAGCTGCAGCTAGAAAGGGGGGCCTGGGAAAGATGGGGCTAACACCTGGGGAGAAGAAGGCGCTGCCCGAGAAGACAGAGAGGCTCCTGCGGGCTCGGGGACGGGAGGTACCAGTGCTCACAGATGGCAGTAAAACGACTAGAAACAAGAGTTTAGGACTCCATGTTGCTATCATTTCAAATAACACTATCAAGCCTTTTTTTTCAATATAAGGCAACTTGCCAACATATGATTTAAAAACTCGTCTTCCTCCACATTGCTTCAGATCACTAGAGAATTGCTGGCTAAAGAATAGCGGATAGCAGAGTAAACAGAACCCAAAATATTAAGTATGGACATCAGCTCACATTCCCCAGAGATAAGAGGAAAGGTAAGGGCTTATTTGGTTTATTAAAAAAAAAGAAAGAGAGAGAGAGAGAGAAAGACAGACAGAAAGAAAGAAAGAAAGATAGAAAGAAAGAAAGAGAAAAAGCCCCAGCCCAACAATGCATCTTTCACAAGAGACGGGTGCAAAGATTTACACCAAATTGTTACCTAACTTTTTATTTGTTGCTAAACCCTCTGCTTATTGGGTAAAGCTACTTCCTGGCCATCTTCTCCCCACTGGAGACTCTCATAAGCACAGGCTGTTGGAATTGGGTTGAATGACAGCTCCCTCATTTTATTAGCTAGTTTTTCTCTGGTAAAATTACGGTATGTTCCTTGAATAAATTTTAAATAATCAAAAAGTATGCAGTGAAATGTAGACAGAGTGAAAAGAGAGACATCCCTCCCAGCACGTACTCTCTAAATGCTGCAGCTGCCCCACTCACGTTTGACAGTGCCAACGCTGTCCTGTTTCTTCCTTGTCCTTCCATGTTATCACAAAAGTAATCAGTAATATTTGAGAGACCAGAAAGCATTACTCCCTAGCTGTGTAAACCAAGCATGTTCTTCAAATTCTCAAAAAGAGGCAGCTTCCCCATGTGTAAAGTAAAAACAACGATTAACTCCTACTTCACAGAGATATTTTGAAGATTAAATAAAGTGCACACTTGGTACAGGTAAATAAAGATTATCATTATTTTAGGAATATACTTATGCTTTTGTTTTATAAAATGGAATTATTCCAAGCATGTGTTCTGTAAAGTGCTTACTTTCTCTCAACCTTCTATCTTGGTCCAAAGAACTCCTCTTCCTACTAGTTTTTAAGTAATGGGAAATGTTCGGAATGTCACTGCTGAACAGTGTGGAAGAATGCGTTGAGTAATAAGAGCAGATGCCAGGAAAAAAACGTAGCAGGTGGGTACTAGCCAATCATCAGCAGTGTCTTAGGAGTAACCTTACTCTCTTCTGTTTCAGCCATCCATTTACGTTTGTCATATTTTTTGTGTCTTGAAGGTAGTTAACAAAAAAAAAATGGGCTTTGAGAAAACTTAAACTTGAGCTTTAAGAGAATTTAAACTTGTGTAAGCATTTAATGAAAAGATTATTACAAAATAGCATGTCTTGAAATTGCTGGACATGCTGTGCTGTGGGCAAACAGTAAATACAGGGATGGCTCTTTATATGTTATGTTAGGGATTGGGACCAAGGTCAAAGTTGTAGACTAATAATGATTTTAAAGGTATTGAGTTATTTATACCTTGTATTTTTACAGAAATTGTGTCAAGTGTTAGGCAGTTCTGCTTAATTATGACCTTTTCATATTTACATGATCTTTTTAAGCTCCTGCCTTATGTATTTAATATATTGTTCCTCTGAAACTACCAAGTTTAGACTGTTAATTTCAGGTTGAACCTGTGCCCTCTGGTGCTCTACTTCTGGCTTTGGGTTATTTCATCAGCTTTCAGATAGAATAAGTGAGAAGATTTCAGGAGAAGATAGGTTTTGTCTTTAGGAAGGTCCTCTTTTTATTGTAGGAGAAATCATCATCAAACAGATGTAAGAGTGTTTTATAAACAATTTTTTGAAAATCCTGTGAGATTTAAACGTTAAGAGTTTGTTTCCATAAAATAAAGATTTTATCAGCAAGACCCTTAACTTCAAACATTCAGACAATTTTTCATATTGGTTTCAGGTTTCATTATGTTGACAAATACTGTTTTCTTCTTGCAGCGTTGTCTGTGGCCGGGCCTTACAGGACTAGTAGTAGAAAAGAGCAAATAGGGTTGGCCTTGTCTTTCCCATCATCCTAACCAGACCATGAAAGCCTCTAGTCCTTGGTAGGGAGCTCGCTGGCTTAGACAAGGATGTCTCAACTAGGCTGTCCTCAAGGGCTTCGGTATCACTGTGCGGATCCTGTGAACTACAGAGATTGAGAGACCTGTGCCACGTGGGTCAGGCTCCATCTTGGAGGGAAGGGTGTATGTTTCCTTGCATCAAGTGGATCTTCCTACCATTCTGCAGTAGGGGGAAGAAAGTAAAACTTCTAGTGATAATTCTTGTGTGTGTGTATTTATATGTGTGGTACAGGGAACTGAGCCCAGGGCCTTTGCACTGAACTACATCCTGGCTCATTTTTATTTTTGATATTGGAAATGGGTCTTGTTAAGGTCACCAAATTGCCCAGGCTGGCCTCCAACTTGCAATCCTTCTGACATAGCCTCCCACAGTGCTGAGATTACAGGTCCATGCCATTGGGCTTAGCTGATAATTCACGAATACACTCTTTGTTAGGAGCTAAGCTGCCCCTGTATCTCTGAAAGCTTGACAGGCGCTATTCAAGTAATCAGAGTTTGGGTCTGAGAACCTGTAGGGCCAGTTATAAATGAGCAAAGGTGTTTCACAATGAAGCTAATGAAGTTTAATCTTCAGAGCTATTCACTTAATAGAGACTCTCCAAAGTTCTTATAAAGTGGCCTATTAATGTACACATATGGTATTTGTTTTATACTGAATAAACCTTTCTTGACTTGTCCCCAGAGAGCTCTGACCTATATCCCCATCCTTTTTTTTTTTTTTTTTTTTTTGGCGCGGGGGAGCAAAATCTCAGTCAGATTCCCAAACTGGCCTCTAACTTTAGATCTTCTTGCCTCAGCCTTCTGAGTAGTTGAGATTAAGGTACATACCACCATGCCTAGCTGTCATATATTTTCAAATTTGCAAAAATGAGATATTTCTGTATTCTTTTTCTTACAGAAGGGCCCCAAAATTATATAAACTTCATTCTCCGTAGAATTAGAATCTGTCCTGGTTTTAAGATAATCTAGGTTGTGCTTTGTTGTTGCCAAACCCACAATATGGCTTTGTCAAATAATGCAGCCTTCTCTTGGCTATTATTTGGGAGAATTTAAGGAGACTGAGAGTTGGGAGTTGGTTTAACTTAGTATAGAGTACTTGCCTAGCACTTGTGAGGCCTTGGGGAGGTTAAGAAGGAAGGAAAAGCAAAGGAAAGCAGAAGAAAGGAAAGAGAGAGGAGAGGGGAGGGGAGGAAGAAAAAAGAAATGAAACCAAGTTGATACTAGACATGGTAAGTATGCAAGGTTATAAATATGTCCACGAGAAACTGGTTGTGGGGTGCAGTGGTTGACCAGCAAAAACTAGAACAAAGGTCTGGAATTGACTATTGGGAGCCAGATGACATAATCTTAGAAAGGATGATGTGGGCCAACAGAGAAGTGGGCACAGACTTTAGAAGCTCAACCACTGTTTCTCTGTAAGTTAGAGGCAGACAATGTTTGCAAGAAGATCCTTAGCAATAACAACATTGTTTATGTGCGGAGGAACTTGAAGACTTCTATTCATTTTAATTATTACACAAGTAAAGAGAGTAGAGACGAAGCAAATAACTTGAACAAAACTGTGAAACTAGTCAGCAAATTTGCAGGAGTACAAGCGAGACTCCATGACTTCACAGCTAGTTCTCCTCATCCTGAGAGCGGTATCCTCAAGATCTGGAGTTTCCACCTGGAAAACTGAGACGGGGAGAGGAGCAATTTTAAGCTCATGTTAATATGTGTTGTAGTAAAATATTTACCTGTTTGTATGCAGTGCTTGTGGAAATTCCAGAATTCTTCCCCAAGCAACAAAGTTTAAACTAGATATTACAATCAAAGCTTTATTACTCTGTACCACTATTTGATTCCATTCATAAAAAATCGAAAGGAAGGCAAACGAATCTATGCTAATAAAAGTCAGAAATTAGTTGAGAAGGGGGAGGGGAGGAAAGCAGGCACAAGGACACTTTTCTACTCTTCTTTCTTTTTATCTTGCTACTGTCACTGAGGATAGTCGAGAACTCTTCATTTATTCTAATATTAATTAAACCTCAATAACAATTTAAAACAAGTCTAACCAAAGCAACCACAAAAAATGAAAATCAAATTAAGTGTGAGCTCTGTTATCTGCAGAGACAAGCGGAGAGACTTTCAAGATTGCTCTTCCTGTTGCTGAGGGAAAATGCTTTACGAGTTAGTACATATCACCTATGTGACTCTTTTATCTCTCACTGTTGCTGAGGAACAATGCTATTGGCAGACACAGAAGAATTATCAAGCAAAACAATATTATTACTAGAAAATCTGGCAAATGTCTTCCAACTGTAGTGTCACATTACCTTTTCTAATATCCTCCGATACTTCAGTCTTCCAGTCTCTCTGATATGCATGTCAGACAACAAAACAGAATATATATATATATATATATATATAATCTACAGGGCTGTCCAAGTGAAACATTTCTTTCACCCATATTTGTAAAGCTGTACACAAACTACCATGTTGATATATTCTTAAAAATAAATATGTATACTTATTTTGATTATAAAGGAAATAGGTTATTGATGTAAATGTGTATCACCCAAATATAGTGACCATTCACATTATATCATTTCAGTGAAAGTTTTTTCATGTTCCAAAATTGAGATTGTGCAGCCCACTCAATTTTTCTCCCCATTTTATTAATAAGTAAATATGCGATAAATAATGTTTACATTTGAGTTTCAGTATTTTGTGCAAAAAACAGATAGTTTTGAGGCTTTTGTAGGTGAATGGATGTAACTTGAGACCATCATGTTCAGTGGAGTCAAACACAGAGGGTAAATCTTGAATGATTTCTCTAATATGAGAAGCCCAGAATATAGTCATTTCATAGAACTAAAACGGGGGGAGGAGTAGGAGTCAGAGCGTGAGAAGATCAGAAAAGGGAGAGGGGAATAGTTTGTAACTTTGACATAATATATATGTGCCCACTCAATTTTTATTCAGCTTTTATACTATAACATAGCATAAGAAATTTCTGACACTATTAAAATCAGTCTCTGACATAGAAGTGGCTTGATAATCATTGCTTCTTTATTTTTTAGTACAATGTTAAGCATATAATCAATAAACATCATACCGGGAGTCCAGCATTTGAGTGTTGGTTGTATCCAAAGTTCCATACTCCCAAGGTGACATTATTAGGAAGTGGCAAAGCCTTTACGAGACAGAGCCTAGTGGGAAGTCCTGAGGTCCCTGGCCCTTGAAGGGGATTATGAGGGCAGGGTTCATTCTCTTTCTGCTCCCAGTTCTGTGGCTGCTCGTCCCAAAGTGCGCTCTCCCGTGAGGAACCTCCGTGGAGAAGCCTCATCAGGGGCCAGACAATAGGGCTGCCTGATCTTGGTCTCCGAATTTCCAAAACTGTGAATTTACTAATCCTCCCCTCTACTTCATAAATATTCTGTGCCAAGTATCTGTTATAGTAATAGATAGCTGTCTAATACACATGGAATAGAAAAAAAATCCACAAACCTGACTGAAGCATAGATAAAAGATCTTTATGATATCCAATTGAATACATCAAATAGATGTTGTTTCTTTTATTTTCTTTGCTATTAATATTTGGACTGCTTATCAATGCATTCTATTTATACCGGATGGATTTTTTCAGGCATCCTTGTAAATGTGCGGTCTCGTTTCTGCTGGATGTGTGCCTAGAACTGGAATCGCTCCCTCACAAAATTGTTTATCTTCAACTATGGTGAACATGGCTAAGTTTTCCAAAGCAGCTTCACCAAATTGTACTCATAACAGTTTTATATGAGACTTTCTGTTGATCTGCATCCTCACTAAACATGACATTGGGTTTTTTACTTTTGCCATCATGGCACATGTGCGTTTCTTTGTAGCTTGTTTGCATCTACCTGGCTACTTGTGAGGCTGAACATCTTTCCTGGTTGTTTATTGCCTGTTTGGCTGTCCTGGTATGCTGTTCCTGTTGAAATCTCTTCCTACTCCGATGCAGTGAAAATAATTTGTTATTAATTTCTTAAATCATTATGTTTTTTCCTGTTCCAGTTAAGTCTACAAGTCACCTGGGGTTTTGTGTATATGATATAGGATTGAATTCCTTCCCCCTACTCCATGTATGCTCGTAGGTCTATGAACCATTATTGAAAAGACTATACATTCCTTGATGATCTTTTATGCCATTTTAGAAACAAATTAAATTTATTTATACACATATCTTTTGTTCAGGTGATCTGTTCATTTCTTCTGATAACACTGTGAATGGGTATAAATGCACTATAACATGTCTTCATAGATGATAGGATAAGTCTTTCCTTTCTCCAAATGTTTATTAATTTTACTGGCCATAATGGCATAGCATGGAGTTAGATTTATTTGTTGACTAATAAATCAGTAGAGGAAATCAAACAAAACTAATAGACAAAACTATTCAAGTAAGTCAAAAGAATGAAGAAAAGAACAAAACGATTACAAATAACAAGTAACAGGATGAAGAGAAACAAAGAACAAAACAGCATCTATGAAAATTCTATAGCTAACAGGACATATGATATGAGCTGAGCAGTTTTTCCATCATAACAACAACAAAAAAAGAATGTGAATGTCCGCTCATGTGAATTCTGGCTGATGCTGTACTAGAGGATACAGCCGAAGAAAGAAAGAAAATGAAAGGTGTTCATATTCTGGAGGATAAAAAGAAGAGCTAAAATAATCACAGACAACATGACCTTACGTAGAAAACCTATGAAATTACAAAGAAGGCACTTGTCTGCTAAGTCATAACAAAACAAAAGATACAAAAAGTACATCACATTTGTATACGTTAAGAATGAATAATCAAAATTTAAAATGTTAGAAAAATATTTACAAATATCAAAAATAAGAAATTCCTAGAGATAAGCTAGAAAAAGGCATAATGGCTCTGTATACTAAAAATCACAAATACTGAGCAGGGGAAATTTTAATATGAGTTGTACTGAGTTTTCGGTTAAGAAAAATCAATCCAGTTAAAATGTCATTTCTAAATACTGATGCATATGTTAATCACATTTTACTCAAAATTCCAGTTATCTCTTGTACAGATATTGACAAGCTTATTCTAATATTTATACTAAAAATAAAGGATCTTGAAAAGCCTAAATCATTTTGAAAAAGAACACCAAAGTAGGGAGGATTACAGTGTTTAACTTGAAGAACTTATAAAAATAGAATAATTAGGACACTGGCATTAGATAGGAAAATAAATCAATAGAACTGAGTGAGGGACTCAAATATAGACCCATGCATATTTGATCAACTAATTTTTAATAGGTACAAAGAAAAGATAATTCAAGGTCACAATGATCAAGAAATAATGCTGGAACAAGTAAATATCCATACTGAAGAAATAAGAGAGAACTTTCATTCACATCTTTTGCCACATATAAAAACTCAAAATGAGAACCTAATATAGGGTAAAAGCTAAAACTATATAACATCTGGAAGAAAATATAAAAGAAAATATTTGATCAGGCAAAAATGTCTTACATTGTTTAAACATGAATCAGCATGATATATGAATATATCAATTTACACATAACATGATGTATAAAATATATGACATATAAAATATAAAAATTGCATGTCTCACTAAAATTTTAAACTTTTGCTCCTTGAAATGTTTAAATAAAAAGGCAAACCACAAAGAAGACAAAAATATTTACAAAGCATACATCTCCCAAAAAGCATGTATTCCAATTATGTGAAGAATTCAGACAACTCAATAAGTCACCTCAATTTAAAAAAAGATAGAAAAGATTTGAATAGTTTCACCAAAAGAAGATAAAACTGGCTAGTGAAACACAGTTAAAGATGCTTAACATCATTATTACATGGATGCAAATTAAAACCACAAGAAATACCACAGAAACCCACTAGAATGGCTAAAATCAGAAATGCCGACAATAACAAGTGCTGACAAGAGTATAGAGCAACCCCAACTCTCACTTGTTTCTAAGGAGAATGCAAAATGCTTACTCACTTTGGAAAACTGTTTAGCAATCCACATCATAATATTTTGCCAAGAGAAATAAAAACATATGTCCTCAAAAAAGACCTGTATGTAAATGTTCACAGTAGCATTACTCATCATGCCAAAACTGAGAAGTAAATATCCATCAACCAGTGCATGAATAAACAAATTTTCCTATACTTGTTTATCATCAGTAAAAAAAAAAATGAACTATTAATTCATACAATATTGAGGATGTGTCTCAAAAACATCTTTTTGGGAAAAGAAGACAAATATAAAAGATTTCTGAATATATGATTTTGTCCACATAAAACAGAATAGGCAAAATTATAATGGCATAAAGCAAACATTGATTACCCAAGAAGAGTGTTATGGGAATTGACTACAAAAGGCAGAGAGAATTTTCTGTGTTGGTGGAAATGCTCGCTACCTTGAATGTGGCAGTGGTCACTTAGGTTGCATGTAATTGTTAGCATTCACCTCAGATCATATACTTAAAATGGGTGAATTTGATTTCTTATGAATTCTACCTTAATTAATGTGGGTATAGGGAGTAAAGAGGGGTTCTTTCTAAAATACAGATCATAGCTACACATTCAGCCTAGGACTCACTTTTACCTTTTCAAAATTTTTTGAAATTCATTTCAACAAACATGTTATGTTCACTATATTTATAAAAAATGAATACAATGATTAGACAAAGACTAAACTTTTAATTTCTCAAGTCCAATTAAATATTTCAGAAAATACCATGTTAGTTTTTTCCGCTTGGAGAGGGGGTAAGAGAAGGTGGGGAGGTAGGAGAAAAGGGAAGAGGGAACAGGAAGAGGAAGGAATTCCCCAGAAATCTATTTGTTCCCCATAATCAGAAATGCTCCAGGCAGGTCTACTAAGGTAGACATTGTTGCTTTATGTAATGTTTGTTATTTCTGAAATCTTCAGTATAGCACTTTTCAATTCTAGACTTTAAAAACTTCGGCTTAACCTAATAGTAATTCTTGAACGTGTACTTCATTTGGGGGTTTTTAAGAAGGATTTATGAAGAATTCTGAAGAGGAAAAACAAATCAAAATAAAAATATTTGCAGTTCATGTATGTAATTTTTATAGTTTAAGCTTTAAAATGCAAGCATTAAAGAGGGTATTGATTTTTTTTAATTTGTTATAACCCTCTGGAAAAGATTCAACTAAGTACATCCCAAAAAATTTTCGACCTAACAAAAGCTAATCCTTTCCCCCATAAGGAATTTTTAAAACCTAAACAAAAACATAGTGAATAAAACCACGTAAAATCTTTCGGAGGTCCAGGGCCTCTGCTGTTGGTCAAAAACTAAATTATTGGACCAGTCTCACAACTTTTGTTGGCTATTTCAAAAAAAAATAGGATTCAACTGGATATGATGATTCACGCCTAATCTTATAATATCCTCAGATATTTTTCTTCAAAAATAGTAAATCTTATTATCAGTGCAGAAATTTTTTTTTCAAAATCAATAAATTTCATTATCAGGTAGAAATAAAACTCCTCTAACTGATAGGTCAGATTTCCCTCAAACTGCTCCAACATCCCTCCACCACATCACATCTTTGGGACATCTTTGGGATATTTGGAGGTCAAAAGTAGATTACTAAAAATGAGTATCTTGTAGTTTAGAAATGGTTGTCCAAATTATT
Organism: Ctenodactylus gundi; assembly: GCA_004027205.1. Classification (NCBI taxonomy): domain Eukaryota; kingdom Metazoa; phylum Chordata; class Mammalia; order Rodentia; family Ctenodactylidae; genus Ctenodactylus; species Ctenodactylus gundi. Next base: position 272,551 of record PVKB01000656.1, read on the forward strand.
CAAATAAAAACCAACATTGCCTCAGAACACTAATCTGATTTCTACTCTTTTTCTTCCCTGGTGCCAAGAACAGTGTGTGGCTTCTTGGGGATTGCTTAGGTAACTGTATAGAGCGGAAATGCTTAGAACGTACACATAGAAGAAAGTGTCTGTAGAAGCTTAGAACGTTATCTCAAAGTATTTTTTAGTCTAAAGAACAGTATAGTCAACTCCCCAAATTCCTAGAGATGGCCTACAGAACCATATCACATGGAATAGAACCTTGTATCATGAAGTAACGCAATGCACACGTTAGAAGCAGATGAGATTGGGATGCATATTTTCTTTCTTTCCTCCTGCAACAAGAAAGTTGCCTTGATTTCAGGGCTGCAGTTGTGATGGAGTGTAAATAAAGCTGAGGCAGCATGAGGAGGAACTTCACTAAGAAGCTTCTCCTGTGTGTTCGAGAAAACACATACACCTGTCAATAGGTTATCAGGCTGCCTGAGTCCTTGCATGAGCGCCCCACAGGATGACCTAATTCCGGTCTCACGTGGCTCTCATCCTTCTCTGAACCTCTTCCAGGCATGCCTTCCCCGGAAGGCAGCACGCAGTACCGAAGGAGCCCTGGCGCATACATGTAGAAGATGTGAGAAGAAATGAAGAAAGAGAGAGGCAAAGAAATTTTGACTAGGGAGTGCAAAGAGAAAGGCAAACACGCACAGTAATTTGCTCCTTCGTGGATACACAGCAACTTCTTTTACGTGAGGTGCCTCATTCTCCCTGCATCCAGGTGGTGGCACTGGTGCTCTTCCTGCCTGTACCCTGTGGGCAGCATTCTGTTCATATCCCCAAATTAGGAGGAAATCCAGGAGGTAAAGGAAGAGATGAGGGACACCTGGCTGCCCAGAATTCGGCCCTTGCTACCAAGCTACCCGAAGGGCCGTTTCTTCACAGCACATCACCTTAACAAGGGCACAGAAAGGAGGCGAGAAGAAAAGCAGTGCATACAATTATGAGCGTAGCCTACAAAGGGTACATTTGTGGCCTGCAGACAGTTACTCCAACAAGGCAGTCTTTAAGATGGTGAGATTAGACAAATTACATCCTTAGCTATATAGATTGTAACCACAAACACTTAGATTAGTTTTGATCATTCTCCAAGACTTGTGTAGTCTCAAAACTCTTGTATACTTGTCCGTTTTGTTTTTCTATATGGTGCCTGATTTGTAATTATAGATAAAGAAATACAGCAAACAGGTCTGTTGACTTACGCAAGGTCACCTATAAAGAGCAAGTGGCAGATAAAGTTCTCTGAAGCCTCTGATTAAGCTAAGACACCAGATGATAAAGACACAGCTGCATGACTATTCGATTCTCACAAGGTTTTCTGGTTAAGCTAAGAAGTTCTCTAGTTATATTGTAGGTGGCTCTGAACATTGTTTTGCAAGTAAGAATTTTTCTGTATGTTTCCAACACTTGAGTCTCAAATATGGAAATGGACCTAAGTTTCAAAGATACCACCTTAGATGTTCAAGAGATCTTAAACAATCACTAGTCTTGTTTGTCAACCAAATATATCTACATCATGACCCAAAACTAAGATAATTAGCAGTTTGGATCATTCTGTTTTCATGATTCATTAACAAAGTAAGGATTACAAAGGGACACTGTGGTGAAACATACAAAAACGTTTTTGTTGGAGACACTTTGGCTTCTAGTTTTCTCAGACTCGGTCTGTGATCTAGAGTTACCTGCCCAGGTTCTCTGCATCTCCATCTTCTTCACCTGTGAATTCAGATTGTTCCCTAAATCTCATCCATCTCCATTCATCCATCATGATTCTACTGAATATCTGTCTATGAGCCTCATTCCTGCACCTGAACTGCTTCTGGCTACAGTTGCTTTCTTGAGATGCTTATCCTAAGATTAAAGACTGTATGAAAAAAGACCTGAGTAAATTGAAAGTATCTTCCATCTTTGACTTTCTCTATGGTTTTTGCCACAGCAATTTCAGGACACTGTTACATGATGCTGCAGTATGTAAACGTAAACTTTGACCAGGAGTATGCACAGTGCTGGTGTATTAACTGTGTGCCTTATTTAAACACCATTTCCATAGTTATCTGAAACTTTATTGTTGATAACTTCTATTTTTGGCCTGGTATTCATTTTTCATGAGTAACATCATGCTAAGTTAATGCAGTCTGTATTGTGTAATTGTGTTCTCTTTATAGGAGAAAAGTTTGTGTGTATCAAGGATTTGGGCTGATCACCAGGCACAATTCATTCTGACTACAGTAGCATGAAGCCTTAGAATTTTAAAAGCAGTTCTGTCCTGGCCAATTGAATACTATCTTGTTGGTAGTGACACATGTTGCATGACTTTGTGAAAACTCGCATATACTATTAGATCATTTATTAGTGTTGATTAATAATTCATTTTGACAAATTCTTCTGAGAAGGGTTTTTGAGAAGTTGGGCAGTAAGATATATGGTTCTTTTCTGACTAGTGAAATTCACATTTAGCCAAAAGATTTTTTTAAAATAGAGTTTCTTGTGTCTGAAAATTGGACCAAGTGCATGACTAAAATGACACAAACTTCATTAATGGTTCTCTATTAAGAGATTTGTTGTATCTTCTTTCTTAGTAAAAATATTTTTAAAAGAACTCTAAAAAATGCACTGATAAACTCAAGCTAAAGAGATATACAGTTGTTATCGCTTAGATAATGGCTCCACTCCATGTTTCTCGGAACACATATACTAATACTGGCAACATTCAACTTCCTTTTGGCCTCTCTTCCTTAATTTTTAAAAACAAACCACTTTCCTTTAAAATAACAGTTACAGAAGGAGTATTTACAGGCCTTTGACATTCACTTTACGTTTTCTGCAAGTCTAGACTAATGGTGACAAGCAAGTTAACAGCTTCGAGTTCACATAGACATTTTGAACTCTAAATTGTGGTCAGAACCTATTGGTGTTGTGGGATTTTAGATAAATAATCAAAGTGCGTTTAATCTTTTCTGTTGCCGCCCTTCCTGAAATCCCACTCTTTTGGGGTTCAGCTTTGGTTAAAAATGACAAAACAAGTGATGCTAGTGGCCCCATCTTACATTGTATTTTTAGAGAACACAGTTCAGCCCATAGCCAACGCTGTCTGCACTCGATGTCGCTGAAGGGCAGAAGCAACTCACCTTTGGAAGACCTGAAGAGACGTGGGGAGAACACCGAAGAAATGAGAAAACACAGGAAATATTGGGGAAGGCAATCTTCACCTTCACAGTTGTAGCTAAGGAGTTAGCAGTGTGTTGTGTCTTTACTTACTTGAAGGGCCTGGTTGCCAGTAGCAGATAAGGAGCTGTGAGAACGCGTTACCAGCTGTCTATGCTATATTCCTATTTGTACACCTGAGTGACAGACTCAGCAACCACAGCGTCGCATGCCTAATTCCTACCAAGTCTTTATTTATGAAGAATGCTGGATCTTGCCTTTTCCACCCCATCCTATAGGTATTCAGTCTCTCTCTGATCTCAGTTCAATTACACACAACCAAAGGCTGATCGCTTGTCTAATTTGCCTTGAGCATAGGGAATTTAAACTCTTCCCTCAGTAATTAGCTAGCAGGATATGAGAAAAAAGTTTAGAACCAGAAACTATTTAGGAGAAAGATCTTCTCTAATGATTCGCCTGTAGCTACCAGTGTTTTTCAAATATTTCCCTACAGAAAGGACGTTATAACGATAACATCCCATGGCAGTGTAAATATCTGGGTGGCCTTGTCCAAACAGACTCTGTCGCACCAACCTCTACCCTAGCATTGTCTCTCTCTGTTGCAATTTGAAGTTCATGCCCTTTAGCCTAGTAGTCAAAGATTCCATTCTACACTGGCCTTCTCTCCACCACACAAAGTTGTTCCCGCAGACTTGCAAGTTAAACTCATTCTGATCCCAGGGCTTTGTTCCGTCAGTCACCACACCTGAAATACTTGGCTCCCAGCTCCTCTGTGTAAACAAACAGTGCTTGCTCTCCTCCTGTGGCCCAACAGGAATCTTCCTCTTCTGTGAAGCTTTCCTGTCAACAGTGAGCCCTCCATCCTGTGTACGTGAAAGCACCTGCCACTCTGCGCTGTCAGAGAAGCAGTGCCGTTGCATGCCCTGGGAGCTAAGCAGAAATGCAGAATCCCTACAAACATTTACTGGTTTTTGATTTCTTGATGACAGCCATTCTTGTTGGCGCAAGATGAAATCTCAGTGTTTTGATGATTTGCAACTCTCTGGTGGCCAAGGCTGTTGAACACTGTTTTCATAGACTTATTGACCATCTATACTTCTTCTTTTGAGAAGTATCATTCATTTCAGTTCCTTATATTTTGATCAGGTCTTTTATTTTAGGGTATTTTTCAGTTCTTCACATATTCTAGATATTAGTCCTCTGTCCAAAAAGTAGCTGACATTTTTTTCCCTTCTAAAATTTGTGGCTTCGCTCTGTTGATTGTTTGCTTTGCAATGCAAATCTTTTTAGTTTGACATAGTTCCATTTTTTGATTCTTCGTGTTATTTTTCATGCAAATGGGGTTCTGTTCATGAAGTCTTTTCCTGTCCCTATGTCTTTAAGGGCTTTACCTATTTTATCTTCTAGAAGGTTCACTGTTTCTGTTTTAATGTTCTTTTCCTTAAATCATTTTAATTTAATTTGATTACAGAGTGAAAGATACAAGTCTGATAGCTAGGACATAGCTCAGGGGTTAAAGCACTTGCATAGTAAGATTTCTGTGAGTTCCAAGTCAGCCTGGGCTCCATAATGAGCTCAGGACCAGCCTAGACTACAGAGCAAGATCCTGTCTCAAAAAAGAAAAAGAAAAGGATGTAAGCCTAGGTTCATTCTTCTGCATGTGGATAACAATGTTCCCAGCACCATTTGTTAAAGAGACTGTCCTTCCTCCAGGAAATGGTTTGGCCCCTTTGTCCAGGACCAAATGGCAGAGAATGTCTACGGTTGTTTTTATATCCTCAGTTCTGCTTTGTTGATTCTCTCATCTGTTTTTTGTGCCTGTACCATGTAGTTGTAATCATTGTTGCTTTGTAATGTAATCTGAAGCCTGGGATTATGATGCTTTTTGCTTTGCTCATGTTATTCAGGGTCTTTTCTAGTTCTGTATAAAGTGTAGAGTTCTTTTTTTCTAATTCCGTAAAGAGTGTTGGTGTTTTAATAGATATTGCACGGCATATATATATATATAGTATATATATATAGTGTATATATATATATATATATATATATATATATATATATATATATATATGGGTATGGCCCTTGAGACAAAAGTTGGATCTACCTATCCAGGAACTTGAGATGCCTTTTGAATTTCTAAAGTCCTCTTCAATCTCTTTCTTCAAGGTACTGTAGTTCTCACTATGGAGATCTTTCACTTCCTTGGTAAGGTTTATTCCTAAGTATTTAATTCTTCTTTGTAGCTATTGTGAATGGGATTGCTTTCTTAATTTCTTTCTGGTAAGTTGATTGCTGGTATACAGGAGCACTGTTGATCTGTATATGTTGATGCTATAACCTGCTACTTTACTGAATTTATTTATTAGTTTTAAGAATCTCCTGGTGGAGTATTTTGGGTCTTCAAAATCACCTGAAAACAGGGATCTCTTAACTTCCTCTCTTCCTATTCACATTTCTTTTACTTCTTTCTCTTGCTTGATTCCTCTAGCCAAGGTCTCGGGAACTAAATTATACAAGAGTAGAAACAGTGAGCACCTTTGCCAGTTCCAGATTTTAGAGAGAATAATTTCAACATTTCCCCCATTTACAATGGTACCGAAAGATGGACTGTGGTAAATAGTTTATGTCAGTCGGAAGTCCTCCTATTCCTATTTCCTTTAGGGTTTTTTATCGTAAATGGATGTTGGATATTGAGATAATCATGTGTTTTTTCTTTGATTCTGTTGATGTAACACATTATATTTTTACATATGTTGAATCATGCCTGCATTCTTGGTGCAAAGCCTACTTGGTCATGTTGTGTGATCCTTTCAATGATTTATTGCATTCTGTTGGAGAGTGTCTTGTTGAGAGCTTTTGGTGAGTGCTCGAGGTCAGGAGGGAGTAAGGAATGCTCTACATTATTATTGTGACTATAAACTCATACAAGCATATGGAAATCAATATGGATATTCTTTAGAAGACTGAAAATAGAAATTCTATTTGACCCAGATACACTGCTTCAGGGCATCTAAAAGAAGTGAAGACATCATGTTACAAAGACACATGTATAGCCGTCTTTATAGCAGCAAAACTGGTAATAGCTAAAGCCTGGATATAGTCCATAAGTCTTATCAACAGATGAATGAAGAAAATGTGTACATATGGACAAGGGAGTATTTTGCTGCCACAAAGATAAATTTGAAGCGTTTGTAAGAAGATGGACACAGCTTGATACCAGAAGACTTAGCAAAGTAAATTAGACAGAAAAGTTGTATCATCTCGCTTATATGAGAAACTCAAAATATAAATGACTAAGAGGGAAAAATATAACAAAGAATGTAAGACATGGGAGGTAGACTTCTCAGAGATGGGGAGGGGTCTCAAGGATAGGAAGGGGAAAGAAGGAGGGATGGAAAAAGGAGAAAAAGATCCAAAACCAGTCTGTATATACACCAAATTCCCAGGCTCTATGTAACCCTTGTGTAAATGAATACAGTATTGCAAACACATACAAAACTTTTAAGTGGAAAATCTCAGCCCCACCTCAGACTACCAATTTCAAGCTGCACTTGAGCGTGATTCCTGGGGGAAATGAATGTGTATGAAAGTTAGAACGCCACCGTTCTTCTGACCATACTTCTTTTTGACCTTTCTACTCTGCCTTGCTTCTCTATCTGATTGTATTGCATTGAATTACTTTAATGTGACGTTATGTTTTATAGAGACAGTTAGTTCTTTGGTCTCTCTCAAGGCAAATTTGAGAGTCAGTTAATAAATACTAACTTGCACTTTTGTGTTCAAGAATTTAAAATTTGACAGGTTTTTTTTTTGCTGGAAAACATATGAGGCCACATCACATGGCACTCTAGCTGCCCCTCAGAGAGAGAAGGCAGAAGGGAGACTTCCAGCCATTGTCTGGCCCTTCACAGAGACACCTGGGCTAGGGGGAGGAGGCTCGCAGCAGGATCTTGGACATCTGATAGTGTGAACACATGGACGTCCAGTCCCCTAGCAAAGAATTGACAATTAGCATACTCAGCCAGAGTCCTGCACTCCACGGGGGTGGCCTCTATTTTAATTTGCATTCCCTGAAGTCTTGGGAATCATGGCCTTTAGAAAAAGGAGGAAAGGGTAACAACGAAAGCTGGTGTCCCTTAATGTCTCAGAGAAGGAGGAGCTTGGTTATTTGATGGATGCCAGCGACATTCCTGGGGAGCTGGGTGCGTGGGAGGCCTGACAGTAGAGCCATGCAGCGTAGGCAGCAAAATTAAAGATTAATTGCCCTCAGTCCATGCATGGGGGTGTGTGTGTATTTTTCAAATTTGAGTGTGGAAATAATTCCTGCCATTCAGGAAAGCCGCAAAGATGTCACCAGTCTTTAACACATTGTCCCCATCTACTTCATTACTACATGTTCTTCTTTCCGCCCTCTCTCCCCATCCTCTGTCTTGAACCCTTCCTGCGAGCTTGTCTATAGGTATATATATATATATATATATATATATATATATATATATATATAGTCTTGTTCTCTAGTCCAGGCTGGTCCTGAACTCACTATGTAGCCCAAGCTGACCTCAAGCACATGACAAACTTCCTGCCTCAGCTTCCCACTAATCATTTAATCATTTGAAAATAAGTTGTACACATCATGCCCCTTTTATTATCTATGTTGCTGTGTGGATTTCTAAGAAAACAGACATGCTCTTACATAACCACAGATGCTATAGCTCAAACCTTCCCAATTTCCACAGCTTTCTCATGATGACCACATCCATCTTGGCACCGTCTCACCGCTGAGATGACCACTTCCCACTTGATTAATATCTCCAGAGTTGTTCTTTCTGACCCTTATGCATTCCTCAGTGTGATTTACTGTTGTGAGTATAAACTTCACAATTACACCGAGTTTTTTCTACAGCTGTTGGCTCTGCTATGTCCCGTTATTCCCTCCACCAGACTCAGAACTGGACTGTGGTAACTCAGAGCCTGGCGTGGTCATTAAAGTTCTTCCTTCCTGGGATCAGTCGAAGCCCTTGGTCTGAAATTTATCCGAATATCCTTAGAGAAAAAATCTGATATTATATTTGAGGAGAAAAAAAAACAAGTCTAGCCATTTTTATTACAGGCCGTGTGAGGCTCTTGGCTGCGGTTTAGGATTATTGTCCCTTAACAAATGTAAGAGACGAAGAGCAGAACCAAGAGCGGGAAAAGTCACACTCTGAAATATGCAAGCAATGGGATTGATTTTATGTTAAAATATTAAAGCCTGAAAATAGCACTTCCCCCTTGATGTCTTGCTTTTATGCAATCGTTCGGGATGTAGCACAGTGGTCGTGCACTTGCCCCGTGTGCGTGACATCTTGGGTTCAGGATCCAGGGCCACACACACAAAAAGAGACATAATTCAAAATATAGTCTATCTGAGCCATATCACACCCTCACAAGAGAGAAAATATCCAATTCTGAGAAGGATCAAATTGTGTGTATGATTAACAAATCTCCTTAAAATTTGGACTGTATGAAACCGTGTAAGGTCCTTTCAGTTCTACTCAGTCTATGCCATTTTATAATCTCCAATACAGTGAAGCCCCCAAAAGACTTTTACTCTTTTTTTCACATGCAAATCTTTGTGATTCATAAAACAGCTTCAAGCAAAACATCTTCTAAACATACTGAATAGGCCTCAAGTTAGTTTTCATCATTTGAAATGTTGGCGCCAAGTCCTAGCACCATCGTCTAATGCATGGATGGAGACCTAGAAGCAGAGAATAATTTGTTCAAGTACCCAGGCAATCTGTAGTAACTAAATTTACACAGAAATGAATGAATTTTAAGTACATAAGGATTCTTCCAACCAACAGTCCCCATTAGCTGCTTGTAAGGTGATTTTCATAAATTAGTTTTTATAAAATCTGTAACTGAGTGTTATGGTTTTGGACCTGTAATGTCTCGCAAAAGCCTTTAATATTTGAATGCTATGGATTTAATGCACTGTTGAGACATGAGGCCTGGTCGGGAGGAGCAGATTACAGGTTTGTGATGGAATATGGCCATGCGGTCATTTGTAGGCATGTGGCTTGGAAGGGTATAAACTTTTGCTCTGGCTTTCCCTCAGATCTCCTGATTCTTCCTCTTGTAATTCCATGAACAACCATTCTCTGCCAGACCTTTCCTGCTAACCATTCATGAATGAACTGAGATCTTCTGAAACTGTGAGCTAAAATAAACATTTCCTTCCTCAAATTGTGGATGTCAGGTGGGGAAAACGGAACCCTGTTACACTGCTCATGGAACTATAAACTGGTATAATCTAGATAGAAAGCAGTATGGAGATTCCTCAAAAAACTGAGATCAGATATTCCATTTAACCCAGCAATACCACTTTGTGTATCTTTTCGTAAGAGTTAAAAGCAACATGTAACAGAGATACATGCATGTGCATGTTATAGGAGCACAACCAATAATATCTAAATCATGGGAGATGCCAAAAATATCAATCAACAGACCAGTGGATAAAGACAGACTCGCCTCGTGTGTAGGTAAATAGACACAGCTTGAGACCATTATGCTTAGTGAAGTGAATCAGACTCAGAAGATTAAATATTGTGTGGTCTCTCTAAAATGAGAAACCTAGAGCACGAATAAATAACAGCGTCAAACAGTGAGACGATGGGAATCAGGGCTTTTGGAGGAGCGGGAAGGTGTGAAAGCAGGAGGCAAAAAATATGAAGCTGATGCAATATGTATGTGCACAAAATTCTCAAGTTTAATGTAACCATTGTGTATCACAAATACGTACCAGTAAAAATATGGGGGAAAGAAAGGAAACCAAAATTAGAGCTCAGAAATCCCAATTGATTAGGACTTGGGGAATGAGGTAGGGCAGGAGACAGGGTGGCAGAGATAAGGGAATCACAGAGAAGGAATTTTAAAAGACTGCGTGGACATTTTTTGTGGCTGAGTGTTAAGTTGTCTGTATGCTGGGAAAGATTTCAGAAGTCTTATTAAAGAACAGCCTCTGGGATATGGAACAAGTATGTAAGAGACACTAGTCATCTACCACAGCCAGAGAAGTGAATTTTTGGTTCCACTGTATTGTTGAAATCAAAAATAATCATGAGCTAGAAATAAGTATCATTCCAAGGGGTAGAATTATGATCAAGTGCTGCACCGATATGGAAATTGAGATGCCTGAAACAAGTGTTCGCACAGTCAAAGTGATACTAGTAATTTTAAATGAAGAAGGAAACATATTCCAAATATTTATAATGTCTAACATTCAAGCAAAAAAAAGAAACTGAGAAGTGCATTTTATTGTATGAAAATTATTTGAAAAGAGAGAAAACATAGGAAAACCATTGTTTTCCTCAAATGAACAAATACAAAGGTTATTTCTTGGCTGAAAAAAAGTGGAAGCCAGGAGACAAGAAAATGAACAACTTTTAAGACTGCGAATGCCATCGATCTAGGTATCCTGCATTCAGTGATAATATTCTTCAATTTTTAAGGTGAAAAGCAGATATCCCAAGATAAACAAACCTGAACAAATTTGAAGCCAGCAAAATTACTACAAGAAATACTAAAGGAAATTCTTCAGATTGAAGGAAAATGTCTCTTTCATTCTCTGTTTCAGTCCCTCCATCTTACCCCAGAATTACATCTAAATAAACTGGTCCCATCAGCCTCAGTCTCTGGCTGTTTTCAGTGCTACATTACCATCCTCAAAAACATCTCTACGTCCTGTCATAGATCAAATAGTGTTTGATTCCTGGTAACAAACACTGTCCTGTAGTAGGGTGTTTATGGGAATATACCATAAGTCAAACTTAGACACGTGGAAACTGATTTTCCTAAGAAGCAATGCTTTACTAGCTTTCTTGGTTTCAAAGGCCAAGTATCCATTTTCCCCACAGAAGGCCCTTTTTTTCCCAAGTTATAGAACAACAGGTCTTTATTTAGAAACAAAGGATAGAAGGGTAAACGCTCCCACTATCCGGGTGGGTTGCCTCTTTCATAGAAAGTCTTCAAAATGAAAATTATGGAACTGTCCAAAATAGTAACTAGGTATAGAATTTTATTTAATATATTAAGTTAGATGATCACATTGTAGGGAAAAATTATTTTTGCAACTGCTGTCCTCTTTTTTCAGTTTATTAGAACAACATCTTTTGTGTGGAAATTCTTACAGACATCCATGAGGAAATCCCAACCATTTTAAAGCCAATTGAAAATCAAATTCAGGAATGTTAGATTCCCTGCACTTGGGATTATTCTTTCCTTATTCTTTCTTTTTTCTATTTTTTTCTAAGTTTTCATGTGGTAAGTTAGGCTTGGGCATCAGTTACTAGGTTTTCTGCTACATTCAGGGTTTTAAATTTTTTCCTCAAAGTCATCTGTCTATCCTACGGTAATGCTGATAAGTAGTAACAGATTATATCTGGCTAAGCAACATCTCATGTGCATCACTGTAATAAACTGCGGATAAAGACATGAAGTTTCAACGTGGCAGCATGTTCCTGCAAGCAAACACTAAAAACATCTGTAATTGCTATCAACACTTTTGTAATCATAGAAAGACATGTCACATGACATGATGCTAAAGAGGTTTAATGGAAGTACTCCTCTTACAACTACTTAAGGCATAATCAAAAAATAAGCTCTGATGGTGGTGAATTTTCCAACCTATACAAGCCCGCTTTACTTGGAGAAGAGACAAGTCCCTTTCTCAAGTTGCACTGCCAGCATTTAATTTCTGCCTCCTTTCTTTCCTAGAATTAGCAATTTACTTCATCTCTCTAGGCATCAGGAGGTTTTTTTTAAATCAGAAAAGGGAAAATAATAATAGTATCATACTACGGGTATAACTCTCTGCTAGAGAGCATTTGCCTAGTGCATTCAAAGTCATTCTTTTTTACTTCTGGCATCAAAAAAATGAAAATAATTTTTAAAAAGAGGGAGGGCTGGAGATGTAGTGCCTGCCTAGTGTATATGAGGTCCTCGGTTTGATTTCCAGCAAAAAACAAAAGCTGTACCAACCTCATGGGGTTGTCATGAAGGTTAAATAATAAGGCATGAAAAGAATTTGGTGCACAGGGATGCTTAGCACGTGTTGGATGATGCTGCCCTCCTCCTCCTCCTCCCTCCCCACTGTTTCTTTCAACAGACCAATTGAATGGGCCCATCTTCTCTGAAATATCTAATGGTTTTTCTTTCATATGGTTTGCATCCCAATGCCTGGAGCAACGTTTCTCAATCTGCAGCTCCATTTCTATGAGGAAAAGCCTCCCTACTGTGTGCTCTGCCTTCTGATATGCTTCCGTTGGCATCATCGAAAATCTTTATAACTCGTGAAGTTTTGAGTTTAAATTCTCCCTTGGCTTTGTTCTCTGCAGCTGACAGTGGAGTTGTATTGCTCTCTCTGTCCTCTAAGCTGCCGTGCACACCTGCCCCTGCTCGCAGCATGGCGTATCGAAGAGGCCACTGAGAGAACTCAAGCCATTATCTGAATCTAAACAGAAAGGGTTTCAAGTGCCTGCAGTAAGAGAATAAAGGAAGGCATACGAGAATCAGGGTGGAACGGAAGGCAGATGTCCTTTTCGGCCATTCTTCTGCCATCCAACTCCCTCTCCTTGTCAAAGAACCTCTTAGTGGTCAATCCTTCCACTCACTTGAAAACTGTCCTGTGCCTATCATTACCATCCCATGCCCAGATCTCCCACAATTATCAATTTCACTGTACAAGTTCTCACTAGCTCAAAACTAAGATTTCAGTAAACTATTATTCTAAAAATAAAGAACAGGTCAATTTATTTTACATTTAAAAATGCCTGCTGGCTCAAGGTGCTAACTCGCTCCAATTTCCACATTGACATTCCTCTTCCTTAGTGTGGTAACCAAAGTATGAACAGAGAGTACAGAGAATTTCCGGTATCATCCTAGAAGATCTACACTGAAATCTTTTTTTTTTTTTTCATGCTGAGCTGGTCTAGTGATGCAGGCCTTTTATTTTCGATTTATGTATTTATTTATTTAATTTTCTACTGGTATGTTGTGTGCCACCATGCCCAGATTATGTGGTGCTGGAGAATGGGACCCAGGACCTAGCACTGGCCAGGCAAGTGCTATTAACCACTGAACTAGGCCTCCAATCCCCACATTAAAAATCTGAGCTAGTTATCCCTAAGTGCTCCAGCCCCAAAGCTGGAATGCAGCGTGACTGGCTCATGTGTATGTATGTTTGGAGTTGGAAGAAAGTGAGGAGGTTTGTCTGAGTGTGAACAACTGCTCCTTACATAGCTCTTTGGAAAGTATGAATTTTTTGCATGTTAAGTGGCCTTAGCGTAGGGCTGTATCTATGAAGAGGGAATTTCAAACCTGACATATGTATTATAGAGGTCTATAAATGGTTCTTTGCAAATACGTAAGTATCCTTTTTACAGTAGGTAGCTTAGGTAAGGGTGAGACATAACTTAAAATGAAATACAGGAATATGAAATGATTATGAAGTTTCAAGATGGATTTTTATGCTGTTGGCATATTTGAGGAATAAGGCTTAATCCAAGATGATTTGAGAAGATGAATCAGAAGTTAAAGAACACTACACAAATACTTCTGCTGTCTAAAGCTAAATTGCTTTTGGGCATTCTTCCATCTGTAAAGAGGCAGGAGACAAGATTAATGTTTGTTTGACATTCTAGCCATTAGGTTTAAAGTTTAGTCTTCAGTGAGGAAAGAGAATCACTTGTAGTTCCAAAAAATGGGGGACAAGAAGCCTTCAGCTAAGGAAGGAAAAGTTTAGACTAGATATTAAGAAAAAGAATGTTCTCAGGAACAAGAGCCACAGAGTATTCGAGTAAGTGCCCAGAAAAGGTCAAAGGAGCTTTTGTGCAAAAAGAATGGTTTCATTAAGATGTTATAGGAGTGCACGGAATGGCTCAAAAAAACGCCAGTGGAGGCAAGGCGTGTTTCTGAGTCTCTGACCTAATCAGTCAGAAGGCTGGACCACTCTACTGCCAGTCAAAGATGTAGGCAAGAAGAGTTGTTTCTGGAAGAACAACCCTCTAGGTGAAAAACACTGAGACTACAGAATCCTCTCTCACAGATTGCTATCTAAAATGTCTTTCAGAATTATACTGTGATAAGGTTGTATAGCCAGACTGGAAGGAATCAAAGGTGAGCATCGAATTGCAGAAAACTTCAAACAGATGAACACACACATTTTTAATTCCCTGAAGCCTAAGCGCAGAGCAATATTTTATGGACTATCAGATCACTTCACAGGATGACCAAAGGTGACATTTGTGTGCACAACAGTCAACTTTTCAAGTCATAGGAAAATTATCAAGAAAGTTACCTGAAGTTCAAACTTACAATCTGGAGTTGCACTATTTCTGTTACAGGGCCCATATTCACCTACTCTACAGTTCTAAAACCCATGCAAAACTAGCTTATGTTTTCAGTCTTTAAATCCTTTTTTTTTTTTTTTTTTTTTTTTTGAGACAAGGTCTCACTCTGTAGCCCAAGCTGGTCCTGAACTCACTATGGAACCCAGGCTGGCCTTGGACTCATGGCAATTGGTCTGCCTCAGCCTTCCAAGCTCTGGGATTATAGGCAAGTCTTTAAATTCTTGAACCTAAGAATAGTCCCCATGTTAGCCAAATAATCAGTTTTAAGGTGAAAATTTCATTCAGTCAACCACTTTTGTTGACACAGCCCTAATATTTAATTTGACTGTTTTTTTTAACTGAGCTAATCTATTGTTTTTGCATTGCAATGGTATCCCTTTATGGCTACAATTTTTTTTTTTTTTTGCAAAGTCACAAAGAGTGGGAATATATGGTCCGTCTTGAGATCTCTGTCCCCATCGTTGGGCTGAAGTGACTTCGTTCACCTGACTGGCTGGACCCATAACACTTCCATTCCTCACTTCTCTATATATTTTTTACTAATTCTCATTAAAAGGGAATGAATATTCCTCAGAGAAGGAAATTTTTGAAAATTTGAAGAAATCTCAAGGTTTCACTTAGGGTGGGTGTAAGACAAATCACCCCAAATTTAATGACTTAAAACAAAAAAAGTCTAACTCCCATAGTTTCTGTATAGCAGGAACTCTGCTCAGCTGAGCTTCTCAGGCGCAGAGTCTCTCAGTGGTTTTCGTTATCTGAAGGCCTGCATAGAGCAGGAAGGCCCAGAGACCTCACTCATTGTGCCGGGATCCATGCTGACCTTTTGTGGAGTCTAGTTCTCCACGTAACCTCTCCACAGGACTGCTTATCCACACAGTATTGCAGCTAGGTTTTTTTAAGTAAATCATCCAAGAAAGCAATATTAAAATTGCAATGCCTGGAGCTAGGGGTATAGCACACTGGTTAAAGCACATGCTTAGCTGGAAAACAACCTGGGTTCAGGTTCCCCAGCACACATAAAAGATTAGCTGGGCATGGTGACACAAGTCTCTAATTCCAGTACTTGGGAGACTGACACAAAAGGGTTGCTGTGAGATTGAGTTCAGCCTGGGCTGAATAATAAGTCTACGATCAGCCTGGACGACAGATTAAGAACCTCAATCAAAGGTAAAAACAGAAAAACATAAATACATAGCGCCTTTTGTGACCTAGCTTTGAGAGACACACATATCTACGTCATTGGTCACATCCAGACATTCCCAATTCAGCGTAAGAGGATACCTAATAATCCTAATATTGTTATAACTCATCTCAGTAGCTGGTCACACACTCACATGTAATAAATATACTGATATACATTTGTGAATGTGTACATTGTTCATGGAGTTTGCATTAGTCCCCTGTGATATTTAAGATCTCACGGTTGGTGATTTTTTTCACACTAAGCCTGTAGCTCTTTCCTCTCCTTGATCTTCTTCTTGGTCAGGAAGGAAGTCTTCTCTCCCTTGGTTTCAGGTACGACTTACCAGGTACATATTGGAAGTGCATATTTTTACAGATACTAGAGCATTATTCAATGACTCTACCTTCCATATTATGCTGTCAACCCCATTATGAATTTTCCGTTAAACAAACGCTTCTTAAATGATTACTGGGCACCAGGGACTCAATGCTGAATGAGGCAACCAAGGTCCCCAGTCCCATAGAGTATATTCTACTGGAGAAAACAAACAATAAAAGTAGACAAATAAGTATGTAAATATCATATAATGACTAATAGTAGAATAAAAAGTAAACAAAGCAGCTACATCAACAAGGGATGAATAGGAAGAGAAGTTTCTATGCATTTTATGATCAAGAGTGACTTCACTGAGATGTGGTAGCAGAGTCCTGATGACCAGCACGCAGATGCTTGAAGAGAGTGTTCTCAGCAGAGGGAACAGTTAGTGCAATGTCCCTAAGGAAAGAACAAGCCTGATGCATGTCAGGAACAGAAAAAAGATGTGAAAACTGGGCAGAGGGGCCAAGGGTGAGAAAAGAATGATGCGAAGTCATTTAACTGGATAGGAACAAGATCTTGCACGTGTCTATAGACCAGAGTAATTAGTTTGGATCTTATCCTAAAAGACATTCCAAGGTCCTTTACTTCAAAAATACATGTACATTTTCTTTTCTTCATTTCTTATTTTCTTCCATTCTGCAATAGAGTAATCATCTTGAGTTCTCTCCTCTCAGACACACAGAACTACATGTCTATTATTACATTACAGTTAGGTTCTTTTATAATACTGGCCAATGAATTACAAGTAGAACTGACACGTATCACTTCTACTTGGAAGCCTTTGGCTGTCAATGCAATCCTGTCTTCTGTTTTAATAACTAAGGTTACACGTCCAAATGACACTAGGCTGGTGAGGTGATGAAGGCTTCATCAGCTAGATCCTTGAGTAACTATAAAAAAACAAAACAAAACAAAACAAAAAGAACAGGTTTTTGTGTGTTTTAAACCACCGGGGTTTTGGTTTTGTTAGTGGTAGACCGTAGCCTGAACCCTTCGAATTTGCCTCCAAAGTGGTCTTCAGTGAAAAATAAGTTCTAAACTGAGTTGTGACTAGTCAGCCCAGATCCCTTTTGTAGCCATTGCTAGTGGTTCCCACTGTGTAAATGTGATTATTCATCTTTCTGATTTTCAGATTTTCTGAGCAGATCTCCTTGCCAAGTCTGCTCCCGCCTTTAATCACAAGACAAAAAAGATTGTCACAGCTTGTTAGCAAGTGAAGAAACTAACATTGACACAATTCATGCGTCCTTGTTCGGAAAGAGGAGTGGAATTTCTAACTTAAGTTTGGAGAGTAGGAAAGATAGCTTTTTCACGTGCTGCTCCAGATGTTGGGAAGAATTTCAGAAAGAGGAGCAAGGCTATTGTGATTTGGATCTGGAGGGTCCCCCAAAGTCCTCATGAATCTGGGTGTTGTAAACACCAATGTGCTGTTGGGAGGTGAGGCCTGGTCAGAGGGTGTGGAACAATGGGGCTTGGCCTAGGAGGGGTGGATTCCTGAGACAGGACCTAGAAGGGTAGTTTCCACCTTCCTCCCTCACTTGACTTCCCATCTGCCATGCCGTGAAGAGCTCCCTCCAGCTCACCTCCACCACGTGCTTTCCATTGCCCTCTGCCCATGTTTGGACCTTCTGAAACTGTGAGCTAAAATAAATCTTTCCTCCCATAAGCTGTGGGTGTTGGGTATTCTGTCCCAGAAATGAATAAGTAGGACAAGGTCTTAGAGATCCCAATTTCATTTCTATGCTCAAAACAATACGTAACATCCAAGAGGAAAAATGGAGCCACTTATCTTCTATATTTTGCCTTTCCAAGGACACACATTCAATTCCTGCTAACGCCCTCAAAGTTCATTACATTAATTGTATTGTTTCACGACACCCCTGTATCAATCAGTAAAATAAATCTCCCCCATCTATGTCACATGGCCGCTTCATGCTTCTGCCAGGGTTACATTGTAAATGGGAATTCCAAGTAACACAGATGAGCTTAGAAAAACTTGATTTCTTTCAAATGTCTGTCTTGGCTCACACCACTTCACTCAGGCGCAGCATTCTTTAAGCCATTTCCAATTCTTCTGATCACATAGACTGGACTCATATTACCTGGGGGTTCTGGCTCCCTCAGAAAGATCTGCTTTATCAAACCATCTGTTGAAGCTCCTGGACTCCTTCTATTGTGTAAGGCTCCCACATCATGTGGTGTGCATTTTCACTCTGAACTATGTCCTAGACATCTTACTGGAGCAACTTACTTCAATCGCACATAATCTTTTCAAAGACGTT
Source organism: Ctenodactylus gundi (assembly GCA_004027205.1). Lineage (NCBI taxonomy): Eukaryota > Metazoa > Chordata > Mammalia > Rodentia > Ctenodactylidae > Ctenodactylus > Ctenodactylus gundi. The sequence continues at coordinate 291,000 of PVKB01000656.1, forward strand.
TTGATATTTTGAAAACTCAAAGTCTCACGGCAGAGCTCTTCAAAAATTCTGCCTTATGAAACAGACTTAAAACAAGAGTGCCTTTCCCTTCCCTTTTGGGTTTAATATTCTAAGTTTTGGGGATATTGAAGAGATAGAGATTAATAAAGACATATACCAATTATTCAGTTTTATGCCAAGATGGTCTCAGGGCACAGCTCAGTGGTTAAAGTGCTTGCCTAATATGCCGAAAGCCCTGGATTTGATTTCTTAGCACCACATAGAAATTAGCCACACCTGTTGCATGCAGAGGAAAAAACAAAGGCACAAAAGGCAGTTCAGTGAAGACTGGCAGGCCTCTCAGCTCATCCATGGGGTCATGACCAGAGATAAGTGGATCAGTAGCCTGGATCTGATGTGAACAGTCCTCACAGTCCACCAGTCACCACTCAATCCTCTCCTAAGCCTTCAGCTCCTGTCCTTTGATTTCTGCGTGGATTCTCTCCAGCTGTGTTGAATCGCTGCACTTTCTACCTTCCTTTTTATCTTTGCTTTTCCAGCACTTCCACAAGCAGATGCTAAGACTCAAAACATTTCCCAATATGCAGTCTTGATTTTGGGAACATTCTTTCGTGTCAAGCTTTGGAAGCTATAGTAAAGATTGCATTAGGGATAGTTACCTGACAGCTATTAACGATTGCCTCTGGTCTGACCTGAATTCACAGAGGGCAGAGTCACCCAACAACTTAATCAATGAACCCCTTTGGCTTTAGGGTGGTGAGGGCCAAGAGTTCCGTCAAAGAAGCCTATGTGCTTTCAGCAAATTAGAAGATTCCAGTTGTTTTCAGCAGGCCTGAGAGGCTAAAATAAACAAATAAGAAGATGCCAGGTTGGCCTCTCATTTCTTCTGAGAGCTTGTGCCAGCCAGGGCCATTGCCGGACAGGCTGCCCCCAAAGAGACTGTGGTGGTGCCCATGGGGCCAAGCCACGCAGCCAGAGCTTTGACTGTGCTTAGTGCGTGTCTCTCTCTCTCTCTCCTCACTTCACTCTGCTTTTCTAAAAATGCATGAAATATCCATTGCCATATAATTACCAAATGAATAAAAAGCCTCCAACCCTTCTCTCCTGGCAAAGAATTCATTCGGTCTCAGGCTACTGTTGGCAGCCTTTGGAAACATTAACACTTTTGACAGTGTTTGGAAACAAAACCTTGTGCGGGAAAGTCCAGCAATTGTTTGCAATCGCAGCTGTCATTGGTTACGATTTTCCTGTGCGGAAGCAGCAAAGCTGGAAACATAAGGGAGATCTCCACAAAGACACGACAGGACAAATACACATCCTCTCCATATGTCCTCAGCTTTGAGCCTTTTCGGGGCCTTTAAAAAAGCTATAAACATATTTGGCTTCCAGACAGTTCACAGAAATGTGACTGCTCACTGAGGAATCGTCCCATCCCAGGTTCTACTTCAGGGTTCTCTTGGCGAAGTAGCTTAGATCTCTCTTTCAGGTGCAGAGATCTCCTGAATTGGAGTGTAACTGAAAGATTATTTAACTGGTTTTTATTTCACTTTGAAAGCCAGTGTTCAGTCATCAGACTCTAAATAAAAGAGCTTCATGTCTTGCCTCAGGTAAGAAGAGAAATTTTAGAAAGCATTTGTGAATATTTGTTTGCCTGGTGCATTGAGGTTGAATCTGTTGTGTGTGTGTGTGTGTGTGTGTGTGTGTGTGTGTGTGTGTGTGTGTGTGTGTTGGACATGTTACATAAATGTTTGTATACCTAGCCGCGAGGACAGAAGGTGTTTAAGGCAGGATACGCCGTAACAGAGGGAAAATGTTGCAACTCAGTTTCTGCTAAAAGTACTCTCAAATATCCGAGTGACTTCCTGATTGCTGAACTCAGCACGTGCACTTCTCTATCCTCACCTTCCTTGATGCCATAGCAGCGCCCCATAACCTGATCATTCACACCCTTTTCTTCAATCTTATTTTTGCAAAAGAAGACCTTCCACCATCATCTTCCTTTCTGATCTCCCTGGCCGCTCATTCATCTCCTGGTCCTCATCTCTGTTGCTCCCAACCAAGCACAATCATGTCTTCAGCCATCTTCTCTCTCCAGGCTCCCTAGAAACATTTTCCTTCCTCACAGGACTTCAAAGCTGGCCCTATGTGAAGAACTCCCAATCCTGTTTTTGCTTTTATATCTTATGTCTTCCTCAGCTCAACCCAGTATCACAGTGTAACCTCAAATTCAGCATTATGCATAACAGAATTTAACATATCCAATTACTCCTTTCCAGAATCCCAGCTTCCAGACCCACTCCTGCTCTTGCATTACCTACTTGTGTTTGCACCATCAGCATCCTTCTAGTGACCCACGCTTACAACCCCCAAATAATTTTTGGTCCCCTTCTCTCCCTAGCCCTGTCATGTGGGATGGTTAATGAATCCCCCTGATAGCCTCTGTCCTGTGTAATTTTCTCCTCCTTTCTATCTTGCACTGGCCTGGTCAAGCTCCTATTATTGTCACCAGGAGTGTTCTCAGGATGACTATGGATGTCGAGGATGTCTTCCCTCCCCCTTCCACTCCTTCCTAGGCACAGATTAATCACCTCACAGGTTCTATTATTCCTCATCGCACACACACACACACACACACACACACACACACAAAGGAAAATCAATGGCCCCATTGCCTATACAATAAAGTCAAACTCTTTAGCCTAAAATTAAAATCAATCCAGGATCTGGACACTGGCCGTCCTGAGTTCAGCCAAAAGACACTTGCCAATATTCTCTATAAACCTTTTTCATTAACATTTATGTATTTCTTCATAGTTTTCCTGTTGTTTCAAGTTTCTCACCCAACTCTTTGTGTTCAAATTTTCAGATTTTTTAAGACTTGGCATGAAGCCTCCTACTCAGGTTTGAATGATTTTAGTCTATGCCCCAAGGGTTCCTGTGCTGGAAGTTTGGTTCCCAATGTTAAGGTACTTAAAGGTGAAGGGGTCTCTCGTAGGTGAGGCCTACTGCACAGCGATCCGGTCATGGGGGTGTCCCCATCAGAAGTGATGGGAGCAGGCCATGTCTCATGAGACTGGATTGGTTCTCAAGAGAGTGGGTTGCTACAAAGACTTACTCTCTTGCCTAGTTTACTAGGCAAGGAAATTACTAGTTTCCTACTAAGTCTTTGCTACAAAGACTTACTCTCTTGCCTCCTCTTTCCGTGCAGGAACTGTCTCCTATACTCCTTGTCTCTCACAGTGTGACACCCTGTACGCTTTGGATTTCTGCCAGCAAGGCCACCACCAAAGGCAACTCCTCCACCTCGGACCACAACTTTGAACCAAAATAAACCTCTCTTCTTTAGAATTTACCCAGGCTGCAGCATTGTTTCAGCAATAGGAAATAGACTAACACAATATCTTATCATTGTTATGGACAGAATATTTGTGTCCTCTTCAGTGTTGAAACATTACCTCCAATGTGATGGCATTGGGAAGTAGGGCGCTTGGGAGGTAACCAGGGTTCATTGAGATCACTAGGGTGGAGCTCCCATCATAGGATTAGTGCCTTGTGGGAAAAGATACCAGAGAGCTATTCTTTCCCTCCTTCCCCCGGGTGTGGACAAAGAAGGCTTTGTGTGAGCGCAGAGCGAGAAGGCAGCCTGTTGCAAGCTAGGAGAAGAACCCTCACTAGGACATGGCCATGCTGGAGCCCTAAAAAATAAATTCTTGTTTACACCAGTAAGACCCTCACTCACAGTACGCCCCCATTGCTTAGCACAGCAACTGGCACATCAGAGAAGCTCCTAAATGAATAGATGAGTTTGGAGAATGTGAGTCAAAAACTGATTTGAAGCAAGTAAAGCCACTGGGCTCCCTGAGGTCAGGCAGGGTGTCCTACAGGGCCTGCCACATCAGTTCTTCCACGCTCTGACTCTTCTTTGCTGCCCCTGACATACCACTTCCCAGCTTCCCCTCAGCCCAGCCACTGCAAGCTTCTTTCTTGCACCAAGCCAGAGATGGCACCCTGGCAACTCTGATGTTGCTGGTACCTAAACTCTTTCCCAACCTTATAATGTCTTTCAAATTCTAAGTTAGTCACCAGCATTTTAAAAATTGGAAGATTTCACATGAATGTATGGATTTGGGCATGATAGACATGCCATGACAATTGGCAACATTCTGTAGATGGGGCTTGCATTTTTCAAGGCACAGCCCCAAATCCTTTATGTTCCTGCCTTGGCCCATGCACAAATATTGAATATACAGTAGCATAAGTAATGCTTGTATAAGTATTGAGTATATTTTGAGAACCATGTTGTACATATTTTTACTTTACTTCAGTTCCATCACTAAATTGTACATCTCCACTTCGGCTTGTCTCTTGTCTCATAATAGAAAGAAATCATCAAGTACCCTGTGCCTAAAACTGCCTCTCACCGCGCTCCTTGCATTTCTGTAATGGTGCAACAGAGTAGCACAAGTCTCCAAAATATTAGGATCCACCAACATTGTACTCTCTCACCTTTTTCCTTTGTTCATGAGAAATGCTAACAGACTCCAGAAAATTAGCCAGGGGTATTTAGTCGCACAAACGGTTATTGCCAGAACCAGTGTCCAAAGCCAACCCTTTTGATTTCAGGTTTTGTTCTTTATCTTTTATCTTAATGATTTGTTCTTTCTTAGTCAGTTTGTGTTGTTGTTTTCTGCAATTCAATCCAGCTTAATTCAGTAAACATTTATCAAGTTCTGAAAACGTTATAGGAATTCACTGCTCTCTGACCTGGGAACAGTTAACATGCTCATCCTAATATAAAGAATTCTCAATCATTGGTTACTTTGTCCATTCACAGAGGACTGCCTCTACAACTTGTAAACATCTGCTTTGTTTAAGCACTCTTCTTGATGCTGTGAACACAGAGGTAAATAAAAACCAGTATTTTCTTGCCCTAAAGGAGCTTTAAATACATTTGTCCTTAGATATATAAGCATTTTCAAACAAGTTAAATTTTTAGGGCAGGAGCTGAGTCATAACTCTCTTTGAATGATGTAGTAGAGTGAATTTAGTAGGTAATTAATTTTGTTACTGATGACAAGTTCCCGGTTCTTCCCAAGTAGAAGCTGTGGTTGACCTTGCCTTTTCTGCTGCCTTATAAATCCCTTCTCAACTCCTAACAGCTTATGAAAACAGGTTTCACAATCATAAGGAGAGGAATAGGTTGAGGCAATTTCGTGCCTCAGTCACTCGTGCAGCCATACAAAGTCCTGGGCTCAGAAGGATTCTGTTCTTAGTTGAACACTCTGTTATTACCATCTTGAAATTCCTAATAATTTTAAATAAGAATCCTCACACCTTATGAAGTCATTCTGACAACAAGAGTTAGAGTTACCAGCTGATGTAACTTTGATGCCAATACCTTGAGTTTGTCCACTGTCTCCTCTTCACTATGCCTTCAGCCCTATGCAAGTGCAGAAAGACACTAGGGACACAGCGCAGAAGTTACCCATATGAGAAGTTGCTTGGGTTCCAAGGGGCCTAAAAGAGTGATGTGCTCTGTACACGATGCAAATAATGGCAGCACCGAGATAATAATGTCATGCTTATTCTCCTAGCCTGTTGGCATCTTTAGATTCAGTGTGCACAGGCTTCTAGTGTGAAAGCTGTGGACCAGCAGCAGGAGCCTCACCGGGAACTTGTCAGAAACACAAACCTTCAGTCCCCACCCAATATACTTAATCAGGAAATATGAAGGTGGAGACAATTATCATTGTTGTAACAAGCCCTCAGATAGGTGTTCTGAAAGTTGGCAACCACTGGGCGATGGCAGAGTCAGGCTCCTGGAAGAAGAGTCCATGTCTTCCTATTACTCTCCACCTTCTGCTGTTTTTCAGCTGGTGTGGATTAGCTAGTATAGGTGCTGTGAAAGGTAACTGTGAGGTATTTGATCTTAAAGAACTTTTCCTTAATGGGTTTGTATGAATAGAAGGAAAAGAACAGTACTAATTTTTTTCTTGAGCAGTAGATTTTTGTCTTCTTTGAAAATTAAGTCAATAATGTAGAAGCTTTTGGTGGCTAAAGCTTGACAGTTCCATGAAATAAACAAGGCTTCTTTTAATTGTTCTCTTGAACGTACACATCTCCATTCCATTGTTGAAAGGGATCTTGAATAATAAGGCTCCATCCACGCATTTTAAAAAATGAGAACACCGAAATCCAGAGAGACACTTATCTATCAGGCATTACTCCATTTCACAGCACTTCTCCAGCCACCCTCCGCAGCATTGATAAAAGAGAAAGGTTTACTAAGATAAAACTCAGGATCACCTTGCTGATAGTTGGGTACCCTTCAGGACCGGGGGTTTAGTTACTGGATCACTGGTAAGCAGCTACCTTATCCAGAAGTTATATTAATTACTTTGCCAACAGGGAATTCGTTCATTTCCTCTACCTGCTATTGGTTGGCTTGGCTTCTGAACACACTCATAATTTTATGGCGACAGCCCTCATGGTCTCGTCCACTTTCTAATGTCCCTCTTTTCCCTTTCTGATGAGCATCTCAAGGATGGAGCCTGGCTGCTTAGTTGGGAGCAGCTCTCGCACTTTGAGAGGGACATGAGTCCTGCTTGCAGGTGGCCAGCCCTGCTCAGCTTCAAGCTGCCTATCTCCACAGTTGGTTCACATTTGTAACACCGAAAGCATTTCATGCTTATTAACCATCATCTGTTCTCGATTTTTAAACCACAAGTTTGGCTTGGCTTGTTTTTAATAAGCGGTTACACAGAATCTACCTTTCTAGTAGAATGGTGTCTCTTAAACCCAGCTGTTGATATCTTGTAGATTTACATTAATAAGGCTGTTAGAGAAAGTTAATTCCACGAGCAACATAAATGCTGAAATTTCTGATTTTCTCATGCCTACATTTATTCCCAACATATTTGAAGAAAATGATGATGATTTTAAAAGTTTGGGTAATAGTGTTTATCTTTGCACAGTAATCTCAGTCTCCATTTTTCATTCCAAATTTTGAATTAAAAATTACCAGAGCTTACGCAAAGTTAGTTTTGGGGGATAAAGTCAATAGAACCTTTCATTATTGCCCAATTTCGTGATATTTTGCAGTTGTTATCACTTGATTTTTTGACAGCCAGTAGTTCTTTATGTGGTATTTTTGTCACTGCACTTGGCCAAGAAAGCAGAATTAAAAGATGAAAGAGTCAGGAGTCTGTTAATTTCAAGTTAAATATAATTGTAAAGTCACAAGGCTTTTTTTAAAAAAAAAATTAACTTATACTTCGAATTTAATAGAGTCTTCTAGTTTCTTCTAGAATGTGTTTTTAAATGTCCATTGCCTAGTATTAAACACACACAGCCATTCATGCACTGGGCAGAGATTCTTTAGTTCTGGAGTAGGGCAAGTATACTTTAATATTAGCATGTGAAATTCTTTGATTCTGAGTAAGTGTCACAGGTTTGGGCCAGCTTGGCACAATTTGCGGCCATATTAACTCTCCTTAAATTAAATGCCAATTGACTCCACAGACATAGAGAGTAGCATAAAAACAGAATAAAACATGCATCTCTGGTCTTTCTTGTTGTATCTGACTCCTTTGCTACTCTTAAAAGTTAGGTCAGATTCTTGCTCAACTATGTGTTAATTGTTTGGGTATCATTTGTTTAGAACCAGTAATCCTCTCTTTTCCAGGCTGACTTCGTAATCAGCAGATTGTCAGCCACCAACTTTTGCAATGTCCTGTTCTAGACCTGTTTTAGAAACAGCACAAAGAAGTCTCCAGGCATTGCCCTAAGCCTGGAGGTGGCCTTCGCCATTGTCCTACCTCCATCTTGCCTTCCTCACTTCTCCTTTCTCTACTTCAGTCACTCTCACAGTCACTTTGGACTCCAGGACCCGTAGGTCTGATTCATAAATGCTTTGTGAAAAGAGTCAAAACTGTCCTCCAGCCAGCAGGTGCTTTCCTGTTGCTGGAAGACTCCACATAACCAATACTGGGATAATGATCAACCACACCGTGGCCCGGCCAAGACTGCCAGCTGTGCACCAACCCCTCTTCACCTTTGTTACTTCCCTACATAACCCCCAAACTACTGCTGGTACCTTAGGCAGACAGACTTCCAGTACTTTTCTCCCTATGTATCCACAATGGAAATACACTTCTTTCCTGCTTCACCACTGCAGGTTTTTTCAATTCAGTTTTTTGAAGTAAGTGACCAGACCTAGTCTGCTGGGAGCCCTGAGAACCACACCTCTAGACTAGAGCTTTAGCATCAAAAGTAACACACTGTAATAATTGCATAGTCTCCACAATGAAATAGGTTTTATCTGTGACAAGCTGTTTAAAGTTAAGCAAATTACTTAACTCTTCTAAGCTCAAGTTCTCATGGAAAATAAGAAGGAATAATACTGTTTAATACATACAAAGAGAAAATCTATGGGTCACAAGAATACGCCAGGGTAACGCTGAGCTGCAGTTATATCTTTATAAGTGAATTTGGTTGATATGTGCATTGACTCAAGCAGTATGGATTCTCCAATCAAATGCATGTCTTGGAACTCTACGCATTTTAGTACAAAGAGATTGGCTTCTTGCCTTTTAAGTGATTAACAATATTTCACAGTACAGTTGCTCCAGTTTAGTTTTGTTTGTATTTGTCTTGTTGCTTTGGGTTTTTAGTTATTTCTTACAGAAGGCCATTGTGGTTGCTGCCAACATTTTCATTGCAAGAAGAAGAATAATAACTTTTTATCACTACAAAAAGAGTGATAACAGCTAAACTCGTCGCAGTATTCCTTTGCACATTCATGCTAGTGTTTACTATGGTAGATGCCAACAAGCTGAATTTCTAGGTCATAAATCATATACTTTTGTAGACTCAACTAGAGTATTCTTCAGAAAGTCTCTCTGGAAGTAGATTTGTCCTAAAATTTGGCAATATATGATGTCATCAAATGTTTCAGGTTAAAAAGTAAGAAAACTAGGAAAAATGAAACTAATTCAGCATAATAAAGGGCTGTGTAAAAAGCCCATAGGTAACCTGATACTTAATGTGAAAGACTGAAGTTTTTTCCCCTAACATCAGAAACACGGTAAGGATGGCCACTCTTGTCACTTCTGTTCAGCACGTTGGAAGTCCTAGCCAGAGCAGTTAGGCAATGAGAAGAACTAACCGGCATCTAAATGAGAAAGAATAAAATTATCTTCATTTTTCAGGTGGTATGATCTCCTCTGTGTGAAATCTTAAGAAGTTCCACACGTAAAACTTATCTGTAACCAAAAGAAAATGAATTCAGCAAAGATGCAGAATACAAAATCATTATACAAAAATCGGTACACTATCAATGAATAATCTGAAAATTAAGAAAGCAACTCAGCTTACAATGCATCAAAAAAGAATAAACTCTTTGGCAATAAACCTAAGAAAGGAAGTCAAAGACTTGTCAACTGAAAAATACAAAACATTGCTGAGCAAAAATTGCAGAAAATAAATAAAGGGAAAGGAATCTCATGTTCATGAATTGAAAGATAAAATTGTAAAGATACCCATACTATTCAAAGTAGTCGAAAAATTCAGTGTAATCTTTATCAAAATCTCAATGGCATACTAGATAAATTAAAAAACTGATTCAAAAACTCATATGCAAGTTCCAGAAACCCTAAATAATCAGAATAATTTTGAAAAAGAAAACAGAGATGGAAAATGTATAGTCCTTGATTTTGTGTATTACAAAGCTACAGTAATCTAAGCCATGTGGGGCTAGGCTGTAGCTCAGTTGCAGAGTGCCTGCCTAGCATGTAGGATGCCCTGAGTTCAATCCCCAGTACCGTCAGAAGGTGGAGGGATCCTAGTATTTCTCGTAGTACCAGAAAAAGAAGTTCACTTCATGTGTATGGTCAAATGACCTTTAACAAGGATGCCAAGGCCATTCAATGGGGAAAGGACAGGCATTTCCTTTGCCGGGAGAACTGGCATATATATATATATATATATATATATATATATATATATATATATATACAAAAATAAAATAAAATCAGGCATTTATTTTACACCATATGCAAAAACTGATTCAAAATGGACTAAAGGCAGAAATGTAAGAACTGAAACTATTTTTAAAAAAAAAGTCCTAAAAGAAAGCAAAGGGGAAACTTCATGGCATTGAACTTGGCCGCTTCGTGGACATGACACTGAAGGCCTAGGCAGGCAACAGCAGCAAAAAGCAAAAGACAACAATGTCAAACGTAAAGTCTTTAGTGCATCAGAAGGCACAGTTAATAGAATGAAGTGAAAACCTAAAGAATTGAGAAAACTCTTGCAAATTACACACCTGATAAGGATCAATATCTGGTATATAGAACTCTACAATTCACCACCAAAACCCCAAACAATATGATTAATAAATATGCAGTGGAACTAAATAGTCATTTATCCAAATAATCACTTTGATTAATAAGCATTTTGAAGATTTAAATGATGCTTAATAACTAATCATCAGAGAAACGAAAATCAAAACCATAATAAAACATCACTTCACTCCTGTTAGGATAGTTATGATCAAAACATCAGAAAATACTAGCACTAGTACTAGCTCTTCTATAGTGTTGGGGGGATTGCGAAATGCTACAACCTCTGTGGAAAACTCCTAGAAAAACACTGCCATGTGCAGCCCCGAGTTTGGGTATATATCTAATGGGATCGAGGGCAATTTCCACAAGAGGTGTTTTGTACACATATGCTCATAGCGGCACTGTTTGTAAGTTAGAAGGGTGGTGAGCAAGGGCTGGTGGAAGGGGAAAGAAGGAAATACTTAATAGGCGTAGGGTTTTCGATTTGCAAGGTTAAAAAGTTGTAAAAAAGGTTTATAATAATCTAAATGTACTTTGCAATATTGAGCTGTATACTTAAAAAGAGTGAAAATTGTAAATTTTGTTATGTGTTAGCAGACCTAAAAATTTTATTGTAAAAAAGCTTTTAAATTGCTGCTGACCTGACAGATGGAACATTGTGTTTACTGCTGTGTGTCTCTGATTGCTAGTGAAATAAGGCATCTTTTCATATACATACTAGCCACTTGTGACCCACCCTGTAGTTCCTGTCCTCAGACATTGATTATTTTTATTGTTATTGTGTATTTTTGTTTACATATAGAATTTTTAAATACAGACTGTAAATGAATCCTTTATCTGTTAAAGGTGTTACAAATATTTTCTCCTAAACATTTCTCTTACCTTTTGACTTTTCCTATGACAAATTTTTGATAAAAAATTTTCATTTAATTTAGTCAGATGTATCACTTTCCTTATGACAAGTCTATGCCTAGATACAAATGAGTTTTTCTGCATTTTCTGCCTGTGGTTCTAGCTAGGCTTTTTTGCATGTTTGTTTCTTTAATACACCTTGGCTGCATTTTTTATTTTATGACAGAGTTAAGGATCTAATTGATCGCTGCTAGCTCAGATTGCTCTTTATATGTTTAACTAGTTTTCTCTCAGTTTTTCCTGATTAGTTGTAAGAGTTTGTTCATGGATTAGCTGGAGGTTTCCAGATGTGTGGTCACATAACGAGTCACCCAGGCCGCAGCCAAGGTGTCAGCCAGGCTGCGTTCTGATCTGAGGGCTCAACTTGGGGCAAGAATCTGCTTTAAGTATCTCTCAGGGTTTTGGCAGAATTCATTCCCTTGTGGTGAAACTGAGGGCCCTGCTACTTGATGGCTTTCAAAAAGAGCCTGGGCTGCAGAGTGAGATCCTGTCTGGAAAGGGATTTAAAAAAAAAAAAAAAAAAAGGAGGCTTCAAGGCTTCCCTATGCTTCTAGAGGTAGGTAGCCTGCAGTTCCTAGGGACTGTCCACAGTTGCTTGTCAAGTGGACTTTCCCAGCGAGGTCACTCTCTCCATCAAACCAGCAACAAAAGTCTCTCTACAGAGTCTGCTGGTATAAGAAAGGATCATACACAATATAGCATAATTATGAGAGTCATATCCATTCACTTTTGCTACGTTTATCATTAAAGGGAATTCAAGGATCTGCCATGCTCATCGGAAGGGAATTTCCCAACGGTACAATCACGAATCCAAGAGCATGGAGAACCATGTAGACTCTGCACTACAGCTCACAAACATATCAAATTTCTACATGGGGTTTAGATTCCTCATGTAGGTCAATATATGAATAACATTTTGTAAGGGCTGGAGGGATAGGTCAGCAGTTAAAATGCTTGCCTAAAAGGTGTAAGATTCTGAATTTGATTCCCCTGGACCAAATAAACCAGGTGTCGGGGGTGCGCTCCTGTAATCCCAGCACTCGGGTGGTTGAGGCTTGCAGTGAGTTTGAGGCCAGGCTGGGGTACAAAGTGAGTTCAGGACAAGCCTGGACTACCAAGCAAGACATGTCCAAAAATATGATGGTAGTAATATTTTTAAATATGTGTATTTAAGATAAGGTGTAGCTAAATTCAAACTTCTGTATGCAACTATTAGAAGACATTTATCAAAATCCTCTGTATCCTTACCTTGTTTATTTAATCTGTGAGTTTTCAAGAGGTCTTAGAAAGGTGTCTACTATAAATTTATTAATTATAATCTTCTTCCCCTTGATAAATATCTTTAAGTTATATAGTTAGGTACATAGTTAAGAGTGATTATATAGCCCATGTGAAATCTTTTTTCATTAAAAATTCTCTCTCTCTCTCTCACTCTCTCTCACTCTCCCCTTAGTCCATATATTCCCTTTTGTCTAATATTTTCTACAGCAGATTTTTAAAATTTTTTTGTTATAGGAAAATATAGGCATACTTACATATAATATAATTTAGTTACTTTTATCAAATACATATTTGCATATAATTTAAAGAACCAAATAGTGTCTCAAGACATGAAAATTTGTAATTCCCTTACCTTCCCCACTTGTACATACACTCTTCATACACTTTTTTACAATATCAAGAAGCCTTAATTATTTATCATTCAATGACATGTTCATAGTGCTGCCCTTTCACTTTTCAATTTTAGTCTCATAAAAATATTTCCCTAGTCACAGAGAGAGAGAGAGAGCCCATTTCTACCACTCGGGTACACCTTTACTCGTCTCCCCATATAATTAAGTCATACTGCTGGGCAAATCAATATTTAATATTTAGAGTAGAGTTGTATTATGCACTTTGTTGTTTACACTTATTTCTATTTTTCTAATTAATAATCTCTTTTATTTTCATTTGCTTATTTTTCCTTCTTATTACTTGCAATCAAACTCTTTCCCGGGTCAGTAAATTTTCTCTGAATACATTTATATCCTTTTATTAAATTTTTCTATTTAAAAATTATCTCCTAGAACCTCTGATATAATTATATTTGCTTCATCTTTGTTTATATTTGCTGAATGCTGAATGTTAGATCTGCTGCAAGGCTATCCCCATAAAATGACTTCTTAGCAATACTCCAAAATAATTCCTGGTGTCACATTCTTTTTCTTTCTTATTTACTTCCATATTTTAGTGGAGTACGTCCTCTGATAGTTTCCAAAAAAAAGATGTTTCGGTAGTATACTTATAAATCTTTGAAAATCTGAAGAAGCTGAAGGGTATTATACAAGAATGTACATTAGTGAGAGTACTGGACTCTAGTCAGAACCTTTTTTATGGCCTTGCAAAAGCCGTGGGATTCCACAAAACTTAGTTTCTGTTTTTGAACTGAATGGTTATCCAATTATACCTGCTCAGAGCTATAACCAGATGGATGCAGAGGAAGGGACATTGTGTTTGGTGAAAGTCTGCATAGTCCTGTGCTAAAGCCAACCTGGTGGTCTCACAAGGGGTAATTGTTAAGCCATTGGTACCTTACAGTAGGACACGGTAGAAGAAATTGTACTTCAGAAATGGGCATATGCTACAGGGATTTTTTTCATTCTTTCTTTAAAGAAAATTGGCTTATAAGCATACATATAAATGGAAGTGGTTATTACTACAACAACCCTTCATGACTGGCCTCCCTTGTGGTCCCATGACCTACACAGAGCTCAGAGGTAACATGATTTTTCAGTAGGCTCGGACCTGAGGCAGTTGTGTCCATGGGGATGTGTCTCCCTTGCACTTCTGCCTCCCCCCACCACCTAACACATGGGCTGGCATTTAGTTGACACTCGATTCCAGATTTGAGGGAATGAATGTCAAAAAAAAATAGTTTTGTAAGTTGAGGACAATCACAGAGATAAGATAGTTGAGGAAGGGCATTAGGAGTGGGTGTGCCACGTGAGATTTTTTTTTTTTTTTTTGATGGTACCAGGGACCCAACCTGAAACCTTCACATTGACACATTGAGTCCAGCCCACTTTTGTTTTTCCTTTTGAGATAAGATCTTGCTAATTTGTCCTGGCTGGGCTCCAGTTTGCAGTCCTACTGTTTCTACCTCTCAGAGTACTGAGATTAACAGGCCTGTACTCTTGGGCCCAGCATGAAACATTTTTAGAGGGGAATACCCTGCTAAGTATGTAAGAAAATTACTGATGTATTAACTGGCAGTTTTCTGGGAACTAGGCATCATCCTAGATGCTGTGCACACATTATCTCACCTAATTCCCTTAACAATTTATGAGAAGGTGTTATTATTTCCATATCACAGATCAGAAAAAAAAGACATCTGACTTATGATAATGTGCCTCTGTCTCACAGACTGAGGTTCAAATCTACTCAATAGCTTTGTGCTTGACCATATCTAAGGCTGAGGTAGAAGGGGCAAGAGGGCATACATCTGTGGGCAAGTGAGTAAGATTAATAATAATAATTGAGTGAGAGAGATCCACTTCTAATATGCAGGAAGAGTAAAGGTTGTAGTCAATCAGCGGTCCAGTCCCCATCTGGAGGTGATCGACTGAGACTAGGACTTTGATTATTTTTTTAAGTAAACTGGGAAATCTGAAGCTTTATCTTCTGAATTTTAAATGTTGGTAACCAGTAAAAACACTCAACATAACAAGCCTGTAAGTGGGTTATAATCAGTTTACAAACTTTGACACAAGGCCTCCCACCTAAAACAGGTTTGAGCTGCGGGAGGGCAACATGAGTTGTAAACAAGTGTCACTGGAGGAGGAAATGGATGAAATGAGAGGCAAATCTAACCCACTTCACAGCTCTGCCCAGCGCCTTTGCTGGAGCACCAGGGTCCAGCTCTCACGTTACAGAGGGAGGCCGCGGCGCGGAGGAGGCCGGGAGGCTCCGCCTGGTGCACATTCCATCTTCTCCAGGCCTCCCCAGGGAGGACACATTCCTCCAAGTCAACAGGCAGAGCTGTTGATTTAAAAGATTCTTAGAATATTCTGTTGAACACTCCTGTGGGGTTTTCTTGCCTTGAAAACAATATATCTGGGCCATGCCTTGAGCTGGGACATCTCCACGGAAAGGAGGAGACATCTGCTGACTCTGGGCTCCTACAGCTCCTCCTGGGGTTTCCCGTCCAGTCCTTCATCCACTGATTTCTTTCTTTTGCAGGGAATAGTGTTGATTGCTGCACTAATTCCTCATCCTTGCACATAAATGCTAGAGAAAGCCAGAAGCTTGTTTCACGTCATATAGCTCTTTTCAGTCAACTTCTAAAATAGTTGCGGAGTTACTTGCAACTAGCTCATGAAAGCTAGTTAAACAATATGCCCATTCTTCCTTGAATGCAAACGACTCCTTGAGATTAATTAGGATACTTAAATCAAGGACCCATGGGTGGTGAGAAGTACTCGAAGAGAAGGGCTGCACGAATCGTGTCACAAGATGCCTACTCAGAGATGTGATGCCAAAAGTGGAAGGTGATAATGATGAGCTGCTTATCTCAATGAGGAACCAGTTACTGGAGCCCTTGAAACAGGCTTCTGGGTTTGAAAAATCTTGCCTGCCCTTTCTGATAGCCTTTTCCTTCAAATGCCCAACTCCAAACTCCAGTGGGAAAGGAGAAGCCCAATAGAAAAGCCAGGCTGAGACCACAGGACCAGGGATTGGCCAAAGTGGACGCAAAGCAAGAGCGAGGTCCTTGGGGGATGTGAAAAGATCCTAAGTGCTCAGAGGTCCTCACTGTGACTTGGTTGCATCCGACAGCCCCTGGGAAATGGGAAATGGAACCCGCTTTATAGAGCAATGCTCCTGTTGTTTCTGGCACAAGGGTCCTCAGAGATGGTGCCCTGGGGCTACAACCCTAATTTCTTTTAGCATGAACAACCCAATAGTGTTTGCAGATAAAGACCCTAGAGACCTTGTGCTACTTTCCCAATGGAAAAAGAAAAAAGAATTGGGGCTTTGCTGAATTCCTCTGCAGATCAGAGCACAATAGAGCACATTCCTTTATGGGTGCATTCGCTCTGCTTCGGGCATCTCGCACATGAATAGTCTGTACATGCACAGGCTCTCTTCCTCTCTTAATTTTTCTTCCATTCCCACTTAAAGAATCCCCGCTTCCCTGCTTCAGCGCGTTGTAGACACAGCCAGCAGTCCCTGTCCCCGTCTCTACTACCTGTCTCTCTGCTTCCACCTCGCTGGCCCGTGGCTCTGACTACCGGATTCCCTCCCTCTCCACCTCAGCCACATTCTCCTGTTTAATCCTTGCAGCAAAGGCAGAGAGACCCCCGCCTTCCTTGACAGGTGATTTGTCCAGGGTCCTGTAGGGCCCCGAGCTCTGTAAATACCTTGCTGAGCCTGCACTTTGCAGAAATCTTGGGCTCTCCTTGTCCTTGGTAGCTCGAGGCTGTTTTGCCTGGCTCAGAATGCTGAGGATCGGAGTTTAAACCTTCCCAGAGATAGAGGAAGAGGGCACGACACATGCTCTCAAAGGAGAGGTCTGCGTTTTCCAGGCCTTTCTCACAGCCCCCTCACACCCGCCCTCGGATGATAAGAGTGTGCAAAATACTTTGTTCTGTGAGTTGATGTGAAGGCGTTCTGTTCTCCGCTTTACTTCAGTATATATCTCAGGAGCGTCTCGGGAGTCGCTGTTGTGCAGGAAAATAGCCTTGAGCCCTTTGGCTGCCCTTGTCCATCAGACAGAGTCTTGTCCTTCAGCGTCAGCGACCAGGGTTGAGGGACAACAGCCACTTAGACTTCAAAGCATCACACTTGTCACCCCCTTTCCCTGAGCCCTCTACCCACCCCCTCCCTTTCCTCATGCCCCGCTAGCGCAGGCATGCGTCTTCTATGCTTCTCTTTGCTCCTTGCTCAGCTCCCTGATTAAAAAAAAAAAATTGCTCTCCCACTTTTTCTCTTTATTCTAGTCCTACTTGTTCTGTTTAACAGTTCTACCTTTAAAAATATGGTGGGAAACAAAACTTATGCTTTTCCAAATGGGAATGGGCAAAAAAAAAAAGTAGCAGTATTCCTTTCTCTCCTTCTGCAATGAGATAATATGCCATCCTTTGTCAGCAATAATTAGTTTTCCTTAAAACCTTTTTTCACAGAATGATATTATTTTTGTTCCCATTCATTTTCACTCTAAATTTGCAACACCTTAGATGTATTACAGGTGAAAAAGCAGTTTCCAGGCTTCCCCAGGAATCCAGCCACAAACCCAAGATGGTAACTCAGGAGAATGAGTTTTCCAAAATTTCACTGTTGTCGGTGGTCATGTGCTTAGTTTGTGGACATGTGCAATTAGAGAACTTTTCTGCCTCCTCTTCTTCACTCCACTCTTTAGAGGTGAGAATTGCAGCCCTCAGAGAACCTCCCTGGGTTACCCAAAGTCCTTCTGTGACTGAAGAGGCTGGAGCCATGTTTGTTTGTATGTAATACCTAGTACAACTTCATTTTGCATTGGCTTATTACATCTAAATTGTTAAATTGGGCATTTCTCAGTCACTCTGAACAATTTCAGCCCTACTCTTCCTATTTCCCCTTGTTAATTTATTTTTCTCCCAAACCAGTTGCCAACACGTACCACGTTATGCCTGGTACTGATAGGCCTGATTTATTGCCTATGTCCCCCACCAGAACAGAAGCAGCAACTTTTTGTTTTTTGTTATATATTTTAACTACTATGTCTCTACTGCTGGTAAGAGTATCTGGTATGTGATAAGGGTTCAATAAATATATATCAATTAATTCGTGTGTGTGTGTGAAAGATGAGAGAGGGAAAGAAGGGTGGGAGAGAGACAGAGAAAGAAAACCCAAACTTTCCAGGCTTTTAGTCTTATCCATCCACAAACATACATGTGAACAAAATAAAAGAACAAAAATCAAAAGTAACAAGACTAAATGAAAGACTGATTATTTTTAAAAATTGAATTCAACTTTTATGTATTCACTTTGTACAAAGGAGAGTAGGCACATTTTATTCACTTTGAGAGATTTAAAATTCTGCCATTTTCTACAGGATAGGTAAAAGCTATGGAAGCAGTCAAAAAACCTGGGATGCAGGGGTTTTTCCTAAATAAATTTTGAGCAAATATATTCATTGACATCATTTTGCCGAATAATGCTGAGCTGCATCAGCTGTACTTAGGGACGTTCACTCTGAAGCCCTTTGTGGAAGGAAATATGGCCTGTGCTTATGTGTGAACAAAAGAACTGAATTTGAGGGCATGAGGTCAGAAATCAGGAAGTTGGCCTTTCTAACTCCTGATCCTCATTAATATAAAAACACAGTATCGCCAGCAGGCATGGAGGAGATTTTTCTGTTACTGAATCAGAAATACTGTCCACTGCAATTCCTGCTAGATTTGGGCAGGGGTCAAATGAAGATTCATCTTCAGAAAGAAGTGACTACTTCTAATTAAACCACAAGGGATCAGCATATCACATCTTGTAGTTTACAATGTAGATTTTAGATCGCCACAGAAAATTAAAGATAATATCTTCGGTGGAACTGCCTTTGCCATATGGGAGCCTGATCGCTTAAACTCTTTGAGTCTTTCCTTGGCCTTTGTATGGAGTAGCTTTATTTGGGGTCCCCAGTCTCCTTTCTTCACGCTCTTTCCCTCCTCTTCCCTCCTTCACCGGGAAGCTGACCCGTTGGCCTGCAGCTTCTCACCTGGCCTCCTTCCTACCAGTTCATAAGTGGGAGCACCTGGTAGGAAAGAGGCCAGTGGAGAGTGAACTCTGGGCATTTAGTTCCTCTCCTCTACTGTGAAGGGCGTCTTCTTCAGAAGGACGCTGTCGAGTGGAGGATTGTTCACTAATGCACCATCTTCACAGGCAGAGCTGTTCTCACTCCTGGGAGTGGGGTAGGTGAGGAATAAGTACAAGACGAGGCCCAAATCCAGATTACTGGATGCTGCTGGGAGAAATCGACCATTTGGGAGGAGAGAGAATTCATTCCATTCAACTTTATGGGTCTAAATTAATCCCATGAAAGATGACCAGAAGGAAATTTCTCCTGATTCTCGTTCCTATTTTTTTTTTTTGAGTCAGAGTCTCTCTCTGTTGTCCAAGCTGATCCTGAACTCAGTATATAGCCAGGCTGGCCTTGAACTCACAGCAACCCTGCCTCAGCCTCTGGAGTGCTGGAATTATGTATATGTGCCACCAAGCCCAGTTTATGTGGAGCTAGGGAATCGAACTCAGAGTTTGTGCTTGCTAAGCAAGCCTTCTAATGACTGTGTTATTCCTCCAGCCCCCTGATTCTCATTCTTTTGCTTCTCTGTGGCATGAGGCAAGTTATACTGTCCTTTAAAAGATGCACAAACTGGAGTAAGACAGTTTAATCTGCCCCAGAGGAATCTAAAAGCTGCTTGTTAGGAACTTACAGTAGCAACTGTCAAAATGGGTAAACCAGGTAGAAAAGCGTTATTCTGCACTATGACAAAACTAATCGTAGCAACGAAGGAGACCGCAGAACGTGTTCTGGCCTGATGTGGAGTTCATTCCTTGATAAATGGCCCTGTCCTGTCAGGTTGGCTGTGAAGCAGCATTACTCAGACACCCACATCTCCTCATGAAACTATTTACATGGCAGTTGGAAAAGACTACAGCATTTGGCTGTGACCCTTGATTCTAGTTAAAAGGCTGGAGTATAGTTGAAATGACTAGAATTTGTTCTTCAAAATGTGATTGTTCCCCAAATTACACACAGAATCCTGGTTCCATGCTCCACTTAGACAATTGAAGTGTCAAATATACAATGCTGTGGACAGAAGGGGCTGCCCACCTGGACTCTTATTTTCCAGAAGGCGTGCCCTTGGGCTCTCCTGGATGGCCACAGAAAATTAAAGATAATTTTTTGTATGGAACATTTTATCTGTTCTATGAGAACACCAGAAGGAAAGGAACTCAGCATTGGCCAGGGAAGAGCCCTGCATAGGTCAGAGTTGAGACAGCCCTCAACTTGTCCACGCTATTACTATACACATAAAGAACATGTCCATGCAGTGCTTTTGGCTGGTTTCCCAGAAACATATATGCTCCAAATTCCTAGCTCATCTATTACGAGGTATAAGTCACTTCACTTTTCCTAAGTGAGTGTTGCCAATGTATCCTTCCATTCAGGCAGTGGTTTTTTTTTTTTTTTCTCTCTTGAACATTTTCAACTTGGCTTATTTGAAACAGGGGTTTCAAAAATACATCAAGTTCATTATTTTGGGTATCACCATGCCCCGACTGCCCCTCCTCATTCTGTATCTCATAACATTTAGAAATGAGTGTTTTTGCTGATCCTCCCCTGCATTCAGACTTCAAGGATTATATTTATTCCAGATACTAAGCTTAGAGGGCTCAAGCAAATGGAGAGATCAACAGCTCATCACAAAACCTTAATCCATGGTGATTACTACTAAGAGAATTGGAACAAAGTACTTCTGAGATAGATTTCAACAATCTTGTCCTCAGCTGAATTATGAACTCAGTGGTTTTGCCTAAGTCTCCTCACTGTGCCCAAATACAAATTTTTCTCTTTCAGTTCAGTACTTTCCAGAAGAGAACATCATTTTGTCCTTTCTAATGGCTGGACCCAGAAAGTCTTTTTTACATAATGCAATTAATTCTGTATTCTAATACACTTTCCCGTCATCTCCATCTCAGGAGGAACTTTGGGAGACTTCTCTGAACTACTGAGCCATGCCAGTTCACGGCTAACAGGCTCCCAAGTGCTCCTGCCGTGGATTTATGTAAGGGGAAGAAGTTGTCTTCTTAGAGAATCTTGTTCAGAATCCTGAAGATGGGAATCTGTCCCAGGCCTCCTAAGCAGAGGTCTCTTCAAAAACAGGAAGGAGTGGCACCTAAATGTGCTTCCAGCTAAGTCATCTGAAAGCATAAACACAAGAATTCCACTTCCTTATCAGTTGATCTCCCATGCATCTGCTGGATAAGAGAGGCCCGCTTGTGCCATAGACTTGGATGTGCAACAAGACCCTATCTATCCAGGGGAAAGAAAAGTGGTGTTGATCCTTTAGAACAATTATGGAGAAACCACCAACATAGCCGACTCTTCTTTATAAACAGTTGACTTCAAATGGCCCAGAGATTAATAGCTTGGAGGGCAGAATGGACTCATCAGCTTGAGCTTGACGTCATAGACAAATGTTGCTAGCTCTTTCCTCTCTCAAACAAAGGCTCTCAAAGCCTGTGGTGAGTCCATTTCCCTACTGCTGTCACCCAAAGCTCTCGGGCAATGAGATGTCCCTGTGTCTCTGGAGGAATCTCAACATCCATGAACCAGGAAGACAAAGAGCAAACAGATGCTTATCTGCATGACCGGAAGAACAAACTGCTCTCTGGTCTCTGGTTTGAGTCAGAGCCTACAGGCAGGCCAGGTACCACGAGGATGCTGGCTGGCAGGAGGCCATCGTGCAGCGTTCCATAGAGGCCCAGCGTCCTGAAAGAGTTTATTCAGACCACGCGGGTGAGCAATTTCCTCCCAAGTGGCTACTCACCAATGGCAGCCCCAATTATGGACAAGATTGATGGGTCTGCCTGAGGTGCTGAATCTACCTCTTTTTTTTTCTTATAAAAAGAAATCTACACACACACACACACACACACACACACACACACACACACACAACTCTAATGCAAATAATGAGATGATTTCTTTAAGGGAACTTCAAAAGGAAGTAAAAAGGATAGCCACAAGAAATATTGCAGAAAGTAATTCAGGAAGCACTGGCTTCCATAAGTCCTTCCTTAACACACACACACTCATACACACAGAGGACACACAAACACACAGACACATACAAACATGACAGAAGAGAAATTTTTCTCAGGGCCAAGAGTTGAAGACACTGTGGAAAAAGCCATAGGTTCTGCCCCCTGAACCAGGGGGCATAGCCCACCAGGCTATGCATTTATTTAAACCATTCCAGGACAATTCCCTCATCCAGGGTCTGTGAGCAGAAAAACGCGTTTGCTTTTGTCCAGTGTTTTCTAGAATACTTTCTTAGAGACAGTATACTGGGACCCCAAGGCCTATGAATTTTATCATCTACTAGCATTTTTGTTCCAGGGCCAACAATGTAATTTATGGGTCTTTGTACAAAGGGGAGTTAGGGGCCCTGTCCAAAAAGCAGAAAAAAAAAAAAAAACTTTTTCTTTTTCTTCTGTGTTTTCTTTTTTGATCTGTCAGGGTATTATTTGTTGGTTTGGTTCTAATTGACTTGATCCACTTATTTAATATTGCACTTTCATAGGTACAATAGGGAACGTCAACACAAATGGAGAACTCAAAGGTGTCTAGAGCCTCATCTCTCACTGTGGAAGAACATGCACTTCACTTCCAATCTCCCTCTACTCCCTGCCTGTACCCCTACCAGGCACAAAGGACAGCCACAATAGCTAGATAATCTCAGAGTAAAGCCAGGCATTGAGACCAGATCTCTTGCCCTACCCCCATGACTCTTGTCTTCCACAAAAAGATAACAATATATCTTGTTTTGGTTTTTGCTTTGCTTTTTTGTTTGTTTGTTTGTTTGTTTTATTTTGTTTTGTTTTTTCAGTATCATGGGATTGATGATGAGCAAGGGGGCCTTAGAATAACTGTAACTTCTAGCCTGTCTTTGTGTAATAAGTACACATAGGCCAAGTAATCAATAAAAAGATAGCCAAAGGAAATAATAATCTTTTTCCTTGAGATTTGCAGAACTGAAAAAGCATCTCAGTTTATGAGCAGAAAGACTTGTTTTTAGGTTTCTGGGTCAGGGTGAAGGCCAACCCATCATGGCAGGAATAGCTAGCAGGCAAAAGTGAGGGGGATCTAGGGTCTCGCTTACTCCTAAAGGGTTTGTCCCAGAGGACCTAAGCCTTCCTCTTAGGTCATGGGAGAAGCCTACCAACCTCTTGAAGCGTCCACCATCTCCCAGTCTCATAAAGGCCTGGAAAACAAGCCTTAAAAAACGTGATCCTTTGGGTGTACTGATCCAAACTATAGCAAAACTTGGATTTAAAAAAAAAAAAAAAGCAACAAATCCTGGGAAGTTGGCACTGTACAGATATGCGTATACAGTTTGGTAGTGTTAGTGCTTGAATCTAAAATGTTCACCCCAAACCCTCACACACTGAGGGCTTGGTCCTCGGTGCAGCAGTGTTTTAAAGTGTTTGGGTGATAAAGACTCTGTCCCCATCAGTTGATTAATCCATCGATGAGTTCATAATTGAATGAACCAGTGGGAGGTGAAAGAAAGAAGTTATAGGAACAGGAACTGGTTACAAGTCAGTCACTGGGGATGTATACTGCCTCCAGCCCCTCCTCTCTGTCTCTCTCCGCCTCCTGTTCACTATGAGCATGGACTGCTTTGCTTCTTCAAAGGCCCCCCACCATTATGTTACCATAGACCCTGAGCAGCACAGCCAAATGACCACAGACTGATGTTTCTGAAACCACCACCTAAGTTAAACCTATCCTCCTTTATGGTATTTCTCAGATATTTCATAACAATAGTGGAAAGCTAACTAACACAGATAGATACACAAAGAATGTTCAGGTGTGTGTGAGAGAGAGAAAAAGATAGAAACAGGAAAAGAGAAGAGAAGAAAAGAGAGGAGAGAAGAGAGGAGAGGAGAGAAGAGAAAAAAGGAGAGAAGGACTAGTATTTGATAAAAATGCAATATCCGCATACTAGTTACATTTTACCCTAAATTGTTTCCTAATTAGCATTTAGATTCAGGAAATTTGGGATATAATGAGCAATAGTTTTAGTTTGGCAACATAGATTAATTAAAAGTGTGCAATGCTCTGTTGGGTTTTTATAACTTGGACAAAATAAGGGGTGTGTGAAGTGTAAACAAGAAAAAGTGTACTTGCGCTCCCGTTTTCAGAAGTTCCCATCTGTGATGGACTGTTTTTAAAATTAGAAACACAGCAGAAGGGCATTGGCAGAAAAAAAGCTAATCACCTCGTGATGACAAGGAAACGGGGGGGGGGGGGGGGGGGGGGGGGGGGGGGGGGGGGGGGAGGAGAAGAGAAGAGGGGAATGGGATCTACCCTTCCTCCAACCGGGCCTCGCCTCCTTATAGCCATTCAGCTGCAAACTCCTCAAGGGATCTATCCATTGATGAAGCCCTCTGGATTCAATCAGTTTCCCAAAGCATCGCCTCAGAATATATGAAAGTTAGGGAAATATTTTAGATCGAAATCATAACAAATATATTAGGAGCTTACAAATATAAAATCATTAACAAAAATTGGAATTAAGCACATTTATATTCAAATTTTTAAGCTAAATACAATATACCTCCCTTTTTCTGAGCCAGAGTTAAAAATCAGTAACAATACATAAACAACTGAATACAGACATTCTTCAAATAAAGAAGCATATTTTAAAAGAAATTCAGTGCAGTTCCTACACACGTGTACTATGCAGTTAAGTAACTCCTGGTACTTACAGATCATACCGATCTATATAGAAAAAATATAGACAGATAGATAGATTATGGATAACTCAAAAATTATTGTCTGGGAAAAGGAGGCACTACATAAAAATACATAAAAACCATTTATAGAACATTTATCATGTTAGACTAATCTGGATTATCTTACTTAATTCTCACAGTAACCCTAAGGAAATAGGGGTTACTATTGTCCACTGATTTGCAAAGAAGGAAACTGAGGCTCAGAAAGTTATGGGAGCCAATAAGTGGTAGAACCGGGATGTGAACCCAAGCAACACAGTCCAGCCACAGCCTCTTGGGTTTTCTGCCTCCCTCGGTGCTATTGGTGCATTCACTATCCTCAATTCTTGGGCCAGACCATCAGCTGCTTCTTGTTTAGGAAGCTGGTTCGTAAGGTTGCCAGCTTTAGTTTAGCAAAGAAAAATACAAGGCATTCAGTAAAAAATTTAATTTCAAATAAACAGTGAGGTTTTTTAGTATAAGTATGTCCCAAAATCACATGGGACATACTTATATTAAAAAAGTCTTCATGGTTCATCTTAAATTCAAATTTAACCGAGAATCATATATTTCATCTGATAAACCTACCAGTTTGCCAACTATCAGTAACTCTCAGTGACCGTCACAGTTTGTGAAATGACAGCAATGTGGTTTTTTGAGGATGATAGAAGAGTAATTCTGGGTTGGAACTGGTATGCAAAACAAGAACAGACCCTGTTTGCATAGACAAAATCCTCACTTCATGGCAGCCAAAATGAACATTCCTCTTAAACTCACCAGTTGGGCCAAAATGCCCCATTGCATCCTTTCTCTCCTAAGCTCTGTAAACCTTAATCAATATTTTCAGAACGAGGGCCTTCTAGCCTTTAGTTTTGCGCTTTATAAGTCATGATAATATTCCAGTGAGTATTTAGAAGGTCAAGCAAGGTCATGTAGGTAAACATTTATTGTAAATGGTGTTTTCCGTCTTGTGTTTTCAGACATATAAAATTGAGAAGTCAGATCATTTTTTCCCAAGAACCAAAAATAAATGTTTTTAACCCAAGCCACTTTCAGTGAACATATAAACCAGGAAGTCTAATATTTACACAGATTAAGATAAAAAACAAATATACTTGAAGGTGTATTTTTAAAGAATGATTTAAAATTCGAAATCAGCTGCAAGAGTCAGTCAGTCAGCATCTGTGCAGGCTGCCACAGCAAGTAAAAGCAGCCTGTAAAACACAGTAGACACAAGTGTATAAAGGCTCGTGATTATTCCCATTATTATTCAATGTTAACTTTTTTAAGTGATGTGGATTTATCAAAGTAATGTAATTAAAGATTATCCTTTTTTAATATTAAGAACAAAGATTACTATGAAGGTAGTAGGTAAGTGTAACATGGGACTAGAAGAAGTAAATGGGGGGATAAATGTACAGGATAGTAATAGAAAAGTGCCTTTCTTAAAATATTTTCATTTACCAATATTTTTCACACATTTCCTCAAGTTCTTTGGAAAAAGAAAATTTTTGTTTTGGGGAGTCTGGGGGTTTTGTTGTTGTTACTAAGTTGCTTTTGCTTTTGTTTTGTTTTTTGAAACCTCATCCATCCCACAAATGGGAATTTTAGGCTCTTTTTTGTTTTAAAAAAGGACCTTTTAAAATAAATAAGTAAAACACCTCTAAGAGAAAGTTAAAATTTCAAGTATTTAAGTTGAATTGATCAGTCAAAGAAATTAATCTCTCAAAATTATTTTTAATCAGTAGCCCTCAGTCTGACTAGGGTCAGAATTCTTGAAATACAGCTCTACTTCTAGAAATTTTTGAAGAAGCTCCAAGGAGTATGAAGAGAAATGATGGGCATATAGAGAATAGAAATAAATACTTTGCTCTGGTAAAAATGAATGTGATCCCGTGGCTCCGAAGAGCAGGCAGACCAGGATATAGGGTTTTAAGAAAAAGAGCATAGGCCTGGAAATCACTGTAAAGATGGCCACTGTCTATGAACACATGACTAAAGTCCCTGAACACTGGTAGCTCATCTGACAAAATCCCTTCACACAGTGATATTCTCAGGTGTGCAGTGCCTGGGTGTGTTATGTAGACAAAGCAGGAGAGGATCAAAGGCCCAAGACAGTGTACAGGAAAGGTCATGGATCAGAAAGGGAAATTCGTGGTTAGATGAGACAGAGAGAGGTTCCCCCAGTGTCAACCAAACCAGGTAGGTGCATTCTGTCCAGACAGTTCTATTTCGCAACTAACCAAGCTAGAAAGAGTTGGCAGATGGTCAGAAGAGAAATCAAGTCAGATCGTGTCATAAGTTTAGTCTCATCTCTTCCCTCGATTGCCTTCCAGATGACATCATCCAGCTTTAGGTATAAGTGAGGTAACAAGTACTCCATTCCTTTCCAAATTCTGGTGGATATGCATGACAGCTTGTGATTGGTCTTCTGGAAGTCCCTTACTCCTGTTCCTTAAGGTAACGATGAAGTAAGATTCTCTTGCTCCTGTCCGACAGGAGTTACGTCCACCATGCTGAGCGTGTTCTCCAGAGATGCTCTCACTGGCCTTGATGACTTCTTCACGCATTCATTGCCTTTTCTAATACAAGCCCATATATGAGCCAATAATGAAAGACCCAGTCCTGGCTCTCTAGCTTTACAAATACTGGATATAACAGGCTGGTA
Source organism: Ctenodactylus gundi (assembly GCA_004027205.1). Lineage (NCBI taxonomy): Eukaryota > Metazoa > Chordata > Mammalia > Rodentia > Ctenodactylidae > Ctenodactylus > Ctenodactylus gundi. Next base: position 318,438 of record PVKB01000656.1, read on the forward strand.
ACCTCCATCTAGAATGTAGATGTTGGCACCTAACCTTTTGTTCTTGGCTTTGTGGGCCTCTAAGGCAGCAAGAAAAACCTCAAAGTGACATCACATTTCACTAGCATCTTAATAGAGAAATCAGAAAGTGGCAATGATCTCAAGGGACTTCGATTTGCTACAGGACACATCTGTCAGTTTAATTTTTTGTTTATTTTCATAATAAGGTAACACAATCACTAATCTGGATGTCCCCAAGCTCTCAGGTTAGAGTATTTATAGGGAAATGTTGAATAGAATGTGAAGTTCAAGGAAAGAGCTAACTATGGTATCAAGGGCACAGTGAATCTAGTAACTCAAAAGATAATATCAGCTCACAGCCCCTCTGTCCCTCTAAAACTTGCTTTGCCTTTATCTGTGTTGGCCTCATTCCCAGGCAGACTGGTTCCACATGAAAGGGAATATGCTTCCTGAGGTCCCAAGTTCACCTGGTGCTCACAGTGTCAGGAAAAGAAGCGGTGTCTCTATTGCAAAGTTCTCCTCCACTCCCGAAGACTCTCAGCGGCCCTCTCGGGTCTGTGAACCAACACATGTGTCCAAGGAGTGGAGTACTTGGGTTTATCAACAAGAATCAAATGACTAGAAAGAGGTAGGTAGGAAAAGATCCACAGATTGAGGAGATATGTCTAAAATATGTGTAAAAGGGAAAGAATATTCCCTAAAGTGATACAAAGCAGTAGGGAGGGAAGGGATAGAGAAAGAGAGAGAGAGAGAGGGAGAGAAGGTAAAACATTATCAACCGCAGTAGAGATTCAGTATTTGTCAGAGCTACTTACTGTGCTTAGTGAGTGCATAATAAAGTGTTTGAAAATCCATAATTTAACACTGATATTTTTATTATGAGAAACTTTATGAGACCCAATGGCATGTAACAAATTCTATGATGATAATGTCTTCCACACCACTGGTTTTCAAATTTCAGTTGTGCATTGGCATGACTTGGAGGGTATTTTAGTTATTTTTTCATTTCCATGACTCAATACCCAACATCCACAAATTTAGGGGAAGAGTGGTTCATTTTAGCTCACAGTTTCAGAAATAACAGTCCACTCAGGAGTGGCCAGCAGCAGTGGAAGTACGTAGCAGAGGCAGAGGCAGAGGTGGAAGCAGCTCCTAGTGATATTAAAAACAAAAAGCCATCAAATCATCTCTCCCCCGAGAAAAGTAGCAGAGTACATATCTTCCAGGTCCTGTCCCAGTGATCCACCCCTTCTGGGTCCAGCCTCTGTGTTCCACCCTTCCTTATTTCCAGTCCAATCTGTATGCCTGTAACCCAACCCTCCAGACCAGGCCCCAATCTCCGAACAGCACACGGTTCCATAGACAATCTATAACATCCAAATACATGAGACTTTTGGAGGACGTTCCAGATTCAAACTGCAATAGAGGGCTTGCTAAAACACAGATTACTGGCCTAGTAAGTCGAGGGCCGGGGTGGATGGCAGGACTCAAGGATGTACATTTCTAGCAAGTTCTCAGGGGATGGTGATGATGTGAACACCGTGCTTTCAGGACTACTGCCCTACATCCAAAGGATTCATGAGGACAAAATAGCCGATATAAGCAAAATGACTTCTATTAATGTGAGTATCAGTTCAGCACGAGTGGTAATCTCATTGAAAAACTGAATTACAACTTCTGCACTACCAACCAGTTAGTGGTCCTCTTGAGTTTAGGAATTTCCCAAAGTCTATTGCTATATTCTTTGTGATTATCACAGGTTTGGTGTTCAAAGATAATTCAGCCACTGGCTCACTGGAAAACAGTACTGTTCAGTGTGAAATGCAAGCTGATTAAACCTGAAGCCTGAAGTGAATGACCCATCCAGAGCTTTCCTCAGCACTGCCCCATTCTATGTTCTATGCAAAACAACGTAGAACGTGGCCAAGTCAAGGGCCCCACAGAAAAGAAGCCAGCAAAACAAGCAGAAAAATGCCAAGAACTTCAAACTCAATGTACTTTCATCTCTAAAACAACATGTTCTTTCCCTTTGGTTCATTCAGTGTTTCTGACGGAAGTAAAATTCTTCTCTGGTGTCCAAGAAAGATTTATGACTTAAAAAGAACAGATTTAACCTGGCATTGGGTGCATGCAAGGTTTATTCTCGCTCCCGCCAGACCCAACTGCTCTTTATTTTGAGGATACTAATATTAGACCCAGTTAATCATTGCACATTCCTTTTATTAGGTGAGGAGCTACATTCTTGAAACCGCTCTCAGGAAAACAATCCTTCCCTTCCAGACCACCCTGAGTTGTAGACTTGGGGTTTCGGCAGTGGTAGCATGGCTGGGCTGTGTATCAGACATTTGGACAGACCGTAGACATCTGCTCTTCAGCCTCAACCCTTTGGAAGTGGTTTGAAAACTTCCTCTTTTCTTGTTCACTTGGCCCAAGATTGCTCCTTCTACAAACATAGGGAAGGTGTTAGTACCACCAGAGTATTAGACTTTATTGTCTCTTTTTCTGTGGGCACAGCTGCCTGTGAGGAAGGCAAGGCTGCTAGAATAGGATGTAATCAATAGACCCTCTTTGATAGACGTGATTCAGGCAAACTAGAGCCACCTGAGTTTTCTGCAAAATCTGAAATATGAAAATGCTAGATCATATTCAATTCCATTATTTTTAAGTGATTCTGTCTTGATTCTAGTAGTCTTTTCTAAGTCGATTACGGGCAAATCAGCAATCAGTTTGCCACAGAAACATTGTGTTCAGATTCTGAGCTAACCCCTAGACACCTCCTCCACTCATTTTATGTCTGGGTACTACACCAACCATACTGTGAAACCGTATCACCACTCTGACTCTGCTTGTGGAATGAAAAGTAGTCCACATTCTAGCTCAAGACCTTAGGATACTGTGACCAGGGCTCCCCTTCATACCCTCTGGTTCAGCCATATGAGTAGCCAGACTCCTGACAGCTAGTAGAGATCCTACAGCAGAATGGGGAAGATGTAGGGATAATGCAATGACAAAAATGAAACCAGGTCCTTAGTAAACATGGACAACCACTAACAAGTGTGCCCATTTACATGTCCTGGCTGTGTCAGTGGTGGAACAAGGAGTGAAGAAGCAGTGATTCCTCCCCAAAGTAGGAACACCAGGAGAGGGCTAAGCCTCTAGGACACAAGAAGAAAACCCTTGGGAATCCTGAATTAACAAGTGGTCCATATGATAAAGCAGAATTTAAAGAAAAAAGTATTGCCAGCAGATCCTTGAGCTTCACCAAATAAACAAAATAACTTATTGTGGCACTTAAATTTGAAACCTAAATGCTTCCAGTATGCTTGAAAATTACTATTCTCTCATCTTTTCACACCTACCTCAGCCACACCCAAACTCTATAATCAGACTGTACTCAGCAACTATTTGTAGATTTTCATTTATCAACCTTATTATTTCTTATCAGCTTTATGTATCTACTGTTAGTACAAACTACAAAACATTTGCCGTACCTATCAGCAATAAGCTACCTTTCTTGCTTCGTGCCTTCCTGGTGTCCTTCCCTCATGTGCTCTTTCTCCGACCTCTCTAAGAGTCAGTCCAACAGCCAGTTCTCCAAGGGCAGTAATCATTCCTCTGAGAACTGATCATTCTAGAATCCCACATCTGGTCATAAAGTCAGGGCCCAGAAACACAAGGTCTCCCCTGCCCCTAAAACAAGGCAGCAGATACCAGTCTTGGGCCCACCCGGGTTTCCTAATAGGTTAAGCAAAGCCTGCCTCTATTCCTGTCCGTATTCTGTTTTCTGGACTCGTCCAAATGATTTCTTCCTTTTCCTTCCTTCCTTCCTTCCTTCCTTTAATCCCTCCTTCCTCTGTTTTCCTTTACACTTTTCCTTTCTCCTTATGTTTAGTTCTTCTTTTATTCCATCAAACATATATTTAAAAATCCCAATTTCTGTTAGGCAGAACACACCAATGCCCAGCCTACATAGAAGGGAGATGTGCATACTGGGCTCCAAATGATGAGAACCGAAATCCAAAATTACATTCCCAAAAGGACTCTCCTCCAAAAAGACTCCTTAAGGCTCAGTGGAAGGTTCCACTCTCTTAAGCTTTATTTACATTTCATTGCTTTCACTGAATTTTCTTCAACTACATTTCCAAATGTACTTCTCTATGCTATAAGCCATTTCAGTGAAACTTGGATCCTATTTGATGTGATTCCTGTAACTTCACAAGAATCTGAGATGGGCTCTTGATTCTGAGCTATCCTACCTATTTAGAAATCCGCATTTGCTCTACGTGTGTCAGTGTTCTCAACCACAGCACCGTTACTCCCTGTGACAATCGAGTGGTCTGTGTGTTCTTAAAATAGAAGTTACGGGGATCCTGCTTACTGCTTTTTTCAAAACATTACTTCATAAATTCCCATTTATTTAAAACTATAAACAAGTCAGCTTGAATTGCTACTTCCAAATTTCCCACTCACTCCTTTGCTAGTCAAAATCTTTCAGACTATAATTTAGATAACAGATAAGGCTTTGAGGTGAGCTTTTCTGACATTCTGTGTTTTTATTGGTGCTGAAATAACATGGAATTTCAGGGGTGATCAGCAAGGATGCGCAGACTTAGAAACTTCAAGGTAAGAGGAACAGCAGCTCTGCTTTCCCCCTCATTGGAAGGGCAGAAACATGAATCCTCTGCAGGCCTCCTAGGAGAAAGTAAGTCTATGTCTTAGGCATCCAGCCAAGGGAAGGAACACTGTGGTAATCATGCTTGTTGTCGGCTTTGCCAAAGAACAGTTGTGGGTTTTAGGGTGTTTTTGTTTTGTTTTGCTGCATCTGGGTGGCACAGACTCAGGGCAGATTTCACTATGTGAACAGCCAGTTTACAGTCCCGGGTGGTTTCCCTGGGGCAGAAATTCTCAAACCTGTCCTGAACTTCCAAGGAATCTGTTTCACCTTGAACTTAATGGACTTGACCTTTTCAGTCGTTCTCTTGACTTGATGATGTGCAATTCTTCAGTGCTCATGAGGATGCATGGCAAACAGCTGTGTAGGCAGCACTACCCATTTTCATGCATATTTGTTCCCAAAAAAGATCTCCTTAAACACAGCTACAGCTACACATTCTCTTGCTCCCTCATTGGGTTCTGTGGACTCGAGGGTTCAGCTTGCACTAGGGAACCGGGGTCATGCCTTCCAATATTAGTAGCACCTGCTTCTCAGTAAGACTTGGTCTTCAGAGACTTGGCTTAATTTGAATATTCATCAAAGGGAAAAGTCCTGTAGGAAATCTCTATTTGTTCATATGAATGGCAGACAGGCATTATTAATGACTCTAATCCTCAGAGGTGCTTAGAAATGCAGAGTCAGGTTTTCATCATCTAGAACAGCCGCTGGGGAATGCAGGAAGCGATTGTTAGGCCTTGATTTTGCTTTATTTCCAAAGAAGATTAGAAAATTGTCAGTGACTTTCTCTCTAATATAGAATATCAAAAACTACTAAAATATTCTACTAAAAACTTACCACAGGGAAAATTGGATTAGCCAAAACTGTCCAGCTTATTCAGATCAAGACTATCCTGATTCTAAAATAAATGAGTCTTATCAAGATCAAATTGCTAGAGGGCAAATTCACTATATATATATATAGTTGTGACTCCCAATAATCATTTTGAAATTAATAAATCACTGAAAATCACAAATTCTCCAACTCTTGCCAATTCTATTGAAACACCCAAAATGTGCCATATGAGGGTGCCATTGCTTTGGCTACAAATGTTCTGTCATTAAAATGTAAATGAGCCCTGGAGAGGTAATAGAGTACACTCAATCTATTTTTTTCTGACTTTATAAAATGGGCTGTAATAGCAGTAGTTTTCCTGTATCTCACATTATCACAGTAGAGAAAGTAAATCAGGGGGATGGAAGAAGAGGTAGATGTCAGAATATTGCAGCTCAGGAGCGAGGGGAGAAGACTTCCTCAAAGAATTCAGGTGCCTCAATGATCCTAGGCCTTTGTCCCTCCCCGCTATATAGGAAGAGAAGCAAAGCAATGACATCCCAATGACACATTTTGGGCCTTTTCAATGGAAACGAAGAGAATAGGGGGATTTTTGAAAAGTCTACTCCATATTCCAAGAGTGTTCTTTCCACAGTGACCTGTGGATTTGAAAATGAATTTTGGGGTCATGACTGTCTTTTATTTGTTTACTGAGTTTTTCTTATTGGGGTGGAAATCTAGGCCTTTATGTGATATATAAATCTTCTGCCCTAATCCTAACCCTAACGCCAACTCTAACCCTAACCCTAACCTTAATCGTAACTCTAACCCTAATCCTGAGCACTGCTTCCAGGCCGAAGGCTCCCTCAGCCCACCCAGAGATTCCACTGTGACATCCACTCCTGCTCTTATCAGGGGCAAGAAGGGAAACTGCTTTGTGGAAATGGAAGGAGCACAGCCCAAGCACCTCGTGGCCCACAGAGGTGCAAGCCAGAGTAGGAGACATCACCCCTTTCCCGCCCCGCCTCCCTTTCCCTCTATGGGACCGCTCTGCCATTCCTCTCACCATGCCCACCTTTCCCATTAAGAAGTCCCCATTCTGCCAGCCCTGCCTAAGCCCCAGCAATGCGTTCTGCCAACCACCTTCTGTCCTGTGAGAGCCCCTTCACGTCCGTCATCCATCCGTGCCCTCTGCACACATCACCGTCAATTGACAGCCTGCCTCGGTCATTACAGGTCAGTTCCTTGGGAGACCTGTGGTCCCTTCCCAGCAAAGTGTCTACACGCCTCACTCATTCATATATGTTTTCACATATTCATTCAACAAATATAAATATAATACGAGTATATTTCAGGCTCTGCCAAATGCAAGAGCCTCTCTTGTAGTACTTGTTTGTTTGGTAGTGAGTACATATGTGCTGGAAGAATGAAGGTAAAAAGGAGTGCATACATGGATCCTGTGTGCTGTCACAACGTTGTCTCCCCGCTTCATCATCCTGGGCCGTCCATCCCAAGACAGCTTCCAGCGTGGGAAAGTCCTTATGATGATCAAAGTCTATTGCCCTGAAGCTTCTCTGTGTTAGCCCATAAAGAAAAGAAGTAGCTTCCCACAGCCTCCATGGTAGGCGCCTTCTTTGCAGTCTGCATGTCCCCAGATTCACAGGGTTCCTTGGGATGGCCGTTTTGAATCACTCCGGCAGCCTGGTTCGTTACTTTGCTCACAACACTCTGCTTATGATGTCTAATCTCCTGTAAGCATGACCCCAAAACAAAGTACTCTTCACTGGCACAACAGCCAAACTCCTCATGTCCGTGATTCAGCTCCCATCAATCAACATCTCTGGAAAGCATGTGCTAGTATTGGTTTAATATGAGTATTGACTGATATGTGTGGACTTCTTAGAGTAGCTTGTCCAGAAACTCCTTTTACTTCTTGAAAATTTAGAACAGCCGTTCCTCTTCTCCCTCTCCCTAAGCATTTGCCTTTAAATGGCTATTCTGAACACTGCCCTTTTTTGCTCTGGTCCTTTCTCCTTGACTACAGGAAAATTCTCCCCATGTTTTCTGTCAGAATACTCCCACAGAACTTCGTGGGCTGTATCTGAAATCGCCAGCCTCTCTGAAGTCTAATAGTAGAAGTCAGGAGAGTCTCACAACCCGGAAGCAGTTAAGCACCGTAATCCTGTCCGGTACAGAAGGACGGTCGGTCTGCAGTGAGTGAGAATAAACCCAAAGGAGAGAATACCACCCAGGGAGAGGCCAGACCAGACTGGGAATGGAGAGAGCCTCAGGCCTTTTGTGTCCCAGTCCCATTTATCCTTGAAACCCAGGAACCTCCCTTTCCTTCCCTCAGTCTGGTTGTTCTTGGATTCTGAGAGCCAATAAATTCCCTTTTTGCTCTTTTGCCTAATCCCAGCTGGGTTTCTGTAAGATGCAACCCAAAAATTCCTGACTAATACAACCCTTAATTTCTTTCTTCCTGAGAGCCTCTGTGTTGCTCCTAAACCAAATATTCGCATCCTGTACTTACATGACTGAACTCAAAGACAGGATCTCACATTTACTGCTGTGGAATATAATCTTATTTTATTTGATTCATAATTCTGGCGTATCTGTTCACAAGTTTGCATGTATGGGCTGTCAGTTAGTTGTGCTAAGGAAGCATGGCTTTTGTCAATTTTTGGTAACAGAATTAGTTGCTGAGTAGCAAGAAAAGAAAAACACTTCCAGTAACAGTATTTCCTTTAAAAAAAAAAAAAGACTTTCAAGCTGGAAAAAACTGTCTTAGTTTCTTTTGAGTAAATTGCCAACTCTTTGGAGCGCTTCAGCCTGTTCTCCGAAACATCAACTGGCTCAAGCAAGGGCTCATGAGACCTAGTGATGGTAGGAAAGGAGCTCTAAATCCAAGCAACCTTCTGTGGTGCTTGCAGGACCGCCTCGTGGGGCGACTTCCCTGGTCTCATCACTGAGGTGTAGATGGCCCTATCTGAGTGTCTGGCAGGACACTGTCGTCCACAGCTGGAGTCAGTCGTCCTGGCCATTCGCCTTTCACCATATGCTGTTGTCATATGAAAACAAACCCAGACTTAGTAAGGAAACACTTTGTTCAAAAGGATTATTGGAAAGGGAGGAAAAGAACTATGCAAATGAAGAGATTGCTGACCACGAGGTCAGCAAGTCTCGAGAGAAAGGCAAAAAAAAAAAAAAGGTGAGGGGAAGGGGAAGGAGAGTCTTTTTACAGAGAGGAGTGAACAAGGCTGGAAAGAACTGGGTGAAGGGAATTCGGCTGAAAGGGTAGCCTGATGGAGCAGGTCAGAGAACATTTATTCTACAACCAGCTTAATCTTAGAAGGGGTCCTCTGCAACCTCAGGCTTAGGATGGGGCAAAGTTCAGAGATCGAGGGAAGGAGAGAATTTGAACCAAAGTGTGATCAACAACTGTCTGGCTCTGATTGATCAATGAGCACACAGTACTTTGACTAATTATTAATGAAGCAAAGAACGGGGATTTGGAAGGTCCACATGTGGCGGTGTGACAAGTAAACAACTGGTATCCATGAGTGTTATCTAAGCAGCAAAGGTGAAGAATGGTTCCTTTCAGCAAATCCTTTCTCAGAACACATAAGACTTGAGATTTCTTAACCATCCTTGTTTTCCCAGGAGCAGAGGGCTTAGGTAAGGTTCCGCATTGCCACTGGAAACCTTTGCTTAGACTTCAAGCTCTCTCAGAATCTCTTTGTACTCTCCCTGAGTCATGTGCAAATTTCTGAGTTGTGAGGATAGCACAAACAGACCGTAGGAGACTGAGAATAGGACTGTGGGTCTGTCTCAACCTACCTACCTAGGAGTGGTATGCCATGTTGCAAATTATGTCTGTGCAATCAATTGTAAGGCCAAACCCTGAAGTTCTCAGAATGCCTCAGGTTGCACCCAAAGAAACTGCCCAATCATCCACAATGCACCTGGTCCCTGTGAGCCTATCTGGATTCCTCTACAGTCCTTGAACTTTTGACCATAAACGAGGTCCCTCAGGCCTTAGCATTTGATCTCCTCATCCTATTCTGACTTCTTTCTCCTTCCCATAATTTCCTGGGATTTAAGAGGTAAGCTTTCCCTCCTTCCTCAAAAACAGAGGCTTCTGGGAAATCAGAGACTTAAAGTCTCTCTTCCTAGTACTTAAGCTCCATGATCAAAAATGTTATTATGAGCTACAGAAGCTTAGAAAATTTATTCTTGGCTTGAGGAATAGCACAGTGGTTAGAGTACTTGCCTAGTGAGTACAAGTCCCTGAGTTTATTCCCCAGTACCACATAAGCTGGTGATGGTGACACACACCTTTAATTCCAGCACTGGGTAGGCTGAAGCAAGTGGAATGCCATGAGTTCAAGACCAGCCTGGGCTACATTGTGAGTTAAGGACAAGCCTAGGCTACATAGTGATTTCAGGACCAGCCTAGACCACAGTGAGACCCTGTCTCAAAAAAAAAAAATGTATTCTTTCTCCAAGATCGATCTTCTAAAATATTGTCAATCTGTAAACTCAAACTTTTCATTTCTGGAATGCAAAATAGAGCATTACCATTACCTTTTTTTATATTCTACTGAAATAATTCAAATTTCTTCCAAAGGAAATAGAGATGTCTGGCTGAATAAGAGGTTACATACAGGAAAGTTTGAATGCAGAAGCCACACTTTAATATGTATAAAAATTACTATCCCCATTACATCACCAGGGAAACAAAGTTAGAATATGTGTCATCCAAATGATTTGCTAATATTCTGATCTCGTTCACCCATAAATCTAAAATATTTGCCTGTTATATCTTCATGGACTCATTGATAAAAATGAAAAAGTTATTGAATGACATAGAGGCAAAGCTGTGAGACATGCGTTAGAAATATATTTTCAAATTAACAGTGAGCCATCATGAAATTGGCTGGAATTTATTCTTTTGTTATCCCAAATTAACCCTTCATTTGAGGTCATAGAAAGCAGGTGCAAAGGAGATCCCAGTGACCCTCATTTTGGTATTTGAGCCTACACATAATCTCCTCCCCTTGAGTTTAGGCACTAATTATGACTTGCTTCTAACAGATAGAATATCTGTCTCTTCCATGGCTGTTTTACGTTATGCAAGACTCCATCTAACTAGACAGCTTCTTCCTTGAGAAGGAGTGAACATGCGAGAGAGTGCAGATGACCAGGAGGTAAAGAAGATCCCTGGGAACTGAGACCAGTCTCCAGCCTACAGTGAGAGGAGAGCTACAGCCCTCAGTTTTACAGCAACACGGCAATAAATTCTGTCAACAGCCTGACTGAGTTTGCAAATGGACACTTCTCCACAGGCCTCCAGATGAGAATACAGCCTACTGATACTTCTTACTGTAGATGAATCCAGACTCCAGCCAGGCCATGATCAGACTTCTGTCTCTCAGAATCTGTGAGATGTGACCATATGGTCGTTTCAGTGCCATGCTGTGGCAATTGCTGCATGGCATCAATACCGATAGTAAGAAAACAGACTAACCAAACCTGCGCCCTGGTTCTGACCCTGGCTTTGGACGACGTCACCTCTTCTGTCAGGTGACTGAGGCGACACCCAGAAGACCTAGGAACTGGGCAAATTCATGACCAGCAATTCTCTTCCTTTCTCTATGCCTACATTTTTGCATTTGTACAGTGAGGTCATTTCACTTGGGGGATTCCAAAGGCCCTTTAAGGTAGGAAAATTTATGCCCTATGATGTAGAAAGAGACATATATCCTCAAAATGTATTTAAACTGACATGAAGCAGAAAGAAATTAAGTTTGGTAACAATGGAACAGAAACAAGCAAGTGTTTGAAGCTAACATGAAATTCAAGCTCTGGGGAAGCAGTATGGGAGCCCATATGCTGACAGCCCCGCAGAAGGAGATGGAAGGAATGGTCAAGACCAGCCACAGATGCGACACTGATATATTCAGTCAAGTGGGCAATGGAAATACTAGCACTTCCCAAATTCTCTTATCACAGACATTATTCTTCTTAAAGATAAGTTTTGTTTTATTTTGTTTCCTTTGTTTAAAAAAAACTAATATAAATTTTTACCTAGCCTAACTCTGAGAGACACAGCGTGGAAACGCTCCTCATGTCCCCCACCCCTAATGACAGACGTTACTTCGTTACCAGACCGCTGTTGTGACTTCTGGTTAGCTGCAAGAGCACAGTTAGTGTTCTAAGAAGTAAACCAGAGCAACAAACTCATGTGAAATAGCCTTGTGGGTATTCACTTTTCTAATGCTACATAAAGAAAGGCTTTTAATAGTGCTAAATTCTGGGAAGAATCATGCTAAGTATTTTCTAAGTTTTCAAAGTCAATGGGGGATATAACTGAGAACGTAAATTCTAAAACCATCATAAGCTGAATGTTGGAAAAAGAGAAGCAAGTGTTCTTTCCAGTGTGAAAAAAAAGTACTTGCTCATTAGAGCCTTAGAATGAATCTACTCTTACAAGCCTAATCCATGAATAAACTAAGTAATAGAACTTTGCTGAAAAATTCCTCATGGATTTACAAGTTGCTATAAGTCCCCAAGGAGTGGGGTTTAAGCTATAAAGTTGCCTGAGGTACACAGGTCTGTACAGTGTAGTGAGAATCTGAGAACTGACATCTTTCCACAACAAAGACACTACTGATACCAAAATCCAAACCTATCTAGCTTTCTGTCCCCTGAGTTAAATAGTACTTAGTGTGGATTTAAGAGTAACTTAATGGCTGCTGGCTTTAAAAAAAAAAAAAGGAAATTTTGAGATACTGTTGAATATGTGAAAACAGAGGGTCCAATCTAGATTTTTTTAAACTTGAGACTTAAAATCATTTAATAATTTTCCTTATTTTTAAATTGAAAATTATAAATTATTTAATACCATAAAAACTTATAATGATTTAGAAATATACAGGTAAAACCACAAAATATGTTGATATATATCTTTATTTCTCATAGCAAAAAAAAAAATAACAATGTTAAAGGGCCAGGACATAGGTTTCAATAAATGTAAAGTTAATTGCATCTTTCATTCTGTGCTCTATGCAACTGGCTCGGATGAATAGTGGATCAATTTTTTGTGGATGTTTAGATTTCATAATTGATTCAGTTGAATTTGAATGTGTTGTTCTAGACAAGAATTAGTTAAAAACTCAATCACAAATATGAACTCTAGTAGGACCAAGGTGGTAATCAGTTATCTTGAAGTCTACACTAATCTTTGAAATTAAATCCATATGTGTGTGTGTGTGTGTGTGTGTGTGTGTGTGTGTGTGTGTGTGTACAATACCTAATATTTACATTGAACTTGAGTATTTTGTGTGCACATTTATCACATCAAAATTACAATCCCTTTCCCTCCCTCTTTTGACCCTCCAACAATTCCTGCCTCCCACCTAACTCCCACTGTCACCCCCATTTGATTCTTTTTTTTCTTTTAACATATCATCTCCCTATCTCCTTCCCACCCCCTTTCCCCACCCCTTCCTCTTTTTGTCTCTACAAAGTCCATCTGCTTACTTTCTTTCATGTCTTGTACATTTTTCATGGCTTGGTTTTCTCATGTTAGAGAAACCATATAATATTCAACTTTCTGGGTCGGATTCATTTCACTGAGCATCATGGTCTCAACGTGCACCCATTTTCCTAAAAATCATTCAAATGTGTCACTGTTAATAGAATAACACTCCATTGTGTATATATACCACATCTTCTTTATCTAGTCATCTGCACTCAGTCATATGGCTTCTTGCAAGATTTGGTTATTATCAGTTGTGCTGCTATACAAAAGACATTCAGGTTATCATTACATCAAACCGATTTCTTAGGCTAAATTTATATGAAAGACTGAGTAAATGAATAGTTACATTAAATGAACTGAAGTCTATATCACAAAAGTATATCACACATAAAGCAATAGATATAAAAACATACTTAGTTATTTCAGAATTTTTTAAGAATTCTTTCCCAAAGAGGAGCAAGTAGAAACAAGTAAGATTATCACTATTACAGATTTAGGTAGAGAGCATGAAATTGAAAAGCAAAATTCAAGAGTCACAGGTTGAGCTAATAGCTAAGTTCTTAGCCAATGGACTATTTTTATCTTTACCACCCAATGACAGCTTCAGGGAGAACACCCCAAGAACCACTTATTTATCAACTCTTACTCTTTGTAGAGTAGTTGTAATAGAGTAATAGTATCCCTAATCAAAACCATTGCCTTCCACCACTCCACTGCCAAGTAAATATCTATACACATCAAAAAAGTTTCACAGATTAAGATCTTATACCAATTCCCCAGGTTGCATATGATTATTATGTTTTGCAAACTAATATACTAATAAAATAATTATGAGGTGAAATTTCACAGATTTTATGAGAAAGCTGGTACTGTGTTAGTGGGATATCAGTGGAATGATTGAAATAGAACGTCTAGTTTTCTTGTTACACTTTCTCTTTAGATGTTTCTGCTTGTCTCTCTCAAAGATTCCTTCAAGTATTTCTCTGTAGTTCTGGGATAGTTGCCATATATTTCTTTAGGGATTCTTGGTATTGTGGTTAGGATCTGGAGTGTCCCCCCAAAAGTCTCATGCATTTTAATGGAACCATGTGATGTTGGTGGATTGGGGTCTGGTCTGGAGGGGTGGATTGCAGTTAAGTTAGGATTAACGGTGTGTAGTGGCCACACCTGGATGCAGGAGGGACTGGTTACTGGGCGGAGACCTGAAAAGATACATAAGCTGCACCTGCCTTCCTGGAGGACTGGGACTAGTCTCAACTAGCCTCAGCTTGTCTTCCTTGTTTGTCCAGGGAAGCTGCCTCCACCTCTCTCTCTGCCATGTGCTTCGATTGTTGCTGGCCAACCCTGAATGGACTGTGACCTTCGAGACTGTGAGCTAACATAAACCTTTCCTTTTCTAAGCTTGTGGGTATCAGGTATTGAGTCACAGCAATGAAAAAGTAACTAAGACAGAAATTGGTACCAGAGGAGTGGGGTCGTTGCTATACTTTATCTGAAGATGTGGCTGGGAAGTCTTTGGAACTGGTTTGCAGAAGGAATTTGGAAAAGTTTGGGGATGCAAGCTGGAGAAGCCTTGGAGTGCTCTGAGCCGAGCTTGAGGGGAGATTCTGGTGGGAGCTCAGAAAACCAGAATGCTGATAGAAGTGTGGATTGGAAAGGTCAGGCTCAAGAAGTTTCAGATGGGAAGGAGAACTGTATCAGCAAGTGACCTAAAAACCATGTGTGCTACGCTCTGGTAAAAAGTTTGTCGGCATTTTGCCCTTGCCCAGAGACTTTGCCTGAAGCTGAAATTAGGATTGGTGGACTGCTGACTGTGGTGGAGGAAATCTCAAGACAGACTGGTGTTAAAACTGTTACATGGCTACTGTTTGTGGCTTTTAGCCAGCTTTATAGTGAAAGACAGGAGACAATGGCAGAGAGAACAGATGCAAAAAGCTCGCAGTCTGGAGCAGAGAAGCATGTGGTTCTTCAAGAGACTAACATTAAACAAAAGCCAAGAAGTTGGAATCAGGGCTGTAAGAAGGAGGCCTTCACAGTGACTCAGGAATCAGCAAGATTCCACCCTTTACCAACTAAAGGGTGCCAAGGCAAAAGATCTTGTCCTGTGAAGAGTTCCCCAGGACTCCCTGTAGGGCCAAAGAGGGAAGTGTTTGCTGGAGTTCAGCTTCCCAGAGTTCAGCAATGTGGGCACTCAGAAGCTGCTGCAACCATGGCACAAAGGAGCCAGATTATTGCTCAAGCCAGTGGCGGATCTTGGAGACGTCCACGTGGTCCCAGCTTTCCAACCTTGCAGAGCCCAAGAGTTGTGGGTTCATGAAGGCTTCCACCCAGGTTTCAGAGGAAGGCCTTGGAGGCCAAGCAGTGTGCCCCTGGGAGGGTAGTGTGTGAAATTGTGAAGGAGAAGCCTAAGGTCCAGTGGAGAGCCCCAAAATTTGGAGAAGCCAGGAGCATGGATTGTTGGCTGAGAAACGCAGCAGGCCGTGAGTGGATCCAGCCCAAAGGAGGTAAGATGGCGGTTGTAGTCAGCAGCAATGCCACAGGGGTGGGACCACCCAAGCCCCCTGGAGTTCATGCCTTGCCAGCATTTACCCCAGTTGCTGGACATGGAGCTACAGGATTTAATCCTTACCCTGCCTGATTTAGGAATTGTACTGGTCCTATTGCCTTTTATTACCTTATTCGTCCCTTATGGAATGGAAATGTTTACCCTGTGCCATTTTATGTTGCAAGTGCTTAACTCTTTGGTTTGAGCAGGAGCTCTCAGCTAAAAGTTTGTCTTACCTCTCAGAGGAGACTAGGACTTGGAGTTTCTTTAGCAGTGCTGGAACTGTTAGGACTTTTGGTGACTCTTGGAGAAGGACTGAATGCATTTTACCTGGGGAGGACATGAGTCTTTTGGGGGCCAGGGGTGGAGTGTTGTGGTTAGAATCTGGAGTGTCCCCCAAAAGCCTCATGTATTTTAATGGAACCATGTGATGTTGGTGGATTGGGGTCTGGTCTGGAGGGGTGGATTGCAGTTAAGTTAGGATTAATGGTGTGTAGTGGCCACACCTGGATGCAGGAGGGACTGGTTACTGGGCGGAGCCCTGAAAGGATACATAAGCTGCACCTGCCTTCCTGGAGGATGGAGGACTAGTCTCAACTAGCCTCAGTTTGTCTTCCTGTTTGTCCGGGGAAGCTGCCTCCACCTCTCTCTCTGCCATGTGCTTCGATTGTTGCCGGCCACCCATGAATGGACTGTGACCTTCGAGACTGTAAGCTAAAATAAACCTTTCCTTTTCTAAGTTTGTGGGTGTTGGGTATTGAGTCACAGCAACGAAAGAGTAACTAAGACACTTGTTCATGAAAATTTTGTACTTCTTCAATTTTTAGGGATAATGTTGCTGGATACAACAATCTGAGCTGACATTTGCTATCTTTTAAGTGTCTTTCAAATGTATTTTTAATATCCTGAATTTCAGCTAGATTTCTTTTCAAGATACCCACTTCTCTATCAAAATATTTCTTTGTGTCTTGCGTTTCATTGTTTACCTCAGCTAACTTTTTATTTGTGGCTTCTATATGCTCAGTAAGCTTTGTATCCATTAGGACCATTGTTTGTTTAGTAAGTTTCTCTTTAAGTCCACTGATCATTGCTTGCATTTCTTTGAGAATATCTAATTTGAACTGGCTGTTTGACTTGCTTATTTGCTTTTTTACTTCCTTCCTTATGAGTTCTACTACTTTAGGGCCCATGACATTAGTTTCTGGGGTCTTAGGCATTTCTGTGTGTGTCCTGCTGTCTTATTTTCTTCCCGTGTTTTTGTTGTCAAGGGATGTCATATTAAAGGCCTAGCTAAGAGATTTCTTTGAAGAGCTGTGAGGGTGTGTGAGTTCTGTGCTGGAAGTAGGCTGTGAAGGAGTACCTAACAGACTGATGGCCTCTGAGGTGTCTTGATTACATCCAACCCCCTCTGCAAAGCTCTCCTGCCTGTCCTGGATTCCTTCCCCTGAAGCAGGCAGGGCTGTCCACCCTTGGAGGTGCTCCCACTATCACCTCTGAGCTTCAGTGGTCTTTCTCTCCTCTCCTCAACTGTCTCTTGTGCCACTTTCTTCTGAGGCACTATTTAAGAGTGACCCCAAAAATCCTGATGTACTTTTACTCTAAGTAGTTCAGTCTTGGGCTCTTTTTTAAAAAAATGGCTCCTGCTGACATCCTGTTATGGATGCTGAGCTCTGCTTCTGATCTAGGCTCCAAGGGGTCTTTTCTAGACCCAAAGTTCTATTTTTCTTTCCCTCCTTGGAAATAGCACTATGCTAACTGGAACACAAAAACATCAAGCTAAATACCTCAGAATGTTGTTTAACTGAAAACTGAAAATCAAATTTGATAAACCAGAAAGTTATCTGAGATGAAAATTATATATTCTTCTGTAATCATTCCTCAAAAGTAGTCAAAGTGGCTTTCATGGCCTTCAGCAGAAGGCAGCTTCTTCAGCTTAAGAAGTGAATAAGACCAGGGATCAAAGGGAGTGGTTCCCTATATTTTTAGTCTTATTCAAGAATATAAAAAGAGTGACACAATGACCCTACAATGAGCTCACAGAAGAAAAGCAGAAGCCAAGACAAAACAATCTTTCCATCATTAGGAACAGACACAGAAGGCTTATGAGGAGAGCTCTAAACGTTCATGCAATGAAACAAAGTGGAATTTGGTGATGAGTGTTAGCTGAAGGACAGTTTTGGATAAAAGCCAAACATGAATATTCTAGATATTTTCCACCATTGATCAAAAAACTCTTAATTTTTCAAAACTTCTTCATAACCTGAAAATTATTTGAATTCCCACCAGCCCTTGCAAATTGAACTAAGCTATCCAATGTTGACTGATTGTATCAATTTCAAAACATCTAAAATTCCAGGAACTGTGTGGAAAAGTATAAAAATAACATTGCCACCTCACACCCATTAAGATAGTTATTATGAATAATAATTAGAATGCAAATAAGAAATAAGTGTGGATTAGAGTGTGAAGGAATTGGAACTTCTAAGCACTACTGGTGGGATGGTAAAAGAGTGCAACTACTATAGGAAACAGTAATAACATTCATAAAAATTAAAAATAGAACTGTCATATGTCCTCACAATCCCTGAGGACTATAACAAAAGTATGGAAAGCACCTTACCGAGAGATATTTGCAGATCTCTTCATATAATAGCACTATTCAAATAGCAAAAACACAAAATGTTTATCAGCAGATGAATGGCTAAGCAAAATGTGGTAATATAATGGAATATTAATCAGCCTTTAAAAAGAACATGGAACACGGAAAAGTCTTGAGAACATTACGCTAAGTGAAATAAGTCAAACACAAAGAAACAAATCCTGTGTTATTCCACTTCCATAAGGTACCTAATGCAGTCAAGTTAATAGAAACCAAGTAGGACAGTGATTACCAGGAGCTGGATGGAGTGAGAAAAGAGAACCTATGTAAGGAATATAGAGATTCAGATTTGCAAAATAAAAAAGCTTGTATAGATCTGATTCACAATAATGTGACCCTACTTAATGCTTTTGATCTCTACATTTTAAAATGGATAAAATGATAAATTTTACATTTGTAATTTAATGAAAGCAAAGAGAGAGAAAAGATATTACCAAAGCCTTTCTTGGCAACCAACTTCAGGGAAGATCAGGTAGGAGACTTCCTCACAAATGATAAAAATGGAACAAAAAGACAAATGAGTGGAAAAGGAATACCAAAGTTTAAAGAACTTAGGTTGCCTGTCATTCCCAATAGCTAGGGTTGCAGAGTATAATGAAAATAGAACTGAAATAATAACCGTGGAATGTAAGAGTGACTGAGTGGGCTCGTGTGAGCCTTCTCTCTGCTTGAGTCTCCTCACTTGTGGAATTCTTAGAGATTTGCTTCTCTTGGAACCACTGGATCACTCTTTCATCCTTCAAATATGTGTTGCTCAAACTTTCAAGGCAGAATTATCATACAAATCATCATCCTGTGTTTACCTCTGTCGTTGCAAAAAAAAAAAAAAGTTTTTCTTAGTTTTCTGGGGAATAACTAATAAAAAGTACAATATCTAGTAGCTAAATCATAAGACTGGGTTAGGCTTGGAAAGTTGGGAAGATGTGGGAATCAGCTAACACCTAAAAATGAGATATGCATGGACCTTCTAGGTTAGAGCAAGGCAGTGGGTCGAAACAATCAGGCAGTGAGAAGCTACATGACAACAAAGAACTGAAAGCAGGGGGAGCTGGTGAGTCGTAGCCTAGGAATCAGAGGCAGGAGTCTGGACTGTAGACATGAAGGGAAGTTCAGGTGGAAAGTCTGACCAACATTAGTGTCCTAACTCACTCAGGGGTTCCAGGCAGCACACCTCACAGCCCCGAAGCAAGCTGTAAGCTCTGATATGCCTGACAAATGGCTAGGAGAATGACAGGACGTCTCCGGAAGTGGCATGACGCTGTTGGATCAGGGAACTGGTGAGCACCTAAAAGGGAAAAAGAAGCACACAGAAACCTTGTAACAGAGCTCCTTATCAGTGGTTTCATCTCCACCAACAAGAAAATCTGGGTCTCCCTGAGAAGGTAAGTATGAGAAGGTCAATGAGCTCTTCTGAGAAGACTTGCTGAAATGAGCCCAGACTTGCTATATGTTCACCAGGAGACCCCTTGGTGCTGCGGCTGTAAATTATGGTCATTCCTAAGAGGTAACAAGAGAGGTTCTGTCAGCTGTGCAATTACTTTGCTTTGGCAGGACACTTTGGAGTCAAGAAAACATTGGCTGAGGTTCAAGGCCAAGATTTTGCATCAGCTGCCACCATAATTTTTCAGAAATGTGATGACTGTTCCTCAAGAAATAGTTTCCTAAGTAGGCTGCAGGAATGTCTCCTGTACATATTTGAAAGGGATTTAAAGAAGGGGGCCCATGGGGACCTTCCAGCACAGCTGAGTTACCACAGGCTTTTCAAGCAAAAGGTGAAAAGTCCAATCCACATTAGTAATCCTCCTCACCACACACAGAGAAGGAACTGAAGGTGGCTGTCAGTGAGACAGTGCATGCCTGGATTCCAGATCTTCTACGTGATGTACACACACAGCAATATGAAATCTATCTCAGTGATCCAGGCAGATCTGAGCCAAAGAGTGAACTTTCTACACTGCCCGCTACCCAAATGGATGCAACCCTAGTGAGGAGGGGAGTTGTATGAACATCTTGAGAGTCGAGGACATCCTGGACAGACATTTCCTTTCCTGCCTGTCCCTGGTCCTTCATTTACATACACTAAAGCATCACTCACACGTTAGCAATTCAGAGGATCATTGCAATCTGAATCCCCAGGCCTACCTTTTAGCCTGGAGAGTATCCTCTGCCCTTTTTATTTAGCATAACACAGCAACTAGATAGACACTGCATCATTAACAGTATATCATGGCTGTTGAGGGAAACAATTATAATGTTCCTGAGTTCCTAAGATGGAAATGAAGATAAAATTTGAGTGGTAGGAGATTTGGTATGAGACAAGGAGTGTACTAAGTGAGAAATACTATCATGGAAGCACAGATTGACCCCTGCAGAGTTGAGAGTGAAGCCAGGACAGGCTGGAGAGCTTCGCTGAGGTGGGTAGAGGTCATGACATGTCACAGGCCATTGGACTGCTACGTTCTTTCTCACTGTCTGCTCTCACCACAGAACTCATAGGAATTTCAGCTCCTCCTCCACACCCTCATAGCCCTTCAAAGAAACCTCTAAGGAAGGCCTTTAAAGTGAAGTCCCTCAACAACAAAAACATGGTAACAAGACAGGGCAACCAGACACACAAAGGAATGTCTGAGGCCCCAGAAACTACTGTCCCGGGCCCTGAAACAGTGAAACTCGTGAAGAATGAAGTCAGAATCAAAAAAGTGAGTTGAATAGCCACTTCAAATAAGATATTGTCAAAGATATGCAAGCAATGATCAGTGGGCTTGAAGAAGAACTTACTAAATAAATAGTGGTCCTAACAGATACAAAGCTGACTGAGCATGTAGAAGCCGAGATGAAAAGTTGGCTGACTTAAATAAGGAAATGCAAGACATGAAGGAACATTGTGATACAGAAATGGAAATTTTGAAAAGAAACATAGTTGAAATTCAGGATATTAAAAATACATTTGAAAGCAGGGGAAGTCAACTTGAACAATGTGTGGACAGAATTTCAGACCTTGAAAACAAGGCTGAGGAAACAAATGCTATAATTAGCCGTGACTCCAAAACTAGAAATGATGAAAGTAGCTGGATGCAACAGATAATGGATGATTCAAAGAGAACCAAGCTCAGAATTATAGGTGTGGGAGAAAAAGCAGAAGACAGCACCAAAGGTATAAAGAATTTATTCACTGAAATCATGTAATAAAATTTCCCAAATCTAGGAAAAGAAATTAATTTTCAGGTACAAAAAGAATGCAGAACACCAAATAACCTCAACCAGCAATAAGACTCGACATGCCATATTGTAATCAAAACCTCAAAAATAAAATATAAAGAGAGTACATTATAAGCAACAACAGAAAAACAGATATTGTTCTACCAAGACAAACCCATTCAAATTACTGCAGATTTCCCAATGCAAACTTTAAAGGCCAGTGAGCCTGGAACAAAATCTTTCAAGCCTTAATAGACAGCAAGTGTCAACCCAGGTTGTTGCATCCAGCAAAATTATCCCTGAAAACTGAAGGGGAAGTAAAAATTTTTCATGACCATGGATCCCGAAAGAACTATATAACCACTACCCCAGCACTGCAGACAATACTTAAAGAAATCTTTGAGAGAAGCAGAGAGACAAGGAGCACCAAAGAACATGGAGGAAAGGAAACATTGAGAAAGTGCAACAAAAATTAGACATCAGTCATTTCATTGGCATCCCACTAAAACAGTACCAGCTTTCTCATAAAATCTGTGGAATTTCCCCCAAAATTATTTTTATTAGTATATTAGTTTGCAAAACATAATAATTATATTCAACATAGGGAGTTGGTATAAAATCTTAATCTGTGAAACTTTTTTGATGTGTATGATGTACATAAATATTTAGCTAGGGGTAGAGTGGCAAAAGGTAATGGTTTTGATTTGGGATGTTATTAGCACTAAAAACAGTAAGACTTGGTAATTAAATGGCTCTTGGGGTGTTTTCCCTGAAGCTGTCATTGAGTGGTAAAAATAAAAGATCACATAGCCTTAGTCCATTGGCTAAGAACTCAGCCGGCTGTTACTTCAACCTCTGACTCTTGAATTTTACATGTCGATTTCATGCTCTGTAACTAAATTTGTTTTTTCTCCATTTTATTGATATGTATACGTGCAAAATTTAAGGTTTACAATGGAGTTGAGCCTTTTATGCACATATGTATCTTGTCAAGGTGACAAGGGCTTTCCCACTCTCCTTTTGTCCCTCCCCCTACCCTACGCTCCCTCCCTCCTTCCCTACCCGATCCCCCTGTTTCCCTTTGTTTTTCATTTTAAGTTCCATAAGAGTTGTGCTCTGGGACTCTCATATCAGAGAGACCATTCAACGTTTCACCTTCTGCTTCTGACTCACTTCACTAAGCATGATGTTCTCAAGTTTCTTCCATTTGCCTGTAAAAGCCTCCATGCTGTTGGACTTTATAGGTGCATAGTATTCCATTGTGTATAAATACCACAATTTGTGTATCCACTGGTCTGTTGATGGATATTTTGGTGACTTCCATATTTTAGCTATTGTTAGTTGTGCTGCTATGAACATGGGTATACAAATATCTCTGTTGTGTGATCTGTAACTAAATTTGTAATAATCATCTTACTCATATTTTCATGCTCCTCTTTGGGAAAGAACTCTAAAAAAATTTGGGATAGCTAAGTATGTAGTAAATAGATGTTATATCTGTTCTTTATGTGTGATATACTTTTATAATTTAGACTTAAGTTTATTTAATGTAGCAATTCATCTATTCAGTCTTTAATATAAGTTTAACCAAAAATTTTGATTGATGTAATGGTAAATTAAATGTTTTTTGTATAGCAGCACAATTGATAACAGCCAAATCTTGGAAGAAGCCAATATGCCTGAGTACAGATGATTAGATAAAGAAGACGTGGTATATATACACAAAGGCATATTACTTTGCCATTAACAATGACACATTTGAGTCCTTTTTAGGAAAATGGATGAATCTTGAAACCACTATGCTCAGCAAAATGAATCTGACTCAGAAAGTTAGATATGGTAAAATATTGTATGGTTCCTCTAATATGAGAAAACTAAACCATAAAAAATGTAAGAGACATGGAATAAAGTAAGATGGACTCTGTAGAGGGAAAGGGGGGTTGAAAGGATGGAAAAGAGAAAGGGAGATGACATTTTTTTTTAAAAAAGGAACCAAATGTAGGTGATAGTGGGAGGAGGTGTATATTAGTTTGAGTTCTTCAAAAGGCAGAATTTACAGGCTTTATAACAATAAGGATATGTTAGGAAGGCTTACAAATCCCAGGATAGAGATAGTCCAAGATGGCTGTTCAGCCACAAAGTAGATCTCCTGTCGGGGACTGCAGGACAGAATCTCGGTTGTTCAAAGAACAATGGCGAAGACTGGAACCTGAAGATCAGTGACTGAAGGTTAGCGATGGGCAGACAGGTGCAAGTCGAGACTGGAACAAATCTCTGATGAAGATCTGTGTCATGTAGCAAGTTGGCATCTGTAGACAATTGCGAAGGCGAGAGCTTTCCCAAGGGGGAAGTCGGGAAGGGTCAAAAAGGGCCAGGGGGTTGTAATTTTGACTCAATGTATATTTGCACAAAATATTCAAGTTCAATGTAAACATTATGTATTACACACACACACACACACACACACACACACACACACACACGGGGGAATATTTTATTAAATGCTAAAAAAATAATCTTTTTATTATTGATTGAAAAAAAACAAAATAAGGAGAAGCACCTTTGTGAGGCTTTGCTACCACACGTGGGACCGAATGCCAACATTTTCAAGGAAGACCTGGGCTCAGGCAGCTGTGGGTGAGAACTATAAAGTTAGGTGGCTGCTTCTGCTTATTTGGGGAGAAGGTGATGAAGACCTCATTTAGTGGCAACACAAATGCAGAGGGAGAGCAGGACAGGAGTCTGGTTGGATGCAGAAGATGACATAGTGGAAACGGGAAACGATAATGACTATGACGCATTGGATCGGGCAGTTTGGACCAGCCACTCCATATCTTTGACATCAACCAAGGTGTTCCTGATGAGGGGACCTGGGTCTCTTCCTGCACAACAGGTCCTTGTCAAGCATTGTGCGGTGCCACCTGACACCACTGGAAGATGCCTGCAGGGGATGACATGGCCTGGAACGCAGCCTCACTCTGGACTGCCCAGGGTCGTCCTGGAAGAGCACTGTCCTCTCTGTCCTGATCCCTGGGCTGCTAGACCTGGGTGGAGAAGGTCCTGCGAGCACTAGGAACCACACGACCTTGGGTCTAAGGGGGTCACTGTGGTGTGGCATTCTGCACCAGTCTGCGTGACGCCTGGTCTCTCTTAGCCAATTGCAGCAGCAGTGAATATAAGAACCCCTTTTGTCTGAGCTGGGAACTACACCACTCACTAACACCCTTAATGAGGTGTTGCTATTGCACTTGGGACAGAAGGCCAACATTCTCGGGGAAGACTTGGGCGAAGGGCAGCTGTGGGTGGGAAAGCTGTTCTTTAGGACACACCAGGGTCCTCTCTTTTGGGAGGAAGCACATTCTGCTCTATCCAAGGTAGCTGCCCAGAAGGTAAACTCCGGGGAAAGTCCACGGGGCTATCTCAGCCAGTAGGAGAATGCAGGAGGAAGGCGGATAAAGCCGGCCTCCCCCCTGCTCCAGGACTGGTCCCCTCACTTGAGAAGAAAACACAATTTAAGTGAAACTGCTCTGGCCCGCTGACATCTTATGGCCATCACTGCCCCCCTCTTTGCCCTGGCCTAAACTTCTTCCCAGGGATTAGAACACGAGAGAGGCCGCATGTCTTTCATCTCATTCTCAAAAATGCCAAGGCTGCTTGTCACCAGCAGAAATGAAGAAGGAAGAAAACTGGGTTAACGGGTTGGATTTGGAAGAGTCAGGACTCTTCCTGTCTTGAAAGGCCTCACAAATCCCCACCTGAAAATTGTTTCTTTCCTTTATCCAAGGAGGCAAACAAGCCCACCAAAAATTCTAGTGAGTGTCTCACAAAGTACCAGACAGGATCCTAAGTCTGAGGTCCCCACAGGAGCTCAGCGAGGCCAGAACCAGTGTTACCCACACTGTGACACCAAGTCCCACAGCTACAAGGATCCGGGAAGGCTGCGCACCCCAGACGTCTTCGAACTGGAAGTGGCAGGGTTACCAAAACAAAGCACACAGCACAGCCTTCTCCACACATCCCACTGCTCGTCTGCTTTTTCCTCCCTACTCCTCAAGAACTTCTGCAGCAAATGATCATGAATTGAGGGCTGCTCAGGGTCCACAGAAGGAATCCTTTTTCCTGGCTTTAGTTTAATACTAATAAATGGTCGATTAAATTGGATTATACTGCATTTTTAAGACATGCAGCATTGATAGACATGTAGCAGCTACAAGTACAGTTGCCCCTTAGCCCCAGAAACCCATGATTTAGAGCTCAGGCAGGGCTCTTAATCACTGCTGTTTGGAACTCCCTAGGGTCCTTCATAGGACATAGCCCAGGAGGTGTCACAGTCATGAAGCACCTTTGGCCCAGAAAACTGGGAGGTAGGAAAAGTGGAAACCCACAGGGGATATGAGAAAGTAGTGGAAATACTTGTTTCCCGGAGAAAATTCCCAAGCTCCACCCTTTATTACTACCGTGCCCTCCCATCACCCCCATTTGGCATCCTGCTACAGAATCTCAACACAGATACAGCAGTGTCATCCCTGGTGTGGTCCAGAATCCTCACTGGAAGCAGCTACAAGATCAGGAGAATATTGTTCCTGTCATTTGAATCACTACACACTTCACCCAAAAAGAAATCACAAGTAACGCCCCCCAAAATAAATCAGGCTTTTCCAGCCCAGAGGCAACCACAGGTGCTGAAGACTGGCCTCTCTGCTTAATATTCGAGAACACTGGGAGTTTCTGATAGTAACGAAATAGATTAGTGGCCTCTTAAAAGTGGACAAGGGACAGGGCCATTGCAGCATGAAGCAAGAACGCCAACAGGGAGCACACATTGTCGTTTCAAACTGCAAAGAGTCGAAACAAAACATGGAGATTTATTTCATCACCTGCCAATTCAAAGTTGTTCCTCATATTAATAATACATTACTTTCTTATTTGTTTAAATTGCCATTTGCTGAGCAGAAATTCTTGAATCTTTTCATGGTTATCATTCAAACATTACAATCTGTCACACCCACTAATTGCTCTTTTATTTAAATTAAACCTCATGGAGAGAAAGTCCTAAGTCCTCAGACAGCACAAATGTGGTCAGTGTATGTGGGAGGAATTATTAACAAGAAAAGGCTTCTGTGGGATGTAGTTTTTAATGAGCACATTATTGTTATACTCAGAGTATGTGGCATTCTTGCTAATAGAAATATTTACAAGAATACATAGACATTCATACCCAGATACCAGATGAAATAGATATTTTAAATGACCAGTTTGCACCAGAAATAAAATATATTATACAAAACAGGGGTTATATCCACAGTCATTAATTCTTATTTTCTACACAAAACAACAATAAATTAAATCACATTATATGCAGATAGTTCTACTTACATTAGAATAATAAATTGTATGGAGCTTGTACAGCTTTTTATTCTTCTACCAGAAATATGATAGGTTTGTATTGTTTGGTAGTTCTGTATTTAAATTAACAGTGAATAGTATTGCCCAGAAGACAAGGCCAAGGAACCATCTTCCACAGTGTCTACCTCAGGGCCTATTGGCGTCAGTTATGCACAGGGAACAAACAGCTCATTCCAGAGACCCAACAGAAGGTCAGCAAGTTCATGACATTGCTGTCAAGGCGCACTTTGCTGCTGTCTTTTAAGATATATGATGTTGAACATTTTAAGATCTTGACATTAAATAATGAATAACACAGCCTATTTCAAAAATCCAAATTTCCCCATTTCTTAGTTTTTCAATTAATTACAATGACATATTATGTCCAATAATTATGTACTATAACAACTTGGTTCCTCTATCCACAAAAACAATTGGTAGCTCAGGTGTGATTTATATTTGGCAAGTGGCCTTTTTATTCCTTATGCATAGAAATGTAGATCTTGAAACCTATGAATGAAAGCAATTCAGCATTTTTTGCTGACCATTCTACTTGCTGGAATCCCCCTACTAGGAATCATGCAACACCTAACCCGTCAAAGAGCTGTTATCACATAGGAATTTTCACTTCTGGGATTCAGCTTCCATCAAAACCCTTCATTATGTTTGAAGTAGCTTAAAATGTGAACATAAACAGCATCAGCTGGTTTAGAAAGCTTTGCCTTTGGCACGAATAAACATTAGTGGTTAATGCGATATTTGAACGAACTCCAACCCAGCAGCCTTTGAAAGTCATCGCAGTCCCACAGTCTGGCTCTGGGGGACACCCATAGAGGCATCTGTGAAACCTGCGTGCTGAAAACCAAAGTCAGTTTTGTTGGAGGAGAAGCACATCACAGGGTTGAACGGGCCCGAGGCAGGCATAGTCTAGTGTGAGGATTCTGATTAAAAGCTAGCTATCTTCTTCCAACCAGCACTATTTTCCCTGTTTTCCCACTGAAGAAGTGAGGAGGCCTACTAAGAAGCTCCTACCTACGCGAGCAGGATGCTGACACATCTCCAGAGCCACGGTGGCTGCTGGGTGGGGTAGAGACCGGAAACAATGAGAAAGGCAGGAGCAGTCTGCAAGGATACCCTTGTGCATTTCTTTCGGAGGATCAAAAGATTGCTCTTGCCAAACATGTTCCATGGGTCTGGCTGTTGCAGAGGGACTTAAGTTATTGGTTATTATTCAGTTCTAGAGACCAAGGGAAAAAAGAACTTGGTCCCTCTGAACATCACTATTTCATCCCCTCTGCTTCCGCACTGCCCCAAAACATATCCTGTAGTTTTAGACAGGTTCAGTTTTTTCCATTGAACAAGAAAGTCAGCTCATTACTAGCTTCCTATGAAGCCCTGAACCACAGGGTGTAACTAAACAAAACCCATGACACATAGATCAAGGGGCCTAATTTCGGTTGGTGTTTGCCTTTATAACTGTATCCATTTGGGATCTGAGTTCTTTCTGTCCCAAGAAATATAGACTCTTACAGCTTACAAACGCTCCCTTAATACTGGGGCATAATATTCTGTTTGGACTCCAAAGGAGACTTCCACACATAGCCAGCATAGGTTCGTTCACAAGAAGGTAGCAGGGCCACCAGAACCTGCTGGAATCTGCCACTGTCTATCTGAGTTTCCCAAGGCCTTGATTTTCACTGCCCATTGCCTCCGTAAATCACTCCCAACCAGAAGTGGTGAGTTAGGGGCAAAGAGAGCGCATGTGCCTTGAGAAAGTAAATGAATAGGGAGAAGTGATTTGGTGTTTCAAGGCAAAAGTTTGAACTTTGGGGAGAGCAGAAAAGGAGAAGGTACGTGTCAATTGTCCTTCTACATCTCTCTTTCCTCCTTCCATCAAATACGGCTTATGAAATATACAGAATAGTTATAAGGCCTGTGGAATTATGTCTGTGGTTCAGAAAAAGACAAGTTGATGGTATGTCCAAGAAAGGTAGCATTCACAGGAGCTTCCTCATCAAACCTGTGGTCATGTCAGGGAAAGACAGGGGCTTTGTACAGAAAGTTCTTCCCTGACAGCAGTCTTCATGTGAGGAAAGACTTTATTCTGAGGTTCCTCCCCTATTCCCAAAAATCTAAGGCAGTTATAATGATCTCAGGGTCCTCAGTTATTACTTATGGTCCTACATTTATTCCTAAGACAAAAAGTACAAAGGCTCATTTTGACCCATAGTATTGTAAACTTAGGATTCACCAAATGAGGAAATGTTGATAAAATAAGTTTTTTGAAATTGCAACATCCTAGTTTTCAGGGTAAAAATGTAGAGGTGATTTAAGAACTAACACCCTATTTATCTTCTTATGGCTAATGGAATAATATAAATGAAAAGCTGTCAAAGATGCAGCAATTAGAAACTCAAATCTCGATACAATCTTGGGAGCTCATCCAGAGCAACCTTAGGCCAAATATCTACATTTCTAGCAAAGCTTTACCAACTAAACAGAGTGTTCAAAACTCATCAAAGTTTTGGCAGCTCATATGAAAGTGTCAATAAAAAATGAGACAGTAAACATATAAATAAGCAAACTAAGAATTCTAGACATTGCTTTAAAATTAGAAAAACTTATGTGTATGAAAAATCTTGTGATTTGTCCTGCCATTTTTAAAGAACTAAATTTCCATATATCTTTAAGATATTATTGAGGAATTTAATGTTAAATTTGGAACTATATTTTTATCTGTAGTAGAAACAAAAGATACCTGCTCCAAAAAATATTGGCATTAATGGACTGTATGTAAATTCTGAAAAGGTCAGAAATGTTTACACTCACAGAGTACAACCAGAGGGAGTTTTATCCCCTCTTTAATAAGTTTCTAAGCTTGAAATACATGTTTTTTTATCTACATATGATAATAGTGAATAAATATTTCTAAAATATATGGAATGCAAACTGATTAGAAATAAACTCTTTGATTCATGTAACTAAATTGGAGGCCATCCGTCTACTGTTTTCATTTAGGGGAGTCCTAAACCATCAAAATACTTTACTTTTTTTGAGTTTTACTCCTCGGACTTTCTCCTATATTAGAATTCCCGGACTTTGCCTTTCTTACCTTTTTTTCCCCATCTTTTTTTTTTTAATTCAGCATGTTTTCCTTTGCCAACAGGCTGGGAACCTATAACGCAGGCATTTCTATGGATCACGGCTAATTATTGTACCATGCCCTCTCAGTGGCATCCCATTTTCTAAACAGAGGGAAAAACAGGCTCCACAGAGAAACAACCTGCTCTCCTGAGATGAAGTGGAAGTACCAGACGGTCGCCACTGGAAACGTGAGTGAGGCCAGGCCCAGCACATGACGTGCACACTCAACTGTTCTCCACTGTTTCTGTGTAACCAACAGCTCTGTCACTGCAAGGAATTGCTCAAACATGCCAGTTTTTCTCCCTACTTATGACCTTTTTCTTAAATTACGTTATTGTTCAAAATCTCATTAAAGAAAGACCCTCGTGGCAGCATTACAAGTTGACTCACAAGAGGCAGGCTTGCATCCCTCCCTCACTACTAGCTCCACAAGCAATGAGCACAAAGGCAGCCGGACTTTCAATCCCAGGGCACAGTCCTGGGTACAAAGTCGACAGCCTGCAAGTACCCAGCCAACCTCGTCCAAATTTCTTGAATTCAAACCCCAACCTACTGTTATCAGAGGTGACTGGTAGGTGACTGGAGTCGACTGAAAAAGGACATAGTAGCAAAAATTTAGGTTCCATCTTTTAACCAAAATCATCGCTGTGGATTCTGGTGAACTCATCAAAGGCATTTCTTTTAAACTAATCTCTTCTGTGGCTATTTGCAAATTCTCACTCTCTATTAAGGAAAAAGAGCTACCTCCCCTTATGAAATTCTGCCTAATTCTAATAACTTTTCATTCCTGATTTTGAAATTCATCATTTGATCAGAATTAGAAGGGCTATCACTCTAAAATAATTTGCATTTGAAATGGT
This sequence comes from Ctenodactylus gundi, assembly GCA_004027205.1. Taxonomy (NCBI): domain Eukaryota; kingdom Metazoa; phylum Chordata; class Mammalia; order Rodentia; family Ctenodactylidae; genus Ctenodactylus; species Ctenodactylus gundi. The sequence goes on from PVKB01000656.1 coordinate 349,258, forward strand.
TAAAATGCAAAAAATGGGTGTAAATTAATGTAAATCTATAAAGTTTGCAATCTGAACACATTTCTAGATCTCAAAATTAAAGCAACAATTGTTATTTGGCTGTGGCCAAGAGTGAAGGAAAAAAGGTGCATCTCTGATCACCTTTGGCCTGTTGTACATTGAATCCTTGCTTTGAAAATAAAAGTAAAATTCAATCTTTGAAATGAAAAATTAGACACATTTTTCTCATGCCAAAATATGAGATTAAAATACTGAAAAATAAAATGTTAGTGCGAAATAGGACTTCTTTTTACATCAAAAAGAAACCTTTTTGATTTGCTTTTCTTACATAAATCTTTCTACTCACTAATATTTACAGCTTTCCCAAGTAGCCTTTAGGAAACACTACAAGACACAAGGAGGATCTTTTCTTGAACCACGAAGTCAAACCTGAGTGCAGACGTGGGACAGAGCACTTCTTGGCCACACACCTGCCTGTCAGCTCCAGACAGGGGAACACGCGACCTCCAACCTTGAGATTTTTCTTTACATTTTCTTATTTCTGCATGTTAAATTTCTTCCAAGAATATTCTACTAGTGAAAATGATTTTTATTCTAGCTACAGAACATTTCATTTAAGAAAACCACATTTATACATCCTTGTAAGAAATACCCCCAAAAGCTATAAAGATAGGGAGACATCAGATTTTTAAAACATAAATCTACTCATATGCCACCCCCCGAGCAGTACGAACATCGGACACAGTAACATCATATCCCATATTTGTCTTGAGATGAAAGGCTGGGAGGCAGATTGTGATTAATAATAGTTCCTGAGCTTCTAAAGAAATTTCAAAACAAAATGACTGAGTAAAAAACAAGATGAAATTTTGAAGAACGCCCTTTCTGTTCCATAGATGACTTCATCCCATCTATCTCCTTAAGGAATCTCAAGCAGGGTGGTGAGAGGGGAGGGGGGAAGCCTTCTTTTAAGCCACCGAAAAATGAGATCTGATGGAATCTTCCCTTAACTCCCGATGTTTTCCAACATTACTTTCTTCTTGATGATTTCTTCTTTCAATGGTTATTCTGTATTTCTTCCTGGGCAAAAGGAAAGTGAATATAGTAATAAAACCTCACTTGGCCACAAAGTACTATGGTTTCTCGGACAAAGAATGCCTTCAAGGGACATCTGCGTTTGGTTTGATAAATGAGAAGTGACAGAATATGAAACCCTAGTCAGAGATTAAAGTAGTGTGCCCCAAGGCATTATGTCCTTGCTCAAGGAAGAAAATTGGCATGCTCTCTGAAAAGCCATAGAACAAGCCTACCCCTTCTTCCCTGGGAGCCTCTGGGTTCAGTCTTGTCTATTCTGCCCAGAAGCTGGGCCTGACTCCCAGGATATGCCCCAGATAAAGATCAGATGAAGTATACTGTGACCAAAGGAACAGGAATTCGATTGTTCCCACTAATGGTCACATATACCCAGAGTTACATTTCCATGCAGAAATCTTGAGTCTGATGACTTACAAATAAGCTATAAACTTAGCCAGCAAAAATTACAAAGGAATAGACCACCCTCCGTGTGTGACAATCAGAACCTGGGGCACACGTTTGCAGCTAGGCATGAGCGTTCTCCAGATACTGAGCAACAATCAGCCTGAGAGCAGGGTCGCCTCCTTGGGAGGGAGAACGTGGCACCTATCTTGGCACTGCGGGGAGCCTAAGAACGGGAAGGTCCATTCCACCTCCCGCACAAATGCCCGCTCCCCTTCTGCATCCAGTGGGTGCGCAGAAGTCCAGTCAGAATATCAAAGAATCACAGCAGCTTTCTGGCCCACAGTGGATGCAAGAGAAACTCTTGACCTCAATACCCATCGTGGCAACCCACAGGCCACCAAACCTGAGGGTAGCTCAGATCTTTTAACTGCCAGGCTGTTTGGATAAAATAAAGACATGGACAAATTTAAGGAAGCACTGTGCAAATACAAGTAACCAAGGCAGTAAAGGAGAGCGAGATTACACTGGATTCCAATGATCCCCACCTGAAAAAGTAGAAGGCCATTAGCAAACCAGCTCCCAGGAGGGCCCCCACGACAATTCCCGTCACTGCTGACTCTTCTAGGCCACCTGCTTGAAAAAGAAACAGAGATAATCAGAGTTCGTTTTGAGAAATAAGTGGAAATGCCTCAAATTTCATTCACTGGAAGGCTTGTCTCGATCTAAATTGAAGCATATTTTCCTCTTTTTTTTTTTTAAGGAGACCTTAGACTTCCGGGTTACCCCCTCTCCACGCTTGCTTAGTGCAAAGCTTAAGAAAAACGTGCAAAGTCCTAAGTGACCACACAGCTACAGAAAGCAACTAGAATAGAAGTAGGAATAGATTCAGGGAAGATTTGTGGAACCCTGAGAACTGAAGATTTCGGATTCGTCCTCTTGAGTTTATAATCAAAGAAGACAACTAGCTGGACTATCGCACTGACCCAGCACTTGTTTTCTTAAGATGGCTTGTAATGCTTCGAAGTGCTAGAATATTCAGCAAAAAACGCATTGGGTCAATATTCTTTTTTTAGATGTTCTCTCACCAAAACCAGAGTTCCATGTTAGTGTGTCCTATATATAGCTTTCTGAAACGTAACAATTTAAAATAACCGTGCTCAGTAGTGTCCCGATTATATAAAGATGAGAAATAGCTCACTCTGTAAATAAAGAGTTTAGTAAATGGTCTTCACTGCACTACCTCATTTACTCATCAAAACAGAAGATTTAAGAGTTGAGAATTTAATCTCTGTCACTTTAATTTTATAGATGGGGAAACTAAGGCTTAAGGAGTTGAAGGAAATCTCCTGTTCATAAAACCAGCAACTGACAAGAACGAGATTTCAAACCCGGGCACAACAATTCCAGAGATTATGTCCATACCACACATCCTCCTGAATCTCTCCCCACAATCCCATAATAATTGCATGAACGTAAATATCTCATATCTTGAAAGATCGCCCCAGGACATAATGAGCACATGATTTGCCTAAAATAACCACCTGGCTTTTTCTCAGCAGCTCACAAGACAATCTCTCTAAAACAATGAATTCTAAAATTTTTCTATTCATAAACTAGTTAGAAGAATGTTCGCTAACTTCTCTATTAATGAATGGCAGCTGTTCATAAATAATATACATATTTACCAATTTATAAATTTTCATGTTTACGTTTTTTGAGACAGCGTCTTGCTCTGGCAGCCCAGGCTGGTCCTGAACTCACAAAAGAGCCCAGCCTGACCTTGGAGTCATGGCAATCCTCCTGTCTCAGCCTCCCTAGTGCTTTAACCTTTGTGCTATTCCTCTAGCCCTCATGTTTACCTTTTGAATCTGAGTATTTAAAAGATGACTATAAAGTCTGAAAATCAGAATAAGACTTTCTATCAGAGATTAGCAGAACTTATAGGAATTGATATTCTAGCTTTCCCTCATATAAAAACCTCCAAAAATTAAAAGATACAGTAAGACGTATAAAACTAGGCAAGAAGCCTTCTGCCAACTTAGAAGAATGGAGAGGAAGAATGATCTGGAAATTCCTGATGAAAGTGGAAGCCAGTGTGTGCATTGCTGCTATGTGTTTTTACAGGAGGAGGAGGAGGAGGAAGAGGAGGAGGAGGAGGAAGAACAAGAGGAGGAGGGGGGAGGGGGAATAGGGGGAGGGGGAGGAAGAAGAGCTTAAGAGAAAAAGAGAGTCTTAAGAGACTAGAGACAACAGGACATAGCAAGTGCAGCCTCTGAGCTTACATGATTTGCAAGGAGCGCTGTTGGTGTGCTCCACGATTCTGGCTTCATCTATTCGTGGTTTCAAAGGGCCCCATGAATATTTGACATTTGGGCGCATTTCAAAACGACCTTCTTTTCCAAAGTAATCACCGATAACCTACAAAAAGAAAAAAAAGTTACAAAAGGAAAGGCCAAAGTCACCTGATGCCAAAGCAGGCACATAGCTCACAGCCTGGCAGAGCTATGCCCAAAAGTGCAAGGCTGCTTCTGGTGCTGAGGTAGCTGGTGGTCACCAGCTCACCTCCAGGGAGTGACAGCCAGCACCTCAGAAGAGTGTGACGTATCTAGGCTCCTGGTTGTAAATAATGGCTGTAATAGGTTGTTGCTGGGGATTTAGGAAGTCAAGATTCTAAGTTGCTGACATGACTGCCAAGGTCAGCAATCTGTATCTCCCCGTGGCAGAAAAAATGACCATGCCACCTTAGGCGTAGGGACATGGCAGAAGCAATGCCACCGGGGTCTCCTCCTGTTGGTCTGCTGGAGGCTAAACCCTACCAGTGTGTTCCTGTCTATTCCTTTTGGGGATGAAGGTTCTGGGGAATAAACCCCGTCCTCTGCACTGGCCTACATTCCACTCACCTGCTTTTTGCTCTACACGGGCCCTCACTAAGTTGCCCAGGCTGGGCTCGAACATGCAATCCTCCCAAAGTACTGAGATTATAGGTGTTCACCACCACATTTGGCTCCTTGGATAGTCTTTAAGAATGGTGAGAGGGATGTTTGTTTGTTTGTTTGTCTTTTTCTATGAAAACAATCTTGAAACTGATGGCCTTTCCTCTTGCTCCACTTCCCATGGGGTGCTGCCCACCCATTGCCACAGAGCAGCCCACATAACCATTTTTAAGCCCAACCCAGTTTCAGGGATGTGTGAGGGAAGGCCAGGGTCCACCTGAGTACCCAAGTTAAGCATACGACATAGCTTCAAGTTCCTTTGGTCAGCCAAGAAGATAACTAAAGCATTATGGTATCTTTTAGGAACTTCTGTTTGACCCTTTTCTGGTTGACAGCCCCTTCTTTTGGGGGTTACACTGTCCTGTGATGAATTCACAGTTTGCACTCTCATTACCAAGCTGAACTCTCTTTCAATTAGCTCCTCATCCCTCTGGAAAATTACCACTCATTCAAGTTCAGTTTCCAGGGTCACCCTCAGTTTCTGGTTAAGGTGACTGATCAGCTACCTGTCTCTGGATCTAGAGTACCTTCTCAATCAGCTTCTCAGGATTCATTTATATTTTATGTGGGCATAAATATACGGCTCTTGAGTCACCTGGGACATTTCCCCCTCTCTCCTGACCAGAGCCCAGCAGGCTGTCACAGCCTCTGCCAAGTCACAGTAAAAAAAAAAAAAAAAAAAAGAGTCTTAGATCCTCATCACTATATAATACTCACTGATATGTACTGAGCCCTTACCTAGTGCTCACATGCCTCAGGCCTGTAGCCTCATGACGGGCTGTGAAGCACTGTAACTCCCCACCTTTTCCAGAGGGGAACACTGAACTACAGGTGCGACATGGACCATTGAAAGGGTAAAGTAGCATTCAGTAAAAAACTGAAGGCAGCTCCTGCTCCCTTGGCCGCTTCTGCAAAAGCCAGGCACATCTGTCCAGGAAGGGAAACAGCCGGTCCCATATGCCAGCACCCATAGAAGGTGATCTGAGCCATGGCCCGGGATGACAGTCATTGAGGAAACATAGGGAAGTGTTTCATTTGCCAAAACATTGATTCCTCATAGTTCTACACACTTTAGATTTGCCCAGTACTCTCACAGGTTTCATTTTTATCTAGTCCTCACAATATTCATGTGAGATCAGCAAGGAAGATATTATAAACTTCCTGTTGTAGCTAAGGAAGCTGAAGCCTAGTTCATACCCTTCGTAAGCAACAGAGACCAAACTTTGTGTCCACAGCCCTCTTTTATCTTCATGATGCCATCATGAAATTACACCATCTCTGAGAATATTAACATAAACACATGTCGAGTTTGTAACCAGCCACCAGGAAAAAATTCCCAAAATTTAAGAGAGAAATAAGTGCATTTTAATTTTGCCTTTTGTCCAATGCCTCTGCAGCACAAGACTAACTTACGATTTTTTTTTTTGACCATTTGAGAGGTAGGAGGGTTGATGTCACTCTTCCCCCACATCTTCCTGATTCCCTCAACCAGTAGTGACCTGCCTTGACCCAAGAGCTAAGGATTTCAACTAGTTTTTATTTGAAGGCTGCTTTGTAGAACAGCTCACTGGACACCGGGACAAATGTGTGCTTCCAGTCTCTGTTGGCAGGAGACGCAACCCTGCCGTGCCTGCCCTCCTCACCTCCTGGGTGCCTGCTTCCACGTCAGCCATTCCGATCACAGAGAAGTCCCCGTACCGGTCTCCGTTGGCATCTATGGACACCTGCCCAGCAATGCCTATAGGGCCAGAGGTGAAGAAATCCGACTTAGTTACTTAAAAATACCTCTGTTTGCCAAGAAACTGGATTACAGGATTTTTTAAAACAAACTTTTGCCACAGGGAATCTCATCAGACTTCGAGCATTTTTGTTGGCATTTAGAAAGACATTGTAATTTCATCTGTGTCTGCATTCCTAAATTCTTAACATTTCTCCACTTAAAAATAAAAAGAAATAGAAATAAATGATCTTCTTTGGGAATATTTTTTTAAATGAAGGTTAATCCTAAAGCAGCATGTCGATCTGAGTCTTGTACTAATTTTGTTTTTTAAGGGGAAAGTGGGGGAGGAAAGCTTACATTTATTAAAAGGCATCTAAATCTATACAGCAATTTCTCATTCAGAGGAAGGTGCACTAATTTTTTTTTAAATGGCAGAGAAATGGAGATGCCTTGCCATATATTGAGATCATCACTGGAAAAATATCCTAAAGGAAAAGCAGAAAAGAGCCAGATCTCTATGAACATGCTACACACAAGGGGACAGAGAGCTGGCTCTGGGGCTTACCAGCACCAAGAACGAAAGAGAAGCCTTTCTTCGTTCTCCCAATTGTGTTCATTCATGTTACACACATGTTATCTGAATGAAAACGGGTGCCAAATTAATGCTAAGGCTGAGACTAAGACGAGCTGACAGTCTGTACGTAAGAAGGGAGGCCGGGGCTAGGGGGTTAGCTTGTCTGCTCCAAAACGGGACTGCAGGAGAGAAATCCCAGCTTTGACTGTCTTGCTTCGGTGATGTTCGGCAAGACACTTAGTCCTCTGAACCCCAGACAACTGTAGAGCAGACATAATAAGGTGTCTCCTACCTCGAGGCTGTGGGGATGACTACATGATGGAAAGCTAACTTCTTCCAAAATGTGTTCAAGAGAAACTAGTTTTTTTCTTCTATTGGTAGCATTGCTGTCACTATTAATATTACCATAGGGTGAGTATCCCTTATTCAGAATGCTTGGGGAAAGAAATGGTTCAGATTTTTTTCAGTTTTTGGAATATCTACATATATATTAAAATACATATAAATAAAAAATTTGTGTTGGGGTTGGGACCAAAGTCTAAACACAAAATTTACTGACACCTGTCCCCATACATAGAGCCACAAAGTAACTTTGTACAATATGTGAAATAATTTTGTACATGAAATAAATTTCCATGCTGAGAAATTTTCTACTTATTTCAGCACTCAGAAAGTTTCAGATTTAGGACCATTTCAAGTTTTAGATTTTTGAATTAGGAATGCCTCAATTTGTGTTTACTTCATAACTACTATTATCAATACTGTGCTTAAAATCTGATAGAGAACTGACTGTGCCCAACCGCTTAAGGTGGAGAGTCAGGGGCACTCGGTAAATGACCAGGATGTAGATGCACTGGAGGAAATGTATGATTTGGACAAGCAGCAGTTGAGGAATGCAAATGAGGAGGCACAAATCTTGGTCTACTTGAGCACCCAAAGGCATGGAGGTCACACCCAAGAACTTAAGGAACTGTGAGGGTTCATGGAAATGGCCCATGTGTGTAAAGGGGCAAAACAAGATATAAGCCAGGTGGAACAAGTTGGCCAGATTATGAAGGACCTTCAGCACCCACTTGCCTTGTCCAGCACTGGTGGTTTAGAGCCCCTACTAGTAAAAACAACCACTCACCATTGGCTAATACTAACTATGTCTATATTTACATTTTCATTCACTAAGTAGGAGAATGCATACAACAGCCACATCTAATTACCTAAAAGCTCTTTGTTTTCTTTGTGGGAGAGTTCTGTGCAATTCCTAGTTGGTGATTTTATCGATTTGTTTCTCCTTGGAAGTACTGACTCCTCTAGTAAAATGAATGGCTGGGAAAAAGCACCCCAAGGGAAAGTTCCATCCTCTACTGTGGTTTGGAGAGTGCAGGTATTTGGGTTTACTGTCCTTTGGGATGTGGTTTGCAGGCGCACTGATTTTTCCAGACTTCGGTCTACTTTGCTGGAAACAGAATGGAGCTGCCGTTCACTCTGATTTGTTTTTGTCTTCTTAATATAGTCTGGTTACAAAGGGTACACCTAGCTTAAATGCGTATATTCTCGACAGCCTCACAACTTTTAAGTGACTAATATATACATGCAGAAATACCGGCTGTCCAAAATCACTTGTCATGCTATGTAAGTGTCTAAGATGTCTAAGATGGTGTGGCATGTCCTGCTAAATGTTCTACAGAGCATACACACACACACACACACACACACACACACACACTCACACGAAAAGGTGGCCCTCGTAATCCAAGACCTCATTACACCTTTAAGTTATTACAATTCTACCAAGAAATAGGGTGAGAACCCTGGGTGGCCGATTAGCAAAGTGAGATGACACCTGAGAGTATCAGGAGTAAGGTGAGATTGGCGGGCCGACTGCAGAATTTTCCTGTACATGAGTAATGAGACTTTCCACTTTCATTGCTGTTGGCCTCCGAGAAGCTCAAGGTTTGAACCACAGTCCTATTTACTTGTCACCATGACCCCTCACACAGAGGAAACTCAGCCTCTTCTCAGGCCATTTATTGAAAGTTATAAGAGTTGATCACAGGTTTCACGGCAATAAAAATCCAAATTTGTCAAATACCATCCAGAGTATTTTTCCCTTGACAACTTAATGGTCATTTACAGTGATCACTAAAATTAAAATTGTTTATAAATTTAGGAATGTTAGAGTTTTTCTTCAGACAGCTATCTTAGAGATGTTTTTGTTGTTGTTTGGGTTTAGGGGTTTTTGTTGTGGTGGTGGTGGTTTTGTGTTTTTCTTTGATCTTACCCTTAAATGGATCATTACTTAGCAAATAAAGGACATCCAAACCATTCAAACCCAGTACTTACCTTGGCGTTAATTGTTACTACCTATGGACAAATGAGATTCTAACTTTAGACTGCATCATACAGTTGATTGTTTCAGAACTCACTGCTGACTGCCTGTGTAGACCTGATCCTCAAGTGGAACCATCAATATGGTCTATGGGAAATTTTAGCCCATGGCCTGACTCTAAATAAAGTTACCTTCCAGCCACTGTGGATCCCTGTCCTTCCCTTAAGAAACTTTCTTCAGGTGCCCTCCAGCATCCCCTAGCTCTGGCTCCTGTCCCTCTGTCAGAAGACCAAGAACAAATGACCACACCATGTAGTGAGTAATAACTAAGAATGGGATGTGGCCAACCGAGGTTGTGTCCCCACACAATTTCTGGGAAATTTGACTTTGTCCTAAAATGCCCTCTGAATTACCCCATTTGATTCCGGAGGTGAAAAAAATCATTTCCAAGGCTCGCTCACCCTCATCTGTCTGAAGGGAAGGGAGATATCACTCTAGTTTTTGAGCAAAACATGATCTCCACTAAAACCAAGGAAAAATGGTACCTAGCCATGTCTACCGTAACTACTACCCCAACAATCCTAGCTGGGGCCTGACTTCTCCTCCTTATTGCCCTGTCCTAATGACTGAGGACAAACCAAGGCAGGGGAACAGCTAGGAGGCCTTCCTACAGGGGAGCTAGACTTGGCAATACTTACTCTTGTCATTGAAAAATGTCATTTATGTGACTGCAAAGGCAAACAGGCACAAGCCAGTTCACGAGAGGGCTCAGAGGAAGGGCTAGCACAGGCAGAATTGAAAGAGTCCTTGTCAGTCACCAGCTAGTCCAGTCTCCTTACCAAACAGATGAAGAAGGAGAAACTTAGAATTGTGGTTACTAGGCTAGAATGTAGGTGTTTGGTCCCTGGTCAAAACTACGCTAATGGTCCCCATGTCCTTTAGCTTACTCATAGTGGACCATGTTGCTGGAAACCCTTGTGAAGCATTTTCTCTCTCACTCGCTCTCTCTCTGTCTCTCTCTCTGTCTCTCTCTCTGTTTCTCTGTCTCTCTGTCTGTCTCTCTCTCTCTCTCTCTCTCTCTCTCTCCCTCCCTCCCTCCCTCCCTCCCTAGCAGAGCCTGGTTCCTCAGTAAGGCCTCTAGGTCCACAGGATCAGGACTCAGAGCCTCTTGGTTTTGCTTCTGTCACTCTGCCTCTCACAACTGGATGTCAGATGCCCCTCTGTACCAGCTCTCTCCTAAACATCTGCCTAGCTCCTCCCACTTCCCTCAGGTCTCCACCCAGCTGCCACTCCACCCTTCTTGACCACTTAAACTAGCTTCTTTCTCTTCTTCTCCCATCAATTTCTCTTTCTCTATACTTGGCTATTTGATAGCTTCTGAAATGCCTTATCTACTTGTTTATTGCCTATTCCTTAGTTTGTATACAAGCTCACGGACAACAGAGAACATTCTCAGCTCCTTTAAGAGTACCTGCATGTACCAGGTGCTCAGTGAATAGTTGGTGAATGAAGGAATGACAAAATGAATAGAAAATAATTGATATCTGCAATGCCCCAGGAACTTTTCCGTTCTCATGTGGAGTCTCATTTTAGTTCTTAGTGTGTTGGTGAGGTGAGAGGAAACCAGCACTCTTATATGCATTGTTGGCAAAAGCACAGCTCAGCAGACTTCCCTGGAAGGCATCTGGCAATATCTGATACACTTTGTACAGTACCAACTTACTTTTGAACTCATAAATCCCACAATTATAAATGTTTCCTGTTAGAAATAGTCACAGAAATTCATTCAGATATGCAAGAAACCCATCATAGCATATTTCATAATAGCAAAAATTATCAATAATTGATGTCCATCAGTGGAAGATAGGTTAAAGAAATTCTCAAACAGCCACAAAGCAGGATAATATTTGTAACTCCAATTTTAAAAATCATTGGATCTATGAGTGTTTATGCAAGAAAATGCTTTCTTTTATCTGGCACAGAAGTAAAAAATAAAGTAGAAAAATAGCATTTATAGAGTGATTCTTCTTGTATTGAGATTTTTAGATAAGATCTAAAACTGCATACATGCCGGCAGAAGAAGTAAAACCTTTTTAGACAGAATCACATAGGAAATAGTTAATAGTGTTATATTGAGGGGAAAGGATTAAAGAAGGAAGAAAGCCTTCATATTTTCATTTTGTGCATTTTTACACTGATTAAATTTCCCAGATCTTTTCTAGATTTTTTTCTAGCCAGGAATCATCTCAGTCTAGTATAATTTTTATATGTCAATAGAGATTGCTTGAGTGACCAGAATATATCAGTCATCTGCTAATGTTACTACTGTTCTTTCCTGTTCTTATCAAAGAAACAACTAACATTCACCATTTTAAAAAGAAAATGAAAGCAAAAGACCCAAATAAGCGTGCTCGCTACCTTGAACTACTCGGTTTAACTATGACTCATGCCTTCCTAATTTCACAAAAACCAACACAGTCCGAACAAAAGAATATGTATGTGGAATTAACATTTTCTTTAAAACCACCCACAAATCTCTACACAAACTGATTGTTCTACCATGAGAGAGGCTTGTGTTTAATGTAATGTAATTTTAACCACTGGGAAGAACCTACAACCACAACAGAGAGAAACAGAACCACAGAAGAGCAGCCGAATGAGCTGAATTCCTACCTTCGAATGTTCGGTTCCAAGTCTGCTGGATAATCTTCCCTCCATCTTTCTTGCTATAACCAGCTCTGAGTACCTCATGTAAAGCCAGGGCGTACAGGAGGATGGCATCATGAAATCCTTCAACAAACATGTTCACCTGAAAAAGAAAGCCCGTTGGCTGAACCTAGGCACCAGGAGCCTCCTGAACACAAATAAGAGAGCAAGTGAACTGGCTCACGAGTGAGTCTGGAGGCTGCAAACACTGGCAGAGTGGACGAAAGGGCCACTAACAAAGTCACGCCATGGCTTCCTGGCACCAGCTTGGGGATTTTGAAAGTAGATGGGAGGCGAAAGAACTGTACCCACTGCTGAGGCTAATTATTCCAGCTTTTGCCTATACTTTCCTGTGCACCCTCCTTTCCCAGGTCTCCACTTTAGGCCAACATGATTCTGACTTCATCCTTGAGATCTTCCCCACCAAGCACAGGCCCCCGGTTGCTCTGTGCCCTGAATGTGCGACAGGCTAAAAGAACAATAGGGACCCATTCACACTCAGCGCGGTTGCCAAAGCCTATTAGCGTGCTTTGGCTAAGGATGGAAGAAAAGCCACCTGCTTTCTGCTAGCCAGCTGAACAAGCATTTATGTCTCCTCCTCTCTTAACAACCATGACTCCGTGTGTCTCTTTCCACCCCTTCCAAGCTCCAAGAACAGGAATGGAAACAGGGCTGAGCTCTTGGTACATCTCAGTGGAGATCTTGTCCAGGTAAGGTAGCCTTGCCGCCCTCCAGAAACTTAGCTTCATAAACAGACACACTGGAAGTGAATCTGTGGAAGCGCTTAGTCACCTCCGCTTCGTTTCCTCCATCTGCATATTCATCTGGCACCTGCTTCAAGAGCTGGCTGTGAGAAACTCATGGGATACACGCCAATGCCACTAAGACTGTTGGACAGAGTCTAACGCTATCAGTTCTGTGTCAGAAAAAAATTGCCAAAAAAGTCTCCAATCCTATAGGGGTGAAAAAGTAGACAGGAGAAGCTTCACTAGAGCAGCAAAACTTGAACTGAGCTTTAAAAATGAAGTAATGTGTCACAGCGTGGGAGGCAGAGGGAAATACCATAGATGATACAGGTAAACGTAAGAGTCAGGGCACACCTGCATAGGCTAGTGTACTAAGAGCTCCACACGTTCTGCTAGGCTGCAGGCAGGAAGAACAGGGTCACACTGAGACACCCAGGTGAAGAGGTAAGAAGACTCAGATCTTTGAGAACGGAAGGCCACAATACAGAACTCAGACTGTCTTTGGAAGGTAGATGATTGTCTTGGTCTGCTTTAGTCTCCACTTAGCTGGATAATAAGCACTCTTCAATAAGACGTAATATCATAATATCATAAACCTACCATAAATCCACCAGACATGAAATAAGCAAATAAAATCTTGAAACACTGAGTAATTTATAAACACTCTATAGAAAGTATAAGAAATCCATGCCTTCTTATTCAGAAGACAGCACCAAGGAGCTAAGATGAGGGACCATCATGTTTGAGTCAATGACAGCTGCCAAGGTGTGTTCCCCAGGACCGTCATGAGGCTCTGTGTAAGGCACTACCTGCTCCCTCTCCAGAAAGGAACCCCGTCAGAAGAAAGCCAGGACTGATCTTCTGCACCACTGGACTCAAATGCTGCTCACGGGAATCACAGCTCAACACCAATGGCATTCAGCCCCTGGCCCTCCTTTAAGGACATTAATTCCTGTTTCTGTTGCAGAAACAAATGTTCCACATTGACCAAAGCCAGATGCCGAAAAGCAGGTTAGAATAATGGTTGAAGAGCTCAGCCTCCTCGGCAGCTCAGCTACCTCAGAGCTATGTTTCTGTACCACCCTGGGCCTCAGTTTCCCTGTCCATAAAAAGAGGAAAATCTGTCTCATTTGTACATATCTCATTGATGGGTATTAGATTTAAACGACTTGAAGGATCTAAAAAATATAACTCTGAACAGTGTCTGATAGAACCAGCACTCACTGTTAGCTTTCATTGTTGTAATTGTCTAGAAATGGGGAGTTATAAACACAGGAATCCTGCGTAGCTTCTAGCTCCTAATTAGCAACATTCAGAAGTTAAGTACAGGTACTTAGAGGCACAAATACATCTTACTGACCATTTTACATTGGATGAAAACTCAGGCTTTACTTTCACACTCTGACCTCCAGGCAGACCTTTTGCTTTCACAGCACTATGACCTTAATTCTGCGTGGTTTGATGGGCACAGCTGAAACCGGCCAATCACACTGACCTTCAGGGACAGGAGAAGGGGGGGACAGGCTGGTTCACAGGAAGACTCAGAGTTAGCTGGATGAACCCACAGTTCGATCCCAGCCCTGACGTAGTATAAAATCTTTCCAGCCTTCAATTTCCTCATCTCGCAGATAGGAGTTTAGTACCAGCTCATGCTATAGAGCTTTTCAGGGATTAAATGAGTGGATGAGTGTAAGACACCTACAACAGCCCCTCAGATCAGTCAAGCAACTGATAGATGTTAGCTCTTGCTCTGAGCTGTCAAGTTTATGTCCCAGAGTCTCTATTTTCTTAGGCAAAGAGTTATGTAGAAATAACATCTACTGGTCAGAGACAATCTTCTGCTGCTCTTGCCATACGAATTCAATTTGCTAAAGGAATATAAAATTTTCACTTAGGCCATGAAGTAAGCATGGCTGGAGAAAGCGTGCATTTTAGGTTTGTGATACTCCAGGCATGATAGTGTTTTTTCAACAGGCCCTATCTTCTCATTGACGATTGTAAAGAAACCACTTTGTTACAGTGGGAAGTCACAAAATCACAGAGCTGAAAACCTCTAGTTTAGTCCTCTCCTTACTTAAATACCAAAAGAGCATCGCTCTCCTCCGTCTCCCTATACCTGTACTTGCATGTCATGCTCCGTAGGCTCCTTGTTCCTGAAGCACTGAGGAAATGTTTCTGGTTCGAGTACCAAACACAAGCCTCTGGGCCTCATCCATCCACCTCTCCTTTTCTCCTCCTCTTTCTGCTTCTCATCCTCCTCCTCCACCTCCTCCTTCTCCTTCATCTCTCTCCATCCCCTTCCCAAAATCCTACCTCAGAGCTTCCTGAAGCCCAGCTCACATACCCGGGAGCCACTGTCTGCCCCTTCCCCTGCCTTCCTCCTTGGCATGTTCTCCACCATCCAGGATGGAAAGAAAGATGATCTGATCGAGAAAGATGTGTGTGGGTTACTTTGTCCTACTTTGTCCGCGGTAGGAGAAGATACATAGCTCTGAGCATACGCCCGGGTCTGGAAATTCATTCTACCTTCATTTGCAAATGGATCACACTTACCTTATTTCTTCTCAGAGTAGCCGAGTGTTTCCTTTCTCCGCCAAAATTAGCCAGAAAGCTGCTGTCACCCCTCCCCGGCCCACCAAGGTTCACGGCCACCGGCCTGCTGCAGAGGAGGTTTCAACACCTACCTCATAGGCCCTGGGGCCGAAGCAAAACCCTGGGGAGTGTCTTCACAAGAAGAGCATTCACACATCCACATGTGTTTTCTAATGGGAGGAAAGCCCATTATTATAGACACTGAAAATTGGAAGTGCAAATTAAGGGGGAGAAAATGAGAGAGAAAATAGAAACAGAGGATTAAGTTGCCTTAAGGGCACTTTCCACGGGGCCTCCAGGCTGAAAGGAACCAGGTCATTGGTTCTGTCCTCCTGCCTCCATAGAATGACACCTGAACCTCAATGTCTTGACCAGAATGGACCGTGTTGCTGTTAGCAATTGCAGAAAGAGGACTTCCCCCACCTAAGAAACTTGTTCTAGTGTTTAGCATCCTTTTTGGCCAGGAAGTCTTTCCTCACCATCACTAGAGCTAAGTCTTAATTAAGTTCCTAGAGGCAGCCATTCTCCATCTAGATGCCGAGCAAGATGAATTAAGGGAGCAATCCAATTTATAATCTCCATGAGACGGCACCGTCACTCCATGTGAGCACATAGAGAAGTTGTCCCTCCTCCAGGGCCTTCTCTCTGACAGCACCTGCCAGCCACATCGCCTTCCACATGCCTTTACAAATCCTCTATGAAGGGGAAAGGTGAACAGAAATTGTGTTGTCTTTCAGTCTTAACACGAAGAGTTGGCATTCCTGACATGGTTCCTATCTGTGGCAGTAGAGAGCATCTTTCCCTTTGCCCTCTGGGAAGGCAAATTTGTTAGAGGAATTCTGCACTGCTTATGTTCTCAACAAGCAAGCAAAGAAAGCTCATGCCTCTGCCGCTGTGTGGAGCGAGAGCCGTCCGCAAGGCAGAGAGTCACCCTGTGGGAGAAGGACAGCCTGCAAAGCCACTGGAGGGAAGGCAACGAAGCTCAAGGCAAAGCCAGGCAGGTGCAGGGAAGTGAAATTTCAGTTCAGAGCAGGTAAGACAACAGATGACCTTGTGACTTGTCCTTCCGGTTCCGTAGCTAAAAATGGTAGAAGCATCTTGTTCAGTTAGTAGGAAAACCCTGAATCTTGACCAGCTCTCCTCAACAACTGGAGACAGCATAGAGCAGAAGTGACCTGGGAATGCTGTGTGGGCAGCCCAAAGGTTGGAATTTGATGAACACTTCAAAAGTGACTTCTATCCTTTAAAAATATGATGAATGGATTTTTCAAACGTGGTATATGTATACAGTGAAGTGTTCTACCATAAAAAGATAAAGTGAGTTATTTGTAGGACACAGTTGTACCTAGAGGTCATTATGCTTATCAAATTGAATAAAACCCAAAAGATTAAACATCACATGGTTTCTTAATATAAGAAACCCAAAGTATAAATAAGTAGAACAGCCAAAGAAGAGAAATCGTAGGAGGCAGGGAGATGGGTTTGTGGAAAGGAAAAAGGAGCACGGGAGGCTGTGCGAAGATCGGGAACAGGAAAGGGACATGAACATGAAGTTGCTGCAAAATGGAACTATACCAACTCCTCAACTTTAATGTAACCATTGTATATCACAAATACATACTAATAAGAATAATAACTCAGGGAGAAACATCAATTTTCACTCCACGTCAAGCCATAAAATTTAAAAGATTACAATTTAGAGTAATGGCAGCAACTTCCATATACCAAATAATATAACTACACCTTCAATACCAAATATGTCATCTTACTGATAGACACCTCATGTCAGTTCTTTAGCACTGGGCCAACCTTTATGGAGTTCACACTGGGTCACCTGCTGACTTGAACTCCAGAGAAGTTCAGCTAACCATCTGCACTCTGATCCTAGTTAAACTCAGGAAAAGCAAAGGCCCAGTAGTGGCAGCAGATCAGGGGAAGCGCCCATGTCTCCACCTACTCTGTACTAGATTGAAGCATCACTGTCCTGTCTGGCAGATTTCTTCCTCTTCAAGTTGAACTTACGACTTACTTGGCTAGGAGTTTGTCCTATACTTCCCCAACAACTGTCTCCATCCTGGCCTTAGCTCCATCCTAGGACCAATGCCTCAGACTAGCAATTTAGCATATTTTACAACATAGGGTAGAATTCCCTACAATAGGAGTTTTTTTTTTCTTTTTCTTCTCATCACCTAGACACAAAAGAGCTAATTAAACAAGATCTGTCTTTGCAAGCCTGTCAAGTGAATTCATGACCCCTCAGCTTCCACAATGATTGAATGGGCAGTGCAGGCTGCATGCAAGGCCACGGGGCTGGCACATGGACTCATTTGGCATTGAAAACCCCAGCAAGGAAAGCCACACCAGGGCCACTCAAGGAGAACAAAGAAGAGGACCCCATGGGCTTTGCTTTGGGAACTGGTAGGCATGGAGCACAGCTAAATGAAATGACATTTAATTTATCCCAATGCTCACACAGGAATGAGACTATGAGACATCTGATATATGTGCCCTTTGAATGTGACTCACACACGTCAATTACAGATAGCGCACATCACCTATCATGCTCCAAAGCTTAATGAGAAGTCATGTACGTGATGACATAATTGCCCCTGGCTTTCTGATGATCAGGTGAACAACATCTGTCCTTTGCCTTGTCATCCTACCAGCATCCAGCCTCTGGAAAGCTACTGGCAGGATCCACATAAGACACGTGCTAGCCTCTCTTCCCAGGAGTCTAGGCAAGATGCAGGATATTGGGTGGGCAGAGGCATAAACCAAAACCCAGTAGGAGACGGGCAGGTGCTGCCAGCAGTATCTTGTCATGCTCTGATGAAGAAGGTATATAAAAGGATGAGGAAGGAGGTCAGGCTAAAGGGGGACTAGGGGACAGAAGGAGGTCAAGGTCAGAGAGGCAGGATCTGCTCTCCACAGAGACCACAGGGCGCCTCCTCTCAATGGCCACAGGATTGGAAGGTTTAATAGTGTTTTCCTCCTCCAGCCCCTTCCAGTCTAGAAGGGTAATCGTTTCTTAGTTTTGCAAGCCCTGGAGTTCTGTGTCATCTTTTATTGGTTTTCCATAACCTCAACCATAACTTTGCAAGTAGTCCTCTTATTAGATTTTCTTCCACTTTCTTTCCTCCCAGGGCCATCATGGATATATCACTTTCTGTGAGCCACTCCTACCTGCTCAGCTGAACCTATCTCTGAACACCCAATTCCTCTCGTCTTTCACAAGCACACTTACACTATTACACTTATCAGTCTATTTTACACTTGTGTGTGCCTGGATACCCTGACATTGCACAAGCCATACTAGAGATGTATTGTCTCCCTAGGACCTGGCTAGTACTGATGTTCTATAAGTGGAGAGAAAAGACCAAACAGTTGCTATGATTACACTTAAGGGTAGGACTTGGGGGTTGGCACAGGTAGAGTGCTTACCTAGCATTAAGCCCTGGGTGGAATCCTCTAGAACTACAAAATAAATAAATAAACAAATGGAAGCTGAGGACAATGGCACATCCTCTGGTTCAGCTACTCCAAAGGCTGAAGCAATAGACATCTTGAGCCAAGGAGTCCAAAAATGGCCTGGGCAATATAGTGTGACCTGTTCTGCTATCATGATTCATTTTTAACTTGTTTGGCTTAAGAACTGCCAAAGAAATCAGTAAATCTCACTTTTAGCTGTGTTTGGGTGAATCGTGAACACATGACCTCAAGGTCTGTATCCGGTCCCCAGCCCCTCCTTGACGGTGCTGTCCCCTGCTATGCCTCTCAGGCACCATAAAGTAGGCAGCAGCTTTTGTCCACTATGCCCTTTCATCATGATGCTTTTGCCTTGAAACCAACTAGCCATGGACTGGTCCTCTGAGACTATGAGACTAATAAACCATTCCTTCCTTTGACTTGTAGGTATTGAATATTTGGTCACACTAACAGGAAAATTAGCCAACACACTCTCTCAAGAACAAAGCAAAACAAAAAATAACTCAGTTCCAAGTGAAGATTTGAGAGACTCTCCATTATGAAATTAATGTTATATGTTTATTTTAGCTACACACAGGCCATCTTTGCTCTTCGTTGGCTAAGACTGCCAAAAAATTGGCTTGGGGCCATTTCTAAGGAAAAGACTTACAGACCTGAATTGGTGAATTCAATTTTTGCTTGAGAAGTCATTTCCATCAAGTTTACTACCAAACTGAACAAACTAAACCATCATATCTCCATGAGAAACTTAATTTCCCTTTTGGACATTGTTTATGAAAGAATTTAAAGAACTATAGTCAACTTTTGTGTGCAGTAATAGTATTTGAAAAAAGAACTCTAGTTGTGGTAAAGTGATTTTGTACCAGATTAACTTGCTTAAGTAACAATTATATATTCTGGGAAAAAAAATGTCAAAGAACGATTTGAATTTGAAAGCACTAGACGGTGACCAAAAGTGGAAAGCAGCTGTTCAAGATGTAACCCATGAAAAAGAAGCCATGTCGCATGAACCTGCATTTGCACAGCTTTTGAGCTAAGGGCACTCCTTGATGCAAGAGGCGCTGGGCAGCTGGAACTCAAGCAGAAAGTCACAGAAATTTTTGGCTTGAGAAGTCAGGGTGTAATTATGAGCCAAAATTAAGGGCATGAATTTAGGGTGTAAATCCTGGGATAAAGAAAGCCATAAAAAGGGGAGCACCCAAGTACATCCATAAACTTCTATGGTCTTTGGTCAATCCCCAAACCACACACACACAAGGAAAGCACCAAGGAGTCCAATAGAAGGCGGGAAGGCTCAGAAAGCTGAGCAACGTTGAAACTGTGACTTTCTGCAAATAAGGGAGTTTAAAGGTTGAATACAACCAGGATAGAAGTCAGAACCCTGGGCATCTTACAAGTAATGGCTACATCCAAAGCCTAACTGTTCATCCTAAAACTAAAAGTAGAACCAAAAGAAAGCCACTAAGAAAAGAACTAAACCAAGTTTCCAAGTCAAGAAGTCAGTTACTAACATAACTCCCTGCGAGGACAAAAGTAACATTTTAGAAAAACATAACTAAAACAATTTCCATAACTATTATCTACTGCATTCACTATAAAAGTTTAAAATAGTACACATTTCGGGTCAGGAAGGTGACTTATGGTCAAGAAAAAAAAGGACTAAAAACTGACTGTATGATAATCCTGATGTTCACATTAACAAATGTGTGCTTTAAAGCAGCTATGACAAAAATGTTTCACACCTTAAAGGAAAAAAAATGGCCAACAAGAGTGACCAGAGGGGTAATTTAAGCAGAGAAATGGAAGCTATTAAAAAAAGGGAATTCTAAAAATGAAAAGTACAATACTGAAAAAGAAAATATTTGCTAGATGGGCTAAAGCAGAATGGAAAAAGCCAACAACTCTTTGAAGATGTATCACTACTAAACATGCGCTCCAAAAGAACATCATTGGTATAAAAAACTGTATTCCTAATAGAAATATGTAACTCAAAGTGGTTGTTTTATTCTATATAAATTATAAGACATAAGATTATTAGCAAAAAATAACCTAAAAGTGTAGTACCTCCCCATATAAGGTCATAAGCATTGCTGAGAGAAGTTAAACAAGACCCAAATATGTGAAGAGGTAGCTCATGTTCATGGATTGGAATCACTGGTTGCGCTCCCCCTGGAACATGAAATGGTACCATGTCTGCAGTTTCTTATGCAGATGTGCCCCAATCCATCAATTTCATTCCTAGATATTTACTCAACAGAACTAAGAACATACGTTCACAAAAAGACTCACATACGAATGCCCAGTGCAGCTTCAGTCATAAGAGACATAAGGTAAAAGAAGAAGTCTACCAACAGAGGAATACAGACTGACATATCCAAACAAAGATATATTACTCAGCAACTTTTAGAAGAGCAATAATGAGCTACAAAAATTGCAACAGTATGCAAAAATCTCAAAAGCAGCATATGAAGTGAAAGAAGCCAAAGACAACAGAGTGTAGCACATGATTTCATTAGTGCAATGTATGTTACATGAATATAAGAACTGAAAAAATTCAGATGCAATGACACAAATGTGGCTTTATGAGAGTGGGAAATGGGTGGAAAGGGATTCGTACAGAATGTATGTGGCCATGCAAATGTCCTACCATATGAATGAGTGTGTGAATATGCTCACCGAATTGTACAACCAAGATTTATAAATTCAGGAGGATATAATTTCATCATAATAAAATAGCAAAACAGTCTATGTTTTAAATATTTGTAGATGAAACTGTTATACCTTATGTTTGTTTCAAAATTATCAAGGGGAGGGAATAGGGAAATCATAGATGAAATTAGGCTGATAAAACAATTGCAGGACCAGTGATGAGGACAGGGGGCTGTAGGTTACTGGGGAGTTCTTTTTGTGACTATATTTGAAATCTTCCATTCAAGAAGATCTTTTTATTAATCAGTTCCTGAGATGAACAATCAAAGCCTAGAAAATTGTGAAATCCTTTCTACAATCAATAAGTGCATTTAGGACATATGAAAATATATAGTAATAAAGTCAACATTTATGTTTTGTTCAGATCAGTAACTGTTTCTTTATTATTAAGCTGAAATATTTTAAGTACATTTTCAGATTTCAAAAATCCAGCCCCAGATAAGCCAACAAACCAGGTGACCCCAAATCTCATATGGGATCAGCCTACTGAAATGATCTAAATTAGACTGTAACTCATTCAAAAATAGTCTTTGGAAACTGTGTAAATAACTGTTAGGGAAAATACAGTTCCTTATAATTATCTTTAAGTGCAGAGTTTGAGCATTCAGTGAAGTCTTCAAATTTTAAGAAATGCCCAATAGTTTTCACAAGACTGGATCACACTGTATCTTAATAAGTATTTTGAAAGAGACTTGTCTTTTTAATTAATGTCCAAATTCTTTCATTTTATGGGCAATTAAAAGATATTCTGTTTATTTAAAATGTAGACCTGACATACTCTTCAAATGTGAGACAACTCATTTTATTCAGAAAACAGAGTGTTTTATGTGTACTCTGCATACATAGCTGTGTACTATGGTGCAGAGTATTCTGAAGCAAATGTGTCATGATTTTGAATTCCATTATTTTGAAAGGTAAATTTTCCTAAGCCTAATAAATACATTGGCCACACGCGTGAGAGACTCCTAAGAACATGTTTTATGGAAACTCATTATGATATACACATTTTATAGCTTAAAAGAAGCATTACAAAATTATAGAATTGTCCAACATGAAGGGGATGTAGGGTTCAGATGACCCAGCTAGCTTATTGTGTAACTGAAAACTGAGACCCGCAGTAGTTGTCTGGTCTACCCAATACGACACAGAGGGAAGGACAGACAGCAACCAGAGCTGAAGTTGCCCGATCTCAAACAAGCACCTACACCATTAGTTAATTTATATATCAAGCAAGGCAGCGCTGTACCTGACTCATATCCATAACTCCAAAGATACCAACTTTTTCTTCAGAAGACTTAATTTAACTATTCTAGTATATGTATAGATTATCAGAAATTAGCTGATCATCATTAGAAAAGGAGGAAGGGAGAACGAGGAAGTTTTCCCTAGCACAGGTTTTTTTTGTTTGTTTGTTTGTTTGTTTTGCCTGCCAGAAAAATAGGATTAAAAAAACTTAACGTTGGATACTAGGATATTAGAGTCAGCTTTATAGTTTTGTTGAAAAAATTGTAAATTGACATAAAACCAAAAAAAGGGGCCTTAATCTCATTAAATTCACTGCTGATGATGTCAGCTCCCATTATTTACAGGATTTCTGCAATTTTTTTAAGAGCCAAGGTACAGAATGTAAATGCAAAAACATCCTAACCAGACACCCTGTTCTTAAAGAAAGGAGACATATTAGTCTGCGTCACCTGATGCCAGGGCCTCCTCCCATGCGTGGGGCACAATGGGTGTGTGAAGGAGGTGGAATTTGGCTCAGTTCTTCTTTCACATGCATATGATTGCACTCGTAAAGACCACCTCAATTTCCCCATTCATTCAACACTGTAGTCTCTTGATTCCTGGACAATCATTATTAAGAAGCATTTCTTCAGCACACACTCAGGCCCAGACTCACAATCCATGCTTCTTAGATTTCAGTGTACCTACAGTTTACCTGGGCTCAAATGCAGACTCTGATTCAGCAGGTCTGAGGGATGAGGGGCTAAGATTCCTCATGTCAATAATCTCCCAAGTGATGTTACTGTCTGGATTACCCCTTTTTGGTAGCAACACCCTAGATCTTACATCACCTAGAACTGCTCTACTTTCAGTTCCTTGAAAATCATATATTTATACTACAATTCCCAGCCTTCTTATACTCTTCTATGTATAGAACAAGCTCTGTGCACTCAAACTTCCCTCCTCCTTAACTTCGATATGCTTGATTTCAGAGCTCTGAATTGAGCTGTACCCATGTACCATGTACCATGTAAGAACATGATGTAAGTAGACACTGTCACTTGGCAGAGGGGCCAACAGGAAATTAGAAGTGGGAGTCAGCGATAAAAAGGTTGGTGCCATCCACATGGTGGTGGTCATCTGCGAAGGTGAGCAATGTACTGCCCAGAAATTGTGTTCAGGAGAAAGAGGGTAAATGGAAGAACCCTGAAAAATATGATTTGTAGAGCAAACAGAAAAGAGGAGTCATCAAAGGAAGACTAAGTAGGACACAGCAATAGAGGTAGTGAACTTGGAGCCGGCCAAATGCGGAGCAGATTGAAAGACAGAGAGGCAGACAGGAAGAGGCAAAAGAGAGAGAGGAGAGAGAGAATGTTTTTATACATCACTCTCCTAAATATCTCTGTATTCTGTTTCAACTCTCTCTAAATGTATCTGGTGCATTCTTACTCCTAGGCTCGGATTCCTTGGATTTGTTTCAGGTAAGAGCCTCATGCGTACCCATCTGTTCTTACCCATCAGAAGCCACCTTCCTAGGAGCTAAATTGTCCTCAGAGCATGTAGCGCAATACTTTACCCAAAGAAAAACCTCACTAAGTGCCTGGTGGCGTGCATAAACGTTCAACCAACCATTGTCTTCAGGCTTAACTGTATGCGCATTGTGATGCAAGGATCAAGTAACCAGCAAAAATACATGTGCACTTAAAGGACATCAAATAAACAGACTCAACCCAAACTGTTAAATCCAAGGAATTCTTGGACATGTGGCTGCCATAAATATAAGTCACCACTAAAGCAGAGAAGGAAAGTCAACCTAAATTTAAGATGGATGTGATTTATATGGCTCTGGTGGGAAGATGGGTATGCCAATCTGGTGTAATATTGTTTATTAAGTGAGCCAGAGGCAAAAAATTAAATATGTTAAATTTTACATGGTTTCTCTGATATGGGAAACCAGAATGTAGGCATTCTATAGAACCAAACGGGTGTGACAGTGAGTGTTAGGAGGATGGGAAGGATGTAGGATGGCCAAAAATGCTCACATGACATATATGTGCCCAAAATACTCAAGCTCATTGTAACCATTATGCATCACAGATGTGTATATTAATAAAAATGGGAAAAAGGAAATTAAATTCTTTTAAGATCTTTCTGACAAGATAAAAATATAACAACCTGATTTCAGTGATTTAGTAATTATCTTAGCGAGAAAGCTGGATAGAATAATTAATAAAGATCCTAAAATTAAAAGCAAAATTCAAATTATTAATTACATCAAAAATAAATCCCTACCTCCAAACCACCGCTTGTAGTGTCAAGATTTTTAAATGTTTATAAAACAAAGCAATTTTGCTTCAGAGAGAGAAAGATATTACAAGAACAAGTCCAAGCTACTTTCAGATTTCATAAACAGTAAGAGGCCTGAATCCACAACAATATCTATTCCAGTTCTCTTTCAACAATTGGCTGGACCCAGGGAAAGATGTCACGCAAGACTGCTATGACACCCTGCATGCTGGGCCACAGGGATGGGTGGCTCCTGAAGGCCAGGGCTGTTTTCTTTGGACATGATTACTCAATGCACTTAAGCTCATAAAACCCCTTTACAATCATTTTTCATGCTTCCAAAAGCAACGCAGTGTGGTTTTCTCCATTTAATAGATTAAAGTCTCTGGCACACAAGGTAAGATGTCCTGGGGTCACTGATTGTTTTAATGCCCGTCAATTAATATTTATTAAACCACCTCCTTGAGCTCCTCTACCACATCTACCCCCACAGACAGCAACATCAATGGCTGAGCCTTATGAAACAGAACTCTGCCTTAAGACTCTAAAAACCTGTGGCTGCTCTCAGCATCCAACACCAGAGTTCTGTTAGTGCAGAGACCAAAGATGCTGGCATTGGCCTGTCAGCCTCCGTCCTTCAAGCTGGAAGACTGACTACATGGACATTCCTTTCTGGCTCCGGTCAAACGATTGGAAATGCAGAGTTACGCAGGATGCTACTCGGTGAGTTAACCCCAAACTTTCATGCAACAAAGTTCAAGTTCTGAAAGCACCGCATTGCTCCAGCCTGTGTGTGATCCGACAGAGAATGTCATGAGCAGGAATCCAGTACAGAAAACGGAAATCCTGGTGTTTGATATTCATTTCTACCTGACAACAAAATATCACCTGTAGATTGATTTACATTAAGTCTTTTTCTCCCCCAAGTTTCCTTCTTTAAAAGCAGTACCTTGGTAAAGCTAACCTACTGTGATTAAGGTGCGCAGAGGCACCGGAAGGGGTGAGAAAGGCCTTCGGAAGGAACCAGAGATGTCATCATCTGCTGTTTTGTTGGGGCCTCCCTCTCTTCCTCTCACGGACGTACAATCGTAAAGGCTGATGTACATCCTTTCTGCAAGTGGAATTGGTCAAGCGGCTACGGTCCATATCTGAAATGTTCTAAGCATTCTAAAGAAATAATTAAATTATATTTCACTCATGAAGAAGTTGGCCAAATGGCTAAAATATGCTTCTACTCTATGCAGTGACAATAAAAGGAGGAAAAGAGAAGAGAGCAGCCTAGCCTTTCAATTGTGAAACGTTTTCACGCTGCATTGCTAATTCGGTCACGCATACTTGAGTGCATTGTCACCATTATTGCAAAATGTCCTTTTAACTCAAATCAGTTGTATCACCGCACATAAAAAACAACAAATAGTGACTGGCTTTTGGAGGGACAACTTTGAGCTAATTGTTTAGAAAAGTATTTTTCATAAATATTGTGATTCTTTGCCAAATATTTTTAGATTATACCAGTTCAGTAGCATTTTTTGCAATTAATAAACCCACATCTACCAATATGTGACAATTATAAGCAAATAGATACTATTTATAATCAAACAAAATGCACTACTCAGAACAATCTTAAGTTCCTCAAATACGTGCAGTTTTAAGATTCAAAACAAAGCAATCCCCTGTGTACATTACCTGGTTTTCTCAGTGGTAATATTTTGAAAGTATATCTTCTGGGGGGGATCATAAGGATTTTAATACATCTTTATTCACATACATTTCAAAAGCCAACCAATATTTCTTTAAAGAAAATTCCCTGCAGTGCTTCTATCTGCCTGATTACATTTTCCCAATAAAACTCATCTTATAAATACGTATTGGCAAGTGAACTCATGATTATACTATTGTTACACACCAACTTGTGGTTTGCTTTTATTCTCTCAAATGCAATTCGCTAAGCCCTCCAGTGCCTGAAAGGGCCCTTTCATTTGGACAAATTAGTCCCCAGCTGCCCTTGGGGGTGAAGAAAAGGGAGAGGGGCAGCATCCTCCTGTTCCAAGGCAGCTCCAGCGGACTGTGCACCATCCCGCCAGAAGTGGGCAGACACAGCTTGACATCAGCTGCATCACCTTTTCCTTTCATTAGCTTGACTGAGAAGCTGGTGTTATAGTTTTCAGTTAAAAATATGCAGTTTCAATTAAGCGACATTATGTAGTACAAAAGTGAGTGAAATGACTGGTCAAGATTTTATTGATGGTCTGATAACTTCCCAACTAATGTTGCCTCCCACGCAGCTTCTGTGCAAAACAAGTGTCAAAATACAGCTCTCTTGAAACAGGTTTGCAGCTGGTCCTTCCCTTCCTTTTAGGAAATTAGAATGTTGTTTCTCATCTTGGACTTTCCAAAATGTAATGTCTAGCCTCTTTAAACAATTATTTATTAAACGCTGTCTGTTCACATGCCTTGGCTAGTTAAACCGCTACCTCCCAAGCATCAAATTTTATTTTCGAGTGTCAGAGGGAGACCTGGGATACAGGGAATACCAGAACACACTTCCCATCTTCTTGACAATACTGCTGTGCAGCAAATATTGCTAGAATATTTGTTTAATTAGTTAAATTTTCAACTTTTAAAAAAGGAGAAAAAACAAGCTATGGGTGGCCTGCTAACCTCAAACGAGCAAATATCCAAGGTTATAAAATCACCCCCCGCTCAGAATACCTGGTTAGAAATAAAAACAGCATTTACCAAATTCTACCCCAAGTCAAGAACAGAGGCCGCATTAAGAAGTATGAAATGAAATTTGAAAGCCAAGGTAATAAGGATGCAGCACTACTGCATTTTTTAAAATGGCCACCTTCCATTCTTTATAATCAAAACATAACCCAAAATAGCCATTTCTGAAATTAATTGAAGAAATCCTGATCCACTCTTTAAAACCAGGCTTTAATTCTATGTTTGCAAAATTACACTCGCAGCTGTGTCTCTGCAGATGCAAACTGAACACAGAACATTGCAATTACTTAATTTGTGTATAAGACAGCAGGGCTTGCATGTTCAGTTACACACCTGAGAATGGTGACCAGTCAGGAGTTGACAAAAAGCTGGTGCTTTGTATTTCAAAGATAGAATAGTAAAAATTTCCAAGAAATTTTTCTGATGTTATAAGCAATAGATACTCTTCCGGAACAAAAATTCTCCTAAAATAGAGTGTTGGTTTGATGACTACGATGATGTGATTTTTCAATAAAAGATAAACACTATTCCCAAATAATGACAATAAAATTCAGCCTCTGAGAATAAAATAGGAAAACTCTTTTGGCTTTTAATGACAGAGTACTGGGGGTGGGAGGGCTCTTTTAGGTAGCAAGCCCAAATCTCTGGTTGTACAACAGAGAAAGGCCGAGAATATTAAGAAACACTGTCAAGAACTTTCTCAGCCCAAATTCACTGTGCTAGTTCTTCTCTCCTTTGGCACGAAGAATGATACTATCTGCCACACTAAAGATGAGTGGAGGGTGGGTCATTTTCAGTGGAGATGGTCTCTATTCTCTAAAGTATATTGTAAGGATACTGGGCCCTAAAATAGAGCCTTCTTAACAAGTTTATGTCCTCCTATGTTTTCAACTTTTTTCTAAAATATTTTATTTCACAATAAAAGAATCCTAGAAAAGTTATGTAATTGTTACCATTGCATTGTGATAAATTACAGATAGCCTACCTGGACACGAACATCTATAAGCATGTTTATGTGAATACCTGTTTTTAACCTTAACATTATGCTTATGCAGGCAGCAGGATTCCCAGATGGTGTTCCTATCTATGTACAAAAGAATAACATTGAATGAAACTGGCATAAAAGCTTACATTAGGGAAATAATTTAGTCTTAGATTTAAGTAAAATAAACTGGCTTTATATATCAGTATGATAGATATAGAAAAAAACAACTCTTTCTTGTATGAGTTATTATTAATGTATTTTGTTAGTTTGTAATTCCTTTTAAAGAATTACAGAAGGTAGGCATGACTTAGAGGATAAAAGGAAAAAAAAATACTGAACTAGCAAATGAAGAAAAAGTAACCATTAAAAAGACAGTAGTCAAAGGCAAACTTCTAAAGAAACTAGAAAATTCTGAACCAAAGGAAATAGGCTTCTTTTTCCCTCTCTTCCTTGTTTTGAATGTAACAATAGAGTATTCTCTCTCCTGCAACCTCACAAAAGATGAAACCTTCACCTTTGAACGTGTGCATGGGATTGATATTCAATAATTCAGAAGAGTCTTCTGATAAATTGCAATTATTTAAACACATATTCCCTCCAAAATCCCCACTACAATAAGAAATTAACTTGCTAAGATATAATAATAGAAGTCCAAAGAGTAGAGGAAGAAAATAAGAGATGGGAAATAGCAACACAGTTCTGGCAGTGGAAAAGAGAAAGCTATCCCAACAGACTTGAGAATCCACAACTGAAGTACGCACAGGAAGCTGACGGGGCCTCCCAGAGAGAAGCCGAACCACTCCAGGTCGGGGCTCTAGGACTGAAGACAGTGGTTATATCTAGAGGCTGGAATGCAACAGGATTGGAAATACCAGCTTCAGCTCAAAGTCTATGTGAGGAACACTTTCAAGGTCAGATCCTCTGTTCAACCTTATAAGGAGAGGAATTTGCCCTTCTCCATCCAGGCAGAAGATGGAAATGTTACTAACAAAAGATGCAGATACAGAGATTTGAACAGAAGAACATCTGGCACCAATGAAGATCGGGTGAAACAGAAACTAAAAATGAGGTGGGTTAGGTCTGCAATCCTGAAGACAAGGCTTCCCTTTCCTGGGGTCCCGAAATGTAGCACAGCCTGTGACAGTCAAGGAGAGTTCAGAAGAGAATGCTTTAGTGAATTGACCCATCTAACAGAAAAAAAAAAAAATTACAAATAGTTATATTTGATATAACCATTTTTAAAAATCTGACTTGACACTTTGCTTTCCTACTACAAAATCTACTCCCTAAGGTTCGCTCCCCCTACCTGGCATTGGCGCTATCATCTTGAATAAATCCTGACTGATGCAATGAATAAGACAGAGAACATATCAATAGTGTCTTACAAAAAAAAAGGAGAATGAATCAGAGTCAAATAATAGCAGTTACAAAACAATATAGGAGTGGCATTAAAATTTTGAGAGAAATTATTCAAGCTACAATTTTATACCCAGCTAAATTTGCACGATTAAATATAAAAATAAAACAAAATGTTTTCTGATATGCAAAATATTTTTATGCTTATGTCCTTTTGCTCCTGAAAAAAACAAGATGAAATTCAAGAAAAAATAATATCTGGTATCCCAAAAAACAGTATAAAATATAACAGAGAATTAAAGGATATTTCCAGGTTGATACTGAAGTAAGAAATCATTCTAAAATTGAGCAGGCAGACAAAGGGTTAAAAAATTTTAAATCATTATCTAAAAACTTTGTGGGAAATAGAATAAAAGAGAGAGAACTACATGGAAGAAAATAGGAAATCAGAACAGTGATTAATTCCATAAAAAATACTGCAGAGAAAACAACATATAATCACAAAACACTGCATAATTCTACTACAAGTACGTATATGGCTTTAACAAAACATAAAAATAAAATTTTAGCTGTTTCACACATTTTATTTTGTGAATAAAAAAAAGTTGAAAGTGTAACTAAAAATCATTACAAAATATTGGGAAAGTGGAGGAAAAGCTGGTATCAGCAGGGAAGAAGAGTATGAAAAAACGTAAATCTTTAGTTCTAGGAAATGAAGAAATAGTATCAAAATGTTCTTTATCAAAACTAGAAATAGGGGCTGGAGGACTGGCCCAGTGGTTAAAGCACTTGCCTAGCAAGTGTTAAGTACCCGAGTTTGATTCCCCAGCACTACATAAGCTGGGCGTGGTGGCAGCACTCCGGAGGCTGAGGCAGGAGGATCGCTGTAAGTTCAAGGCCAGCCTGGGCTCCACAGTGAGTTCACGACCAGCCTGGACTACAAAGTAAAACTCTGTCTCAAACAAACAAACAAACAAACAAACAAAATAAAAGTACAGGGCCAGCTCAGCAATTAGAACATTTGCCTTGCAAGCATAAGGCCTTAAGTTCAATTCCACAGTAGCACATAAATTGGGCATAGTGGTGTATTCCTCTAATCCTAGAAGTCAGGAGGCTGAGGCAGGAAGATTTTCATGAATTTGAGACTAGCCTATAGGCCTGGGCTTCATAGTGATTTCAGGACCAGCCTGGACTACTGAGTGAGACCCTATCTCAATTTTTAAAAATCATATATATATATAATTTTAGAAACAGGGAGGGACTAACAGAAAAGAGGACAACAATGTTAACGAGAATCAGAGTACAGATCAGAAGGAGGGAGAGTTTGTGTTTGTATACAGTTCTTACAGTACTACAAATTTATTTTTAATTCAGGATGAGTTTTTCTTCCCATTCATTGTATTGGACCATTTTTGACCTTGAAAGTAATGTGCTATTTTGATTTAAACAATAACAACATCAGGCAAAGAAGGCATGCTTTACCAAGGCCAGAGCCAACTGTTAAAGGACCAGCCAGTGAATGTGTCTCAAAAAAAAAAAAAAAAAAAAAAAAAAGCCAAACGCAATGGAGAGAATGGAGCAAGGCCAGAAGTGAGATTTACATACAGGGAGAGAAGCCAGAGTTGCTGCCAGAGCAGAATATACTGGCTCAGTGTAACCTGGGATGTAATTTCAGGGGCAACTTTAAGTCTACCTTTTAAAGACATAATGCAGGAACACTGGGAATTAGACTAACCTAACTTCCTAATCCAGAACAAATGAATAAATAAGTATCTCTTTCATCTCATAAAGAAAGCTCATTGTTCCTGGATATAAGATAAAGTAGTAGTTTGGCATGTAAATATTCCTTAATTTCCTTCCAAGGGAGTGATTTTTCAACACAAGTCTGCACACACAGTATTGTCATACCCAGCCCAGGGAAATCAGCGGGGCTTGGGACAAAAGTCGCACAAATGGTATGGCGTCCTGCCAGGATCCAGTTCACTGCTTCTCAGCTTTTGCTACACTGATCATATTAAAGATCCGGTGAGGAGTACTGGGCCCCTCTTTTCAGAAGTATACATACATGTACAAAACTTGGGTGTAGTTATAAAAAGCTAAAGCATTCCAAGTCTGGAAATGTTCATCTACTTAAAGAGCTCATGAAAATTTAGATAAATGTGAATGAAGCCCCTGACTACAGAGGAACCCAGTGAGTCCTCACTCCCCTGTGGATTTCATTTCCCCAGGAATGTGTGCATTTTCATACATGTCCCAGAGCTGATCTGCTACAAGAAAACTGCCCAGACTTCTGTCAAAGTGCTTTACACTCAGGTGCGCGACGTTTCATATGTGTACTAGCACAGGCATGCAGCTCTTGTGGATCCCAGAGCTAATGCACTTGGATGTTTATATTTTAGCTTCAGAATTTTTAGGGACTGAGGATCCCACCCCTGATGATGCCACCCATTGTCTAGGACCAAGCTCACAGTGACACTTCCTGTAATGTTCAATAAACAGCAGCTGATGATCAGGGAAGTGATGGTGTACACTTCATAAGAAAAACATAGGGAAAACAAAGGGTCATAGTCTTAGCCAGACTTGTTCAAGTGCATGAAGGAGTAAAGAGAAACCGATGTCTTAAAGTGTGTATTGGGGAAGGTAGGTGCAGAGAAAGGAAGGAAATAGTTCAACCTGTGGTCTCTGCCAGGCTTGTTCATAGAACCTGAGACACTTGATCTTCAGGTCATGGGCTTCTCTCCTTATTGGGCACACGGTTGTTAAAAGGATCAGACTGATGTAGTGGAAAAAGACAGTCACCAGGAACTAGGGGATGCAACTAATCTTGGCTTGGCCGCCACACAGCACATTCTAAAACCAAATGCCAGCGCTCTGGAATTGGAGGCACTAGTGTGGCAGAGGCAAAGAGCCTCCACTGATGTCCTTGAGAGAAATCCACCGCACACATAGGCAGCTCTATAAGACCACCAGACAAGCTCAGGTGGGCACCTGCCCAAACCCGTCAGAAGACCTCTCCAATGGGGCTTTTCTACTTACTTTAGATTTCTGAAGACCCTCCAGATGATGTTCAGAACCCTTTTCTACTCTTCAACACTTCTACCACAGTACAAGTGAAACTGAACACTTGGCCTTGTGTACCCAGAAACATACTGACTACGATACATTATCTACACTGGGAAAGGCTACTCAAAATCCCTAAGCCTCGATTTCTACCATTGAATGATAAAAGGGTTGTCCTTATTCAATAATAAGAGAAATAATAAGTGCAATATGGATTAAATATCCCTTACCTGGAATACTTGGGATCAGTTACATATATAATATAGTGTAATATAATATATATATTAGAGTATATACATAATGAGATATTTTGGAGATGAGAACCAAGACTAAACATGGAATTTACTTACCTTTAAAATACATCTTACAGACGTAGCCTCAAGGTCATTTTGAACAATGTTTCCAATGCACCTGTATTTTGACTGCAATCTACTCCGTGAAGTCAGGTGTAGAATTCTCCATGTGTGGCATCATGCCAGAGCTCACAAAGTTTGGGATTTGGGAGTATTTCAGATTTTCAAATTAAAAATTCAGAACTTTTAGTTATAGCTATTTTTACTGGCTGCTTCTTACATGCCGAATACACAGCAACGTGATTTTAAAAGGAGCTAGAAGCATGTGTGGTTCCTGCCTTTACAGAGGTAGGAGGAAAGTGAAGTTAATGGCAAATGCCCAAACATACGTATATAACTATATAAGCCGAAGAGAAGAACTCTGATGAAAAAGAATTAAGTGCAATATGACAGTCTGGTGTCGAGAAAGGCTGTCACAAGGGATAGAAAGAATAGCACTACAGCCAGAGCACTTGCCTAGCAACCTAGCAAACACAAGGCCCTGAGTTTGATTCCCCAGTACCACATAAACCAGACAGGGTGGCGCATGCCTGTAATCCCAGCACCCACAAGGCTGAGGCAGGAGGAATGCTGTGAGTTCGTGGCCAGTCTGAGCTATAGAGTGAGTTCAGGACCAGGCTGGGCTGCAGAGTGAGACCTCATCTCAGAAGAGAGAGAGAGACTGTCATGAAACGGTGGAATTTTAACCAAGACCCACAGGGTGAGGAGGAGTCCTGAGGGCAGGAGCATCATACAGTCACACATGCTGGCATGAAGTATAAAGAACGAAAGGAAGAGAAATGGGAGCTCCTTCCCACTGAATCCTTACTAAATCCCTGGCGTTTGGGTTTTTTAATATTATTTACATATAATCCTTGAGTTCTTTGCACAACTTGGTCAGTTAAAAACTATTATCCTCACTTCACAGTCAGTAAACTAAATCAGAATTTCAGAAACATGCACCAGAGTAGAATTACTTTGTAAGAAGCAGAGACCTGTCTGTGAAACTGCAAGCTTACAATTTAAGCAAGGGGCACACAGCCTCCAAAGGCCGCCATTGGGCCCCCAGAAAGCCTGATGTGTCATAATGGAACAGGCTTCCAATAAGTTCACAAACAAGAGGGCATATTACTTTTAAGATATACTCAGAAGAATATGCACGGTGGGGACATTGTCATAGGTACATGAACCAATACAGAACAGCAATAGTACGTGCGACACTCGTAGCGCTAATGGCAGCCCAGCCCAAAGCAATCCTATTTTCTATCACACCACACACTTGCGCCATCCAACCACCCACCATATTTTAGTAAAGAAGGAATAGACATTTGACCCAGAGAAGCTAATTGACAAGTTGCCAAATAGCCTCAGATTGAAAGACTCAACTTAAGCAAGCAGATACAGGTTTAACCACAATTATATTCTCCAAGATATGAATTGAGAAAAAGAGGAAACTCAAAGTTGAGAAGTAGAAAGACAGACTAGAGTTATTCTAGGAATATGGAGATGGTTAAAATTAAAAGAATCTTGTGATGCAATTTACTTCATTATAATAGAAGAGTTTAATATTGCAATAGATATAAAAAAGGCATTTGGTAAAAATCAAGCACCCAAATCTACACAGGTAATAACATTTTATAGAACTTAACACCCACATACATACAAATAAAACAAGAAACCGAAACCACACCGTATCAATATCCTGGTTGTGATCTTATACGTAATTTTTCAAACTATTACCACTGAGAAAACCAGGTAATGTACACAGGGGATTTCTCTGTTTTGAATCTTAAAATTGCATGTAAATCTCAACTAAAAAGTCAACTTCTAAAAACAGAGAAAAAGAGCAAGGAATAAAAAGAGAAGGGGATTAATTTTAAACAAATTTGTATTATCTATAAAAATTTATTAAGCAAAATTATAGGAAATTATCATTGCCTCTCCATTCTCCCAATGCTTTAATTGAGCCTGTCAATTTTTAATACGTCAAACTTTTGCATTTTGAGAATCTCAGAAACTTTCAAAGGATGCTGACAATATGCTAATATGAATGTAAAACTAATGTATATGAAATCAAATCAGGGTAATTGCACATTTATAATGCCCAAAACTAAAACATATGTCTAAGGCTTTTGCTTATTCTGCATTTTATAATGCTTAATGTTTGTGTTGTCTTTGTTTACTTATCCTGATAAACAATGTTGTTGGCCTGGCCGTGTATCTCAAGGGTTAAAGCACTTGTGTGACAGACACAAAGCCCTAGGTTTCATTCTCCAGAACCACATAAAATGTAGCCAGGTGTAGGGGTGCACACCTGTCGTCCCAACCATCATGAGTCTAAAGCAGGAGGATTGCTGTGAGTTCAAGACCAACCTGGGCTACAGAGTGAGTTCAGGACCAGCCTGGACTGCAGAACAAGACACTGTTTCAAATAAATAAATGTTTAAACAAACAAATAATAAATAAATATATCTAGTTAAGATGACCATTGTTGCTGCATATCTTCACTGCTATGTTGGGATCCTGGCCAGTGCCATTAACTTTTTTAATGTAATTATTTTCATTATGATTCAATTATAATTAATATTTTAACTTACACTTGTAATGAAGCATACTTAAAAGTGGAGTTAAAAAGAAGCAAAATGATCAATATTTACAGGTTATACACATGATTGTTTAGAAAATGCACTGTATAATTTAGAACAGGAGACTCCATCAAAGTTACTGCATGTGAAATGCACGCGAGAACCTAAAGAGGCCACGACAGGTGCCACGCATTGCAGTTCAAAGTAAGCAGATGACACAGCCCATGAGTACGAACAAGAAAAGCAAAAAGACCAGGAAAAGAGCGGAGCCCAGAAGCCCGCGGGCTCTCACGAGGCACCGCCCACTGCACTAACTAGGCCAAGGTCTAACAGACCCCTGAGCCTAGGCTCCTGACTCGCTGACTCCCATTGCTCCGCCCCACCACGCTCACATGATCCCAAGCCTCTGCAGCTGGCATTCAGAAAATCTCAATTAAAACATTCATGAATAAGAAAACTCGACACATTTCTCAGAGCTGAAATAAGTTGTTATAATGAGATCTAATTTCTACTTAGATTTACTAGCTAGTTAGCTGTAATGGTCCCGCCAAGATAGAGAAACAGTATTCTAATCCTCAGCTGCAAATAACCTCTAACATGTATACTGTTCGGTTTGAAATGTATTACTGATCTTTGTAGTAGGTGCACTTGCTTAGACTGAAATTAAAGTAAGATTTAATATGCTGGGCACAGAATAACTGATGACTGAAAAAATGACCTGCTGCTGTGTCAGGAAGCCAGATTCCACCAATGAGCACCATCGTGTTGACAACATATGCTGCAACAACTGAACTTAAACCACCTCAGGGAGGAAGTCAGACAAAATGATGCCATTGCTGCATTTTTAAATAATAAATTTAGGAGCTGGAGGAACGGCTCAGCGGTTAAAGTGCTTGCTTAGCAAGTGCTAAGTCAAGTGCTAAGTACCCAAGTTCGATTCCCCAAGCACCACATAAGCTGGGCGTGGTGGCGCACGCCTGTAATCCCAGCACTCGGGAGGCTGAGACAGGAGGATTACCATGAGTCCAAGGCTAGCCTGGGCCCTGAAGTGAGTTCAGGACCAGCCTGGACCACAGAGTGAGCCCCTGTCTCAAAAATAAATAAATAAATAATAAATTTAGATGAGTCTAATAAAATAATATATATTGGCATATGCAAAATATTTTGGTGTTTTCAATACTAGCATAGCTCACCTTTGACAAAATTGCTGAAGAATGCTCAACACTCTTTATATTCTTTATATTCCTGACACAAAGATGATGACAATGACAATGCCTTCACAGATTTCCTTAAGCGTGAACTCAGTGGCAGCAACCCTACTTGTTTTATAATTCAGAACATGCCGTCTCCTCCAGTATGAGAGAAAATACTCACATGTGGCTATAGAGCACTTGGACAAGGGCTCAATGTGCTGTGAGTATCAAATATATCCTGGATTTAAGAGATTTTATATAACAAAAATATCAAATCTCATTGAAATTTTTATATTAAATACTAAAATATTTTATTTAAAATGTATTATCAAATTAATTTCACCTGTTTTTTTCTTTTCACTTTTAAAATAGCTACATAACCATGAATGGCTCACACTTGATGGACAGCACTGATTGAAAAAGTCAAAATGTATTGTGATGATGTGTGTGTACTATACATTAATAGATAACACAACACATAAATAAATGTTTATAAGACTACATCATTTGGTAGCAAACTCCTATAAAACAGGTATAATCTTGTAATAGCAAAATAGAGGTACCATGCTAACTTTTTACATGTAAAAAGCATCAGATAAATGATCTAGGACCCTCCCAACAGAGGAGAGTCATTTCCATCAAGGAGACTGGAGTCCAATCTCAGGTAAGAGCTATTCACACCATACGCCTACCATTCACAAAGTTCCTTTTCTGCTGGGGACAGCGTAGAGCAAGCAGTTTTGAAAACCAGTAACCCAAGGAGCCCCATGCTCACCCTGTTTCATGAGGAAGGATTTGCCACCATAGCACCATGAATGTCACTGACACAGCGAAGTGCACCAGACGCAGCCAAAGCAGTGGCCCTGGGGAAGGCGTGGTCAGCTGCCTCTGTCTTTTATGAGGTCCCCTGCTTGATCCCTGGCCCAGGCTAGGCTTCTGACTCTAGGCCACTCTTAGAAAACACAGTATAGCAACAGGACTGTTGGAATAGGAAGCCCTGAGACACTTAAATAAATAAGAGGCAGCCTACTGCAGAAAGGGCGACAACCGGCTCTAAGGGACAGGAGTAGGCGAGCCGATAAGCAGAGACAGATCGTCAAGAGAAAGAGCCTTCCAAAACCCAAAATATCTTCTGCTAACAAGCTTGGGCACTCCTTCGACGTCTTCTCCCCCAACTGCCTACAGACATTCTGCTTAATATCATACTCCCACAAAAGAGGACATTTTCTCTCCCTGCAGCACCTGAAAAAAAGTGTACGTAAAGGGCAGGAATGATGGAAGCGTGGTAGGGAAGAAAGAGTGGAAAGCTGGCCAGAAAACACACACACACACAGAAGGCAACAGTGGCATTCAGACCTGGACTTGGAATTTTTGAGTGGTTCAGAACGGGACACTTTGTCGCCCCTGATTTAATTAGGAGACTGTTTCCGGGATGCTGAAGGGTGAGGCCCCTAATCACGCACTTACGTAATCCTCCTCATTGAGCCCTTGTTTCTCAACAGAACTTTTCACCTCCATGGAAAACTTCTCAAACTCAGGTTTCACGGTCCTCAGTAGAGTGACTGTTTGGAGCGATGAGTACGCTTGCTTAGCTTCAAAGTCGTGTTTGTCTCCTCTCTTCCACGAGCCATCTCCTATGGGAGAAATAAAAATATTTATAATTCCAAGCCAGTCACCATAAAGAAGCCGTTCTCTCCGCTCAGCAATGACATGTGCCTACGTATTTCTTTTGGCAGCCAGGCCAGGAGGTATTGTCATCGATCTGCACTTGGGTACAATGTGACAGGATCATCAGGAAGAAGGCTCTTTGGATACGTGTCCTTTGGAAATGTGAGAGAGAAAGAAAAGCTCTGTTGATGGAATTGCTTTATGCTGGCCATGTAACTGCAATTTTCAGCCCCCCAGAATTGCAGGATTACAGGAGTAAGAAGTAAGTTTTTGTTACTTTTTCATACTTATTTGGTAATGTGTGTGATCAACTGTGGAGGTGAACCAACTTATGAATGAGGTAGAATAAGCCTACAGTGAGGGAGGCATGGAACAGCAGGTTCCAGCCAGGTACAACAACTGAGAGCCCGACAGCCCTGAAGCAAGGCTGTCCCCGAATGTGGCCAGATTGTGTCACTTGCTCAGTTCTTCCAGGTTCAGTAAAAAATCGGGTGGTTTGGAATTTCTACCTGAGCCTGAATCAAAGATGTTACACGCAAGGCTTTATGACAGTCATGGTGGGCGTGTATCTTAAATAGTTCCCATCAAGTTTAAGGCAGAAATTTAGAGTCAGACATGTAAACAACTAAAGAAATTACTAGAGGGGACAAACAGCTTACCATGGGGGAACAGAGAAAGAATGCAGACTACAATGGAAAAGACAATGAGTTCCAACCAGACAGAAGGATTCGTGTGAGGAAAAGGCATTACCTGGAGAGGATTTTAAGAGGAGTGAGGTTGGAAAAAGAGATGTGGCAGAGCTCACAGCATGGGCAAAGGCACAATGTGTGTGACTTCCAGCAGACAGCTAGAAACCTTGGCCTAGAGCAGGAGAAAAGCTCTATAATCACAATTCTAATAATAGCAACTATTTATTAATTGCTTATGACATGCCAGAGAGCAGGTGAGAGATGAATAAGATAGAGCTGAGGACAGAATTCTTTAAGGACTAGATCTGTACTCAGTGAGCACAACATGACGAAGCCCTCCTCCTGTCCCGTGAATCCTCCCAAACTCTGAGGAGGCCACAGCCTGAGCAGATCCATGCTGGTGCTCAGCCAGCCAGTGAGCAGGGAGCCCTGCAAGGTGTTCAGTCCCCAAGTCATACACAACATGGTTTTGCTATGGGGCCAAATCCTCTGGGAGGAAAGACCTCAGATTCTAAGAATTCCCAGAACATTTCCATCCCATGGAGGACTCCATTTCCAATAGAACTGCAATAAAAAGTTACTCAGTTTTGATTGACTTGAGGTCTCAAAACTCATCAAAAGTGATTTCTCTTGGGCCAAGAGAGTCACAGTTTCTCATCTCTGGGAAGGAATTCTCTCCAGGGGCATAAGAAAGGAAACACTTAACCCTGTGGAACTTTATGCTATACCATTAGAAAATACACATAGAACCGAAAAGGGATAACTTGTTTTTGGAAAGATGTAAAATCAAGTCCAATAAATCTTCCCTCTACAGTCTAACAGGTAACTATTTTTAAGTTTTGTTTTCTAAAAACCAGAGACAATGGTGCTTAAATAATTTTAGGCCGCACTAAGGTATCTGTTCACAGTCACGACTTCTCACTTTGATGGTTACTTCGTATTGTGACGCGGAACGTCGTATCTCTCACATTAGTGCAGTTGAACGCTAGGAAAGCAAAGGTCATCTTGGTGTGACACCCCATTAGTGGGGACAAATTTAATTTAGTAGACACCTGAGTGCCTCTGAAGATTTATGGGCATGACACGGTGAGACTCACGCCTTGGGAAATAGCAATGGATTACAGTGGGGAGACACTGATCGTTCCCAGTCACAGCAACCCCGGCAAGGGGTCATGAGAGGTCACATGGAAAAAGTCTTGCCAAGAAAATAAACAAAAATGGCCTCTGCTTGTTTAGACTTATGAGTAAGTTTTTTTTCTTTCTTTTTCTTCTCTTATCTTTCTGTTGCACTTTCCCTAATGTAGTGAGTTTTCAGCGACAAATATTTGCAATTTGTATCTCATAAAAACAGCTAGAACCCTTGACCTTCTAGGAGGAATCCTAAGAGTGCAATAGTTAAGGAAGGAGGGAGAGGTGGATCGCAGCTGTTACACCAACAGGAAAAGAAGATCATTAGTAGAAATAGCAGAGTCAGGTAGAGGAGAAGGGACTAGGTAGACATTAAAATAGTGGCTTCATTTAGGGTCACGTTAAATACAAGGTTACTGAAGAATGCTCCAGAGACACCACCAGGCTGGAGTGGGAAACGGTAGTCAGAACCCAGAAAGAGAAGTCATAGCTAGAAAGAGTGCTGGTTGGTGTTTCCACACAGCTTCAGTCGAGAGCCCAGAGGCTGCTTGCCCTGGTAAGGAAGAGTTCAGGATTAGAAGGGAGAAGGGCTAAGCACAACTTTGGAGAGGCTGTTTGTAGTGGGCAAGATGAGAGAGAGAGAGAGAGAGAGAGAGAGAGAGAGAGAGAGAGAGAGAGAGAGAGAGAGAGAGAGCCATCGGAGGACCAGAAGAACTTAGAGTCATCAAAGCTAGGAGCATGGAGTTTTCAGAGAGAGGTCAACAGAAACAATACTTGGATGGTCAAGAGACACACTGACTAATGTAGTAACCATTTTTAGCCATAAGCATGACTTTAAACTTAAATTAATTGAAAGTAAAAGTTCAGTTCTTCAACCACACTTGCCCCATGATCACATGTGGTTAGTGGCTGCCATAGTGGCCAGCACAGAACAGGACAGAGCCATGACCACAGAAAGTTCCCCTCGACACACCACTGTG
The DNA here is from genome assembly GCA_004027205.1 of Ctenodactylus gundi. Lineage (NCBI taxonomy): Eukaryota > Metazoa > Chordata > Mammalia > Rodentia > Ctenodactylidae > Ctenodactylus > Ctenodactylus gundi. The sequence continues at coordinate 390,799 of PVKB01000656.1, forward strand.
GAGGTGTGGAGCTGTGCTCCCAGGAGAGACCAACGGCTCAACGATGAAAAGATCAGCGGGGATCAAGAGGAAAGCACTTGAAGAAGAGTAGTGGATATCCCTGTCAGGTTCTTACAACAGCTGTGCGCAAGGGACCAAGAAGAGAAGGAAAAAGTCTTCTAGTGAAAAGTAGGGTAAAAAAGGCGACTCTTTGAAGTTGCTTCCAGGATAAGGGAAAGCAAACTTGCCTTTCCTTGCTTTGCTGTGTTTTATGTTCTGCTTTGTTTCGTGTTTGTTTTGTTTTATTTTGTTTTAAATATTATGGAGATCCAAGCTTGCACTGACCATGAGAAGGATACAGAGCGTCTGGGAAAGGGAAAGTAGCTGCTCAGCACCAAGCTGAGCTGTCCCGTGGCCAGAAGGACGGCACCAGTGAGGGGAAGCCATGAGGGGATAACTGCACCATCCTATAATTCTCAGAATTTACCAAGTGCTTAGCACACAGTAGGCCTTCTGTATATGTGACTTGCATGAGTAGGCGGGACAGCACAGAATCTGCCCAAGAAATGAACATGTGGCACTGATGTGGGCTGCGTGACACTGTGGATCTTCAGGCCTTCTGGCCACTCTTGGATCATCCCACCCACTCCTGTGACCATGGTGTTATGTGGCACTGGGCTGCACTGGCCAGTTATACCCATCAGTCACTTTAGTGCAATCTACTGGCTGATGCCATTTAACACAGCTCTATATATCTGCTTTGCCTATATCAATAATTTTCATAACATGAAAAAGATTGAAGTATAATCCCTATCTTACAGATAAGGAAACTGAGATTCAAAGAGATTAAAGTGTCTGATGTCATTTAACTAATACACAGTACAAACAGGATGAAAATGCAGGCTACGCCCCACATGCTGGTGCTGCCCAGTGTACCCTGGTCTCATCAAAGCTTATGGCATTCCAGTGTGCAGTAATTGACAATAATGTAAAAACAAAAGTAGCAGAGGAAAAAATATTGGAACAGGAAGTACCAACAACTATTTAGCAACTGTTACAGCTGAGAAATTAAATGAAAATACGTTTTTAGTTTTTCTTTGCTCAAAATTGGCTTTAAGGAGCATACATTATTTTTTAACCAAACATTATAAATCTAATCCCTCATCAGGTTTTTGTTATTTTTCCATTTTTTTGCCAGTTAAATGATTCCATTTGTCTTTGCCACCAATCTCTACAATATTCTAGCCTCATCTTATTTAGTGCCCTCTGAGTTCTCTGGAAAGCAAGAAAGCTCCACAATACTTCTAACTGTCCCAGACAGGACTGCCCAAAAACTTTCTAATTAACTTACATTCTAAGAAGATAATGCCAATGGATAAAAATAATAAGATACTACTTAAAATTCTAGATAGCCATCACTGTAGCATCTTCTCTCCAGGTTTTTTAAAACCTACCTTTAAAATCTTATATTCAATCACTTAAATTCTCACATAATATATGCTGAACTTTCACTATATAACTTGAGGAAACCTGATAATATTTTTGAGTACGAAGAGCAAATGATCTAGTAATTAGTAAAAATGGACACACTGCCCAATTGTTGTCTAAAATCTAATATGAAACAAGTATTGATTAATGATGAAGTTATTTTCAAAATATACCTAAAAGTTGGGGTATGCAATCTCAAATAAGACCCTTCATTAATGATATGCATCATAACTTTGGTCTAGAAACTGCCCATAATGTTATTCTATTTGCTGCTTCTGAGGAGGAATTTGCTTCAGCGTCTGTAAAAGACAAGGACATTGTCATTCCTCCATAAAGATTCCCACATAGATTTAGGGTATCAAAGAGCCCAGCAAAAGCATGTAATTCCTGACCTCCCTTGAAAGTAGGGGAGCCAATCTTACATAACCAGAAGTTAATAGGTAGGACTTTCCAGAGAGCCCATCAAAGAGAGCCAGGCCGATGAGAGAGACCTCTGTTCACGTGTTCTTTTCTCTGTCTTGCCTACAATTAAGACTGATCACTGATGCCCTAGCTACCATCTTTGACCTTGAGAACAGATGCCATGCACTAAGATTGAGGAAACAGAAAACTGAACAAGAATATATCTTTGATAACCTGACAGAATTTCATCTTTGCCTCAGTCTCTCACCAGAACACTTTTCAGTGAGAGAAGAGACTTCCAAACTTGTTTCAATCCCTGTAGTTGGGCAACTTGGCTACATGTGTGTAACTATAATTTCTAATGCATCCGATCCTTAACATATATTGGCTAAAATCTGGTTAATTTGGTAACAGAATGTATGACCCTAAATCCATAAAACTATCATCAGAGAAAAGTGTGTAAACTTAGAACTGTGAAAGTGTAATATAAACTAAGGCTAACAGTGAATATGCCTTACATTTATTTTAAAGAATGATTATGATCCAAAAAGTGTACTAGGAAGTTTGCTAGGTGTTTTATCTACATTCCTTCACTTATTAATCAGTCAGAACCCATAATGTCAGTGCTCTTACTGTCATTGGAAGGAAAGCTTGCAGCAGAGGCAGAGTTAAGTCACTTTGCTAGGGTTTGGCTACTAGCACTTAGCTCTTAGAGTCCAGAGTTAGCACATGGCTTAGCCTCTCTGGAAGACTGACACTAGAGTCCAGAGTCTGAATAAATCAAGTGCAAGAGTTATGATAAGAATTAGCCCAAAACCCTAAATATTCTTTGCAATTTGTATAAGATCTATCTGTATAACTCTGTGCAATTAAATTTTCAAAAAGCAGAAAAACTGAACTCAAGGGAAAATGAGTTTTAAGAGGTAACCCAAACATCACCAGCATATGTTATATAATATAATTTGTTATGCACTGGTATTACAAACCAAGGATATACATTACCTTTGTAGTATTCTTGAAAAAGGTGCATAAATATATCCTTGCATAGGAAAAATAGCAGATGAATCCAAATTGAAAGACATTCTACATATGAGCTCATTAAATGTATCAAGGTCACAAGAATCAAGGAAAGAGTGAGGAACTACCACAAATTGGAGTAGACATATAACTCAATACAGCGTGCGATTCTGGGACTATATCCCAGACAGAACAAGACTGTTAGGAGGAAGGCCTGTAGTCGCAACAATAGTATTATGTCAATAATAATTTTCTTGTTTTGATAATTGCTTTACCATTATCTACCATGATAACATTGGGAGAAACTTGGTAAAACTTTTTCAGGTTTTCTGTAAGACTGTATTTCTAAATAAAAAGGTTTAAAAGGCTGTCCAACAATTACCTCTAAAAGAAGTGAATCCCAAATACAGAATTGAATTATTTCCATAGTTCAAGAAATATTCCTACAAATGTAAGTTATTCTAAAGCATGGAACACAATGGAAAATGGTTGCAAAGGTTCTATAAAGCTAATTTAAGCTGGCCTTCAAATGAAACAATATTACCTCAAGGCAGAAAAACTACTATCAAATCTCACTTATACATAAATATTTTAAAATCTTAAATCAAATACTAAAAACTAAAATTCAGCAATCTATCTAAAAATATTGTCATGATACCATGTACTTAATTCCAAGAAAATTATGATGGTTTCAGATTAGAAAACTTATTAAAATAGAATCAAATCTATTTAGTATCAACATTCATTTCTGATTTTTTAAATCACTCCTGACATACTAGAAAAAAGTATACTATACTTTAAGACAGAAAGTCAGATATATTGCTACTTTTTGTCATCTTATTTTTGAAGTTCTTGCCAATGCAATAAGAAAAGAATAAGAAATATATATTCAATTGTGAAAAAGAAGAAAAACTGCTATTCTTATGTAAAATGATACAAAAATAATTGGAATAGAGGATTCAGTAAGTGGAAGTCTTAAAAAAATAAATTTAAAAAATGGTAGTTTTTTTATATAACTACACTTACAAAATGTAACATGAAAAGATCATAGAAACCAACACCATAAAATATCTACCTAAGAATAAGCTCATTGAAAATAGTACAGAATATAAATATATTTCAAAATAACTAAAGACAATTTAAATGTATCATCAACACAAAAAATGTCAAGCAAGTGAGGCAACGAATGTGTCAATTCAATTATTCAATCATCCCACACTGTCAACTTATATCAGAACACTATTCTGGACTCCATAAATGTATTACAGTTATGATGTGTAATTTTTTTAATTAACTTAAAAGGGGGTGGTTGCACAACATCAGGAATTCTTCACTTTAAAGTGCTTAATTTCATATTACAAAGTTTTAAAGTTAATTTGAAAGTGCGTATGTTAAGGACAACAAACTGCAAAACTTTGCTCATGAACATAAAGAGAAGTTAAATAATTTGAAGGATTATGCAAGTTTGACAAGGATGTAGGGAGAACAATCTTAAACATTGCTGCAAAGATATAAATTTGTAAACATCTTTATAGGCCAACTTAGCAATGTCTGTCAAAGGTTGAGTGCATACAGCACTTGAGACAGCAATTCTACTTCTAGAAATTTACCTCACAAGTAATGTATAAGTATAAATATTCAAATCAGTGTGCGAACACTCACACACAAGGCTACTCAATCTTGCATTTTTTTAAAATAAAAAAGCTGAGAACAATATATATATACTGAAAAAATAGAAACTTATTAAAGATGGCACATCAACATTATATAATACTATACAGTCATACAATGAGTAATACGATAATTTTATTTTTAAATATCTTATTAGATGTACATTTATAAAACAAGCAGGATATATATATATATATATATATATATATTCTTCTAAAAAATATCCAGGTGCTTTTACCTGTGGGGCAGAATAATAACCTGTTGTCCTCCTTGTGCGTCTCTACATTTTCCAAACATTCTAAAATGCCCATGTATTATAATTACTAGAGAAAAGTAATCCAAGCTATATCTGTGGGAAGAAGGAACCCCAGTATCTAACGTTTGCATTACGTACCAGATGCACAAGGCCTGGGAGTGTGTGTTATAAATGCACTTGCTCAATAATCCATCGTGTCAGCAAGGAGGGCAAAATAGGACAATTATCCTGCAAGCCTCAAATGTTCAGTTGTATCCACTGCAGGAAGCAGTGTCTCCTTTTGTTTTATCAACTTTTCTTTATTCCATGAGAAGTGCATTACATCGTCTGCAGTCACACAGTAATCTACTGCTTAAGTAGGCCAGGATATCACAGCAAACTAATTAAGGTTTAGATCCTGTCTAACTACATACCATCAGCAGGAACTCCAAAGTGGAGCTCAGCGTAAATGTGCCATTTGTGGTGTCCGTGCTTACACTCACCTAGAACGGATCAACTTTGAGAAGCCAGCCTGTAGGTTTTGAGGAAATGCTCTGTAGCGCTAGGTACAAACTTTAGATTGAGCCTTAAACACATTTGGGAGGGAATATTTTGTACCAAAGATTAGTATGGCCTTCAACAGTCTCCGACACGGGGACCCTGGGAAAGTCCCCAGATCTCCATCAGGAACTAAATTTTTATGAAACTGTTCCTTTCAGATTAAGGTAATCTAAAAGGAAAGGGGGGCTTGGGAACACTGCCTGTCAAATGTCTTTACCTCAGTTTACACTAATAGTTATTTTATAGCTTCTTAGCCTTTTAGCTAAGGGTACAGTATAAGGTATTTTATTTCCCATGTGACTCAACACAAACATAAGCAGTGTACATAAATATACGCACACACATGCCACTACTGAAATAAAGGTTTTATAACAGAGCACGTATGTTAAGTGTGATGCTCACTGGCATGTTCTATTCTATTACATTATGGGGCAGTCTGCCTCGCTCTATTTGAAATTCTACCCAAATTCCACTGAAACCATTCTGACAGCCCACCTTGGTGGTAACAACCTACAGCTGGAACAGCATCAGACAGAGATCTTTGGGGTCTGCATCTTGACCACCTGGTGTGAGAAAACGAGCCCTGCTGATTGCCAGACAAATTTCTGGACACAGTACACAGTGAGTTGTATGTACTGCTCTCAATGAGTTCTTAGAGAAAAAGAAAAGCTCAAGAAATTATAAGATGTCATGGAAGTGTTCGTAACCACAAATCTCCAACATCTTACTTGTGGACTTCACATCTTTGGATGTAACCCAAATTTTTTAAGCTTTCTCAAGCTCCTTCTTGACATAGTTATGGTTTAGATCCAGAATGCCCTTCGTAGGTCCACATGTTAGAAGGTTTTGTCCCCAAACCATGGTGCTACAGGAACACAGTGGGGCCGTTGGGATGGGGAGCCCACTTGGCGGAAGTGAGGTCATTGGAGGCATGCCCTTGAGGGGGATATTGAGACCACAGCATATTCCTGGCCTTTTCTGCTTCCAGACTGCCATGGGACAAACAGGTCTCCTCTGTCGTACACTCCCGCGCATATCTTTATGCCCCAGGCTCAAAGCCCCAAGCAACCATAAATTAAAACTTCTGAGACTATGACCCAAAATAAACTTTTCCTCCTGTACGCTGATGACCTCAGGTGTTTGTCGAAGCAACAGAAAGCTGACCAACACGGACTCGTTGGCAGCAAGAGGGGAAGCTACAAGCAGTTACCGTAGGAAGAGCTGTTGAAGAGTTCAATGTTGAAAAAGACGTAGTCTCCACCGGTCATGCCATGTCGATGTGCTGCCAGCATGATGCTCCGGATGGTGTCGCCACTGGCACACATGATCACCACTGCGGAGAGGAGCAAAGAGCCCGCATGAGAGCGTGAACCCCAACAGGCAGCCAGTACACCAGGGGCACCTGGGGGGGGGGGCGGGGCAGAAGGCACAGAACTGGGCACTCACAGTGAGCCGTGAGCATTTTGCCACACACTACTTATTACTGTAGTCCCTCCCTTTCCTATGCAGAATACCGGTCTACCCCCCAGAGGATGCCAGAGACCGGGGATATAGTACCAAGACTTTCTGTACCATGTTTTTTCCTAATACACACTTATGATAAAGTCTGGTTTGTAAACTAGACAAAACAACATATGGACAGTAACTAAAAATAAAAATAATAATTCTAACAATATACTATAATAAATATTATTCAAACCGTTTATTTTAGAATCTTCCAATCAATTTTTTTTCAGAATGCAGTTGACCATGAGTAACTAAAACCTCAGTAAATAAAGCCACTGATAAGAGAGCATCATGGTAATTATAAGTAGAGAAGCTAGAAACCTCACAGATGCACCGTAACCAAGTGCTGGAAGTCAACGTTACCATGGGAACACTGACCGCACTCCCATCTGAGGACCGGAAACACCCAAACAGGCTACACGCAGCTAGTTAGGAGACAGCAGCCACAAACCCAACTCGGGAGACAGCAGAATCACTGGCATATCCTCCTGTTTAGAGCTTTCCCTTATTTTCAGCATTCTGCCACTGAATACATATTCAGTCTTTTTATCTTTGGAGACTGATGCTCACTTGTTGCCCAGGCTAGCCTCAGCCTTAAAATCCTCCTGCCTCCTCTCCTGAACCGCTGAGGTTACAGACAAGGGCCACCACACTGGGCTGGCTTGTGCTCTATAAAATGCTCAATTGCACGAAAACCAAAGGCAGGCAGCAGAAATATTCTTGACTGAAAAAAAAAAATCTTAAAAGAAGGAGAAATTACATGCAATATGTGACACTCATCTGAATTCTGGGCCTTACAAAAGCTTTGTTATAAAGGGCATTATTGAGATAATTTGAAAGATTTGACTGAAGTCTATGTAATCTAGACAAAAGAATGTGTTTGCACTAAAGTTCTTGCTTCTTTTTCCCCCTGTGGCTATGTAAGTGAACATTCTTGTTCTCATGATACACACACGTAAATGCTTAGGGGTTAAAAAAAAAGAAGCTTGAACCTGCACCCATTCTTCAGTGACACATTAAAAGACCACATTATCTACGCATATAGAATATATAAAAGTGTGTGTATGCATGTACCTATAAATAGATAGAGACTGTGGGATAGATGACAGGTGAAAGAGAGATAGAAGACAGATGTGTCATAATATAAAGATAATAGAGAAAGGAGGAGAGGAGAGGAGAAAGATTTATGTTAAGTATGGCAAAATAATATTGGTAAAGGAATCTCATTAAATCTTTACAGAGATCCTTCATATCTTATATCTTTTCTGAAAGAGTGAAAACTATTTCAAAGAAATTTTTTAAAAATTTAATCTCTAGAGTCGTCCCAATGTGAGGCAGTGAAGACCGTCAACTGCTTTTCACACTGACTAGCATGGCAAACACATTTTCCTGAAAAAGCAAACACAGTGGCTCTAGAGGGCACATTCCTCTGGCAAATCAGTGAGTGCCTTAGCCTCCTCATCACAGGCACATCAGTCTGCACTTCAAAGCAGGATGCCAAGAAGTCTCAACAAACCAGGAAGTAGGTAACAGATCTTGGGATCTCTTGCTGGTGGTGTCTCCGTTTAGGGCCTTACTGTCAGATTTGAGAGATGTTAAGCAGCCCCAAGAGATCATCGCCTGCCACCGAATCTTGCCACAGTGGACTAAAATGAGACTTGGCCATTGTCCAGGCACTGCTGATGGTCAAAGGCTCCACGATATTTCCTGTACAGCAGGACCACTGTATTTGCTGCAAACACCCACCAAGCAGGAGACCCTCGTGGACCTAGGTGCTGTAACCCGCGCTGTCTGATGTACGCCAGCGCTCTGGTGTGTGTGTGTGTGTGTGTGTGTTCTTTGTAAAAGCATGGGCGCTGAAAGACAGAAAACAAACTGCAGACTGTGCCTGAGCGTCCTTGGCGACTTGCAAGGGGAGCTGGGCTCCAGTTGATATTCCATTTACTGCACATGGTGACGCAAAGTGTTAGGTCACAACTCTGACATTTCTTACTACAACAGGGCTCGGGGTGGGGAATAAAAGCCATACAGAAGTGTTTTTAAATAATACAAAGCCTCCTAAGCAGGACTAGGCTGGTCTACAGAGTAAGACCCAGTCTCAGAAAGAAAAAAAAGATCTGTAACTATGGAAGTAGGTGGTATTTATATATTGGAAGTATATATTTTGGGTAAATACCCAAGTTCCAAGATATTTCAATAAGAAAGCTCTGAAAATCTCCAAATTACTCATCGTGGTCTAGACCCGGTATATCCAACCTGCACTTGTTTTTTTTGTTTTGTGGGATATTTTTATGGGGGCGGGGGGGTAGGAGGAATGAGTGAAAAAGACATGTCTTGAGCCACATATAAAATGAACCATTTAATACAGTCACCAAGAGGCAAAGGCCAGACAGGTTTGAAGAGTGTGGATTCCAAAAGTGGCATCTCCAAAAGGACCCAAGTTCCTCTGATGGACTGTCACATAACCTTTATTATTTTTCTACCAACTGCTTAACAGCCCAGGGTCCAATGCTCAGTCCTCACATGCAGAACTTGATTCTGTCCACACAGAGGGCACAGAGTGGTTGCTGAAGGGTATATTCCCAATTGCCCGCATCAGGTATTTATAATTTGAACTTCAGATTGCTTGAGTTCAATGGGGACTAAAATGGTCACAGATACATTTGTGTCAACACGCTGGACATGATAATTAGGGGACCCAACTATAAGCAATAGGATGCTGGTAAAGAGGGAATCAGAATCAAGGAGGTCAGTTGGAAGATTCAGGTGTCCGAAGGCACCAGGCATGGATAACCCTCAACATCCAGCTGAGAGATGCCTGTGGCCCAGGACAAGCAGGCAGTGTCTCAGGTTCAGAGAACGAGCGTCCCTAGAGCCTGGATGTGCTCCACCCGTCACGGGCTTCTGTGGCACTTCTCTTAGTTTTAAGAGGTGTGATTGCAAAATACAGCAAATGTTTAATTTTTTTAAAGGTACTGCAATAAGACACGTTGCCATTAGTCTCCCACAAATACTTCCCCTCACTTCAAACACGCTTCCCTCATCATTCTCGCCCCTTTCTAAAGCAGTTATGGAAGTCCTGTTTTGTGTCTGTGGTGCTCTGGTTGCTGCCTCACTGTCCTGAATCAATGCAAAATGTTTACCTTCCATGGCCATTTTGCTTTGGTGGCCAGAAGCCACGCAGTACCCGATCTCGGGGAGAAGGTGGAGGAGGACACGCCAAATTTTAAGAGCCTGCCTTCCCGGGGGGTGGTCCTGGGCAGCAGTGCCCACCATATGCCTCATCATACCTCATAAAGACACTCAAGGGGGCGGGGGGGAGGGACTTTCACAACAGCTTTTCTCCCACTAAGCCTTTCCGGTGGGTGCATTCTCTCAGTGTTAGTAGTTCCCACTCAGACTGAGCAAAAGTGTCAGCATTTGTCCATCCACGCAGACTCTGATCGTATCAGATTATACCTATTTTATACTGACAATGTGGCTCACTCTCAAGAGGAAATCCTATATTTCAATTTCCAAATTCATGGGCAGGGCAAAGCCTTTGTTGAATAAACCAAACCCATGTAAATGTATATTATCATCTAATTTCAGTTCAAATTGAAGCAAGGACTCAACGACACTGGCAAAGCAGTCAAGAGTGTAGATTCTCAGACTTGTGTGATGTTCTCCAGGCTTTTAGAGTAGTCTCATTCATACCGAATTAAACAGCAAGTATTTTCAGCAACTTGCCCACATACCATAAGCTACGAAAGGCTTAAAGTAGTCTTCACCATAATTACTTTGTCTTGGTACTCACGTTTCTATAGTGTGTGCAATAGTCAATTAAGTACTTACAATGAATAAGTACAAGTGGCATGAACAGGGTTGAATCCGACTCTTGGAAGGTATGGGGAGCAATATGGGAAGCACGTAGCATGCTCTGGAGATTGTACCAGCTGCCAGCACCTACCAACAGTCAGTAAGATTGACAGAGAAACAGGTCACCAGCTAATTAGACAAACTATAAAGCAGGTCAGTTAAGATAGTTTTTCTCCAACTGGAAGAATGGCACAGCAGTCAAAGACTTGTCTTTCAAGCAGAAGGCCCTGAGTTTGATTCCCCAGCACCACATAAAGCCAGATATAATGGAGGCTGAGACAGAAATATTGCAATTAGTCCAAGGCTGCTAGCCTGGGCTACAGAATGAGTTCAGGACCAGCCTGGGCTCCAGAGCAAGTCTCTCTCTCTCTCTCTCTCTCTCTCTCTCTCTCTCTCTCTCTCTCTCTCTGAAAAAAGAGTTACTCTTCCACCAAGAGCATTTATTTGTACCAAGTAATAAATATTATTTCCATTTAAAATATTATTTTTATTTGGTCAAATTGTTAAACTCTGAACAGGGAAGAGGCTGGCATGATCCTGTACTTCTGCTTAGAGCTTCCTCCTCCTGCTCACATTCACTCACGATTCCGTCCACCCCATCCAGCCGCCACACTGTCCGCTCTACACAGATCCTCACTATGGCAGCCCATTCCTGCAACTACTCTGAGAACAGCAAAGGAGTGAGGGGCAAAAGGGGCAGCCCAGACAGCGATTCAGAGAATCAGGAATACCCCAGGCAGCACACCTGAGTCAGGGAGGCTGCCCTTTCCCCAGCCTCAGCCTGCAGAGGCTTGACCTTCCCTGTCTCTCTAGGAGCCTTCATTCACCCTCACTGGACCCCAACAAGAGCAAGAGGGGTGAGTATGAAAGAAAACACTGAGCTTGCCTTCTCTGCTTTCTTTCCTCCCCTTCGAGAAGTGATTGCAGACAGCACACTTCATGAACTCCCTCTGCCTCACAGCTAGGGCCCTGATCCTGCGGCGATCTGAAAGCCCCTATCGGGAGAGGCTGGCCCTGCTTAAGCCACCAAAATGCAGTCATTTTGGAAAAGGCCAAAGAAATCTCCAAGCATGAGATATTTTTAAAATAGTAAATAGGAAAAAGATAAGTAGAGAATCAAGCCAAAAAGTCTAGTATACAAATAAAAAATAAACTAGAAAGAAGAAACCAAGAAAAGGCAGAGGATAAAAAGTTTTAAAACATAAGAATTTTTCTCTCTAGAATAGAAAGACCTAAGTTGCTGGAAAGAAGGTCTCTTACCAAGAGCACAAGGCAAAATGCCAGCACCAACGAACATCCACAAAAACAAAAAAAATTAAAACACTGAGAGCAAAGAAAGATTCTAAAACTTTCCAGAAGGGAGAGAAATGACAGTAACTATTCCATCCAGAATCTGAATCAATTCAAGCTTCCTAAGAGTAACACTGGAGTTTAGAAGACAATGGAGTAATGCTGTTAAGAGAAAATCATTTCCAACTTAGGATTCTATAATTACAGATAAGGACAAGATGCCAGGTTGGAAAAATTACCAGTCACAAAAGGTCTCAAAATGCATCTGTCACTCATCTCTTCTCAGAAAAGATGGCACCCCTCCAAAACAAGGGCATATAAAACAAGAAAGAGAAGCCACGGGGTCTACCTTAACAAAAGGCACGAGGAGTCTATTAGGTAAGGAGCAGAAGGTGACAGCTGTGCGTTATGCCTCAAAAACAGTGAAATTAGAGCAGCTTAAGAGCTTAAAACTGAAAGTTGGAAGATGATTTAGTTTTAAATCCCTAAGAAACCAAACAAGCAGAAAGTCTTTTTTAAGCCCCACTCCCAAAAATGTAGCACAAGAAATTAAGTGTACATGGCTAATCTACGAATAGCATTTAGAAGGTCATAATTACATTGACACTCGATCTGAGCTAATCAAAACTTCTGACACAATGCTATTAAAAAGCAAGCTCACAGGGATGGCTGGCAGGCAGTAGAAGAGAACTTGACCATCATCTTCCACTGGGATGCTCAGAGATGAGACCTAAAACAAGCGACAAAAAGTAGCACGTTCTTCGGAGATATAAAAACAAGTATCCAGAGGAACAGCTATAAAGGCAAACAACTAGAAGGATAGCAACAAGAGTTGGAAATCATTGTCTCTGGAAAGAAAGAAGTGGGGAGTTGGAGACCAGAAAAAAGTTTTCTAGTAAGATGTGTAAGGCTCTGACTTTACGTAGCTCTAAAATTAATTTTTAAATAAATGTTATTTGAGATGGTGTTATCAGTTTTTACTACATAAGAGATTCAAATATTCATAATTTGGTTTTAATGAGGATCTTAGGTCCAAGCTACCATTTTTTAAAAATCCTTTCCAAAGGAGGATTAAAGCACACTCTAATCCATGATGATTAAGAAGGAATGTTCAAAGGCAGAAATACTGAAATACTGTCAAATACGTTTTTATCCTCAGGTGAGCACACACCAGGGCCACTGGCGACCCACTGAAGAGTGCTGATTCTCACCTGCGTTCTTCCTTTACAGAGCTCTGTGGGCTCAGAGATAATCGCTGACCCACACAGGCCACAGGGCTGACGCCGGTTCCAGAGGCATCTGTTGCTCAGGCTGGGGCTCTTCCCTATGGCATGGCCTCCCCTTCTAGGTAAACGTGACCATTATCGTGTCCATAAATTACCTCTAAATGTGCACGATGAAGCTTCCTGCTCATTGCGCCCTTAAGATGGGTCTGGCTGGCAGCGCTTCGGCACATACTGTGGGTTAGTTCGCTGAAACCTCTAGTACCAAGCAGATGTTACCTGAAGAGCCCAACGCACACAGCTCAACAGCGGCCCAAGCTCCACCAGCAGGTGACTGGCCCAGCCGCAAATGGGTCGCTCACGATAAGGTCAGGGCTCGGCAACTTTCTCGCAGGAGACTAAGGACCGGGGGAGGGGACAGGCGAGGGGGACTGTTTTGTTTGCTATTTCTGAATATCCTCCAGGTAGAAGTGTTCTACAGTGAGAATCGTAAGCGTGTAGCTCGCATCACGAACCTCACGTGTACACGGACACACCCCGTCCCCGGCCGGCCCTAGGAAGTCTCCACTCCCAGTTCCCGGCTCCCCAAAACCCTGACGGCTGCAGGAGCAGAGTCCCGCCGAGCGGCCCGGGATCTACGGGAGGCTGAGGTAACCCGGAGTCCGGATGCGGGGAAGTCCCCGGCCGCTGGATACGAATGCCCTTTTTCCTAATCAGCAAAGCCGGCACCTGCCCGCCCACCGGCAGTGACTCCACGCGGGCCGCCTAGAGGTCGGTCGCGCGCGCCGCCGACGCCTCCCGCTCTCGACTCCCGAGCGAGGCCCAGGTGGCCCGTGTGGGCAGCGGGGTGGCGGGGCGGCTGCTCCGCCGGCTCTCACCTGTTGCCGACCCCCGGCGTCCGCGCCTGGCTGGACCAAGCCCCGGACGATTTTGAACCTGGCTGCACCCGGCTCCGCTTGGGCCCTCGCCTGAGTGGCCCCGGGGTTCCGGAGCGCCTCACCGGGGTGCCCCGCTGGTCCTGCGGGCGCGCGCGAAGGCGGGGTTTCGGAGCGGGACCCTCCGAAAGTGCGCCGGGCTGAGCGCCCCGCCACCTCCCCGCAGCCCACCCGCAGCGCACGGGGCGTCCCCGCCACCTCCCGCAACCGCCGCTGGAGCTTGAAGGAGGAGGGGCTCTGCGCAGCCAGCCGCGCCCCAAGGACGCCCGCAGGAAACTAAGGCCGGGGCCGGGGGCAGGTGGACGCGAGGCTCCCGCGGCTGCTCGGCGCGCGCCCCCGACACGCCCGGGAGCCTCGCATTCTCACAGCAGCTCGCTTATAACTGCAGGGGCCGCGGGAGGAACGAGAAGGGCGATACAGTGAGCCTTTAAAAGAAACCAGGGTCGGTGGCGAGCGCGGCCGGGACGCCAGCCGGCCAGGGCCAACGCCGCGGACACGCGGGCGCGCTGGGAGAGGGCGCGCCGCCTCGGGGACGACCGGGGTAGTGAGTTCTTTGGGCGCTGGCATGTTTCCGACCCCGGACCACGGCAGCGTGCCGCTGGTCGCCCACCCCGCGCTGGCCGAGAGGGGACAGGAAGAAAACCCTCAGGCGGCTTGACCGCACCTGTCGCGCGCGGGCGCAGGGCTCACACCCCCCTCGCCCGGGCCGACACACCCCTCCACGCACGCCCAAGGGAGACCCCGCGACCCCTCCCCGGGCCGCCCGCGGCAGTGGCCCGCGGAGCCGGACCCGTGCCGGAGGGCCGCGAGGGGCGGCTGAGTCGGGGCCGGGCCGCACGCGCTCCCGCTCACCTCGCTCGCCGGCCTGGATGTAGCGCACGATGTCGTCCAGGTCCAGGTCTTTGGTCTCGTCGAAATTGTAGGCGGACGTGTGCAGCCCCTGCTCCTGGAACACCTCGTGGACCCCCTCGAGGGTGAAGTAGCAGTTCCGCTCCAGCCTGTCGTCGCTGTAGACGAGCGCGGCGCGGTTCCAGTGGTGGTGGCGGAACAAGGCGAGCATCATCTCGCCCATCTTGGCGTAGGCCGGCGCCACGCGCGTCAGGTGCGAGTACTCCGTGTCCTTGCGCTGGAAGCCGGCGGCCAGGGCGCCCGCCGAGAGCATGGGCAGGTCCCAGTGAGACGCCAGCCGGGCCACGGGCGCCGCCGCGTACTCGCACACGGGCCCCAGGATGAGGTCGGGCTTGGCGCCCTGAGCCCGGGCCACGCGGTCCACCAGGGCGAAGAGCGCGCGGTTGCCGCAGTCCGAGTCCTCATAGTCCACCTGGAAGCGCGTGCCGGGGGGCAGCAGCGGCCGGCCCGTCCCGTTGCGCTCCAGGCTGCGGAGCGCGTAGTCGATGGCCGGCCGCACCCGGGCCTGCGAGAACAAGTACGCGTCGTCCCGAGGCAGCAGCACCAGCACCTCGATCGTCTCGGGCTGCGACGCGTCTCGCTCCCGACGCCCGCCGCCCGGGCCCGCGCCCCCGCCGTCCCCGCCGCCCGCGCCGCGGGCCAGCAGCGCCCAGCCGAGCAGGACGGACGCGGAGAGGAGCACCGGCAGGGACGGCATGGCGCCGCCGCCGGAACGCGCTCGCCCTCGCCGGCCACCCGCCCGTCCCCCGGCCTCCCCCACTCCTCTTCCCGAGGTCCCCGCGCCCCGTTGGGCGCCCTAGGAAAATACAGTGCCCCCTGCGCTAACGCGCCAGGAGACAGAAAGGATCCACTGCAGTGTCACTAGCATTTAAAAAAAGAAGAAGAAAAAGTTCACCGAGTGTAGACCTGTGCGTCTGTACTATACACGTATATACTTATTAGAAATATATATTCGCCCTCCCTTTATACATATGCAATGTTCTTGGAGGTGGCTTCTTATTTGGGCGTTCCTAAGGTTGCCTTTGAAAGCGTATTTGCGAAAGAAAAAAAAAGTTAGACTTGTCCAAGTGCTTGTAAGTGACGGTGCGTCTCCTCCGCGTTTGATCTCATTGATTCGCGCGAGCTCCCGGATCCATAGCCCGCGCTTAAATAGCGTGGCGGCGCGGCGCGCGCTACCACACGGGGCGCGCGGGCCGGCTCGCGTTCCGGCGGGCGGGGCGGGGCGGGGCGGGGCGGGGCGGGGCTGCTCATTAACATTCACGTCAGGGCCCCGCCCCGCCCCCGGCAGCGCCGGCCCGCCGCCTTTACCTTAAAGCCCCAGGCGCCCACGCCTGCCCCGCGGGAGCCCCGAGCACCGCGTCCTCCGGGATCCCGCCTCTCCGAGCCGTGCACTCGCCGCTTCACTCGCTGGAGAGAAAGGAAATGTGTTGGAAAAGAAAAAAGGAAGTGCGCGTGGGGGCGCGCTCGCACACACACACACACGCGGGCGGGGCGGGAGAAGTGGTTCTCGAAATGAATACATTCCTGCGGAAGTCCACAGGTCGTGCTCGCTCTCACCTCTTCGCTGTTCTGGCCACATCCCCTGGCCGCGCCGAGCGCGACCGGGCACCTGACCGTCCTGGCCCCGCGGCGCCAGCTCGCAGAGCACGGGTCAAGGTCCTGGTGCGGGAGGTTCGTTTCCCACACCCGTCCGTCCCCGCCCCGCGCCAGCCTCCTCCCTACGACCCCTGCCGTCCCGCGGGAGTCGCCGCAGCGCGGGGATGGACCCGTCCCCGCTCGCCGGCCCCCGCTGGCGCGCGGGCCGCCTCGGAGGGACACTTGTTGCTCCCCGAGGCGAAAGCACAGCTGGGCTCCTGGGGGTGTCAGCCCGAAAAGATCTCCAGCTCATTCTCGCGGCTTGAGCTAACTGAAGGGACATCTCCCCAGACCTTGCCGGAGGGTCCCCTTCCAGCTCAGGCGACCCGGGGTCCGACAGCTCCGCTCTCCGCGGTGCGCAAGTCAGCCAGCTCCAGGTCCCGCGGTGCCCAGAAAGGCCCTGCCTCCGAGACCTGGCGCTCCCCCGCCCGGCCGCGGGCGCAGCAGCGGTGGTGACAGCGCGGACGGCTGCAGAGACATCGTCGCCAGAGTCCCCCGCGCGGCTGGGCAGGTCACAGGGGAACCGGGCGCTGCCGGTGCTGACACAAACACGTCACTGGTGATGTGAACGTGCTGTGATGCACGACAGGATTCTGACGCTTAAGTCCCATGCAAATTAAAATAAATTGAAATGATTTTAAATATTCTCTCATTTGACCGGCGCCCGTGTTCACAAGTTGTTGGTGTTAAACCTACGCCCTCTATCGGCAGAAACTTGCTCGGGGCTCCTAACTCAACTTCCACCGCCCCAAAAATCTTTTTTTTTTTTTTTTTTTTTTTTTTTTTTTTGCCTCTAAAACGCCCCAGCTCTCATTTGCGACCGCGAACGGGCAAATCCGGATTTCCGGGAATGTGGCCACTTGAGACCTCTGCCCCCTCGCCCGTTAACAGCACAGCCGTTATCGCTCTTTGCGGCGTAGTAATAATTACGGGTAACATGTCACCCCCGGGATCATGTAGATTCCGCTCTTCGCTGTAGGGAGCAGCTTCTAACTCATGCAAGAACTTTCCTTTATTTAATTATAGCTGCCAACCAGTAGCAAGAGACGCGTCTGTAATAAAATTGAATTCCACATGCAGTGTAATTCGCACACCCTGGAAACTGAACTTTAGTACTTCGCAACTTTTAGATCCTTCCTGGAGTCCAGAAAGGGCAGGCGTTGTTTGTAGGGTCATAGTTATAGTAATAATCATTTTAAAAGCCAACAGGACAACAGCTAAATCCCGAATTCCAAGGTCTTAATGGATTTCAGCTGGTTGCCAGGAGACACGAAAGCCCACGGTTTCCTATTACTGCCCGGTGTGCCCAGTGTCTGGGGAACACCAGCCAATGGAGATACGGTTCCGCAGTGGTAATGCGGGCTTACCCGGACAGTCTGGGGTTTCAGTGGCTCTGGGCGCGAATGCCTCTCGCTTGCAGGCGCTGCCCAGCCTTGCCCGCGGGTCAGCGGCAGGGCAGTGCCATTACGTTAGGATGAGTGGCCTCCTCTTGGCTTTGGGCTGGGAGCTCTCAGCTTGCAGCTAAAGCAAACGGAGTGGGTGGCCGAGAAGAACCCCCAGCCACATAGTAGAAGAAAAGCCACTAATACTGCCCTTGCCATGCTCAAAAAAAAAAAAAAAAAAAAAAAAAAAAAAAAAAAAAAAAAAAAAAAAAAAAAAAAAAAAAAAAAAAAAAAAAAAAAAAAAAAAAAAAAAAAAAAAAAAAAAAAAAAAAAAAAAAAAAAAAAAAAAAAAAACCTTAAAAATTCTCATGAGCAGAAAATGGGATTTTAATGAAAGTTTTTCAAGTGCAAACAGGCACAAGAAACAGAAAAAGGGGCAAAAAATAGAAATAAACTCTCTTGCATTCAATTTTTAAATTTAAATTTTTGCTAGGCACTGTGGTGCACACCCGTAATCCCAGCATTCTCGGAGACTGAAGGATACAAGAATATACCAGATCCAGCAGCTTAGTGAGACCCTGTCTCAATATATGAATGAATGGATAGATAGATAGATGAGAGAGAGAGAGAGAGTTACTAGGGCTATGGGTGTATCTTGATGGGAATACCCTTGGTTCAACCTCTAATATAATAATAAAAGCAAAATCCATTTTGTAAAGGGTTGAGATGGAAATAAGCATTTTTTTTTTCCCCTCATTTAAAACACTACTAACCTTTTACCAGTGTGAGTCCTTTCTGGTTTCAACTGCTTAATGAAAACAAAGAAACTTGTAAAGAAATGCCACGAAATAAAATCAGGCAATTTTAAGACAGTATGTGCCCTAAGGGTGGTAATACAGAAATTCATAGTTTTTTTCATCAATATTCATAAACTGATTTTTTTAACTTTAAGCTACTAAAATCAAGAGCAAAGTTGTTTAAAAGTTTTCAACCATTTGGTTCCCAGCTCTTTTAAGTGAAATTTGTGGCCGTGTGTTATTCTGCTAGTACCAGAAAGGGAGGCACCAGCTGGGAAGCTAACATAATTCTTCTAAATGTAGCAGGAACACTATGGGAATATTTTTTCCACCATTTATAACTGTTGCTCTAGCCCTGAAGCCTCAAAAGTAAGGAACAGTCTGACTTTCAAAGGGTCTGTTCCCCTTCAGCTAGCCCTGAAGTCGCACTAAAGAAGCCTGTAGCCCAAGCAAATACCTTCTAGGGACAGAATTGTTGAAAACACACTTCCCCCTAGAGGCAGAAAAGATAAAAGAACATTACACATAATTCAAAAACATTCCTGTAATTTCACGAGTGTTGAGATTTTCATTCTTAACACAGAGTTGAAGTCTCAGAGGGAATCGTTCAATAAATGAGAGAAAAACTAATGGATGCCAAAAAATTAAATTAAAACTTTGCCTCTGGGTTTTAGTTGTCCTTACAGAGATTCGATTAATTGATCCCTTTCTTCCATTATTCAAATCTACAATTTTTATACAGTTCTGCTACAAATAAGAGCTGTGTATTTTTTCTGTTTAAATTAATGATTCATTTTCATCAGAAACTACATTTAAATGTGGCCTTGAGAGGCATTCTTTTGGAGACACTGAGTTTCTGTGTTACTGTCCTCAAGTTTCCACCAGCTACAATCTTAATTTCTAAGACAAAGTGACACTACAAAGACTTCTGACAAACGTATTGCTGGCCTGTGATTTGACCTCATTCCCGGCATAAGAAATGCAAGCAATACACAGCATCACTGATTTATAGACTAGTTATTTAACATGGATTATTGCAAAACAAAATACTACACCAAAAAGCAAGTGCATCTGCCTCAACTGTGTGATGACAGTACTGACTACATTTAACTGGTCTCTCTTGTCACACAGAAAAAGACTTGAGAAACCACACTAATATGTAACACGAAATTTTAGAGCACCTTGCTGCAGGCATCGCGCACAACCAGTGGGTCCTACTCTCAGGCTTCACCTTCTTCCTTTAACCTTCAGAAGTGACCTTAAACTTCAGAAATGTTCTCTCCCTTCTAAGTTTCCTGAACATTCTCTAATAAATTGTATTTCCACTTACAAGGAAAAGGGGTGAGATAAATCTCCAGGGCAGAGCCCCATGGAAAGGCACACATTTAGAAGCCTAAGCCTGCGGTTATCATATTCGACCTTCAAATTTCTCCCCTCTGTTTCCTCACCTCCATTTTCAGTACTATGGATTGGATGCAGGGCCTCCACACTGAACTAGATCCACAGCTTTTTCATTTTGTTATTTCAAGACAGAATCTCACTAAATTGCTAAGTTACCCAAGCTGGGCTCCAACTTGGAATCTTCCTTCTTGAGCCCTCAGTGTAATGCGACAGGCATGTACCACCATGCCCTGCAATTTCTTAACTTTTAAAATGGAGATATTGTCCTGGGGCTGTAGAAATAAGGTGAGGAAAAGGACAAGCCAAATGCTAGGTGTGCGGCAGATATTAATAAGTGGTAACACTTGGGGGACATTTTCTTCAATGCCTGGTTTTTAAAAAAAATTCCACCAAGCAAGTGTTTAATAAATGCTTAATGGGTGAATTACTGCATAAGTAATTCAGAACTCTAAAAAATACACATAACATTTTTTTATAACTTGCTTAGGGTGATCCACTGGTTGATTACAACAGACCTTACGTTATAATGTATGTTTGTTAACAGTGGCCTCCCTAAGGAACCCTTTTGGCAATCACTGTGATATGGTGCCTATATTCCCAACCTCAGATGTTTCCCCGTTAAGTTTTTTTCCCCATTTTATTGATATGTATAAGTGCAAAATTTAAGGTTTACAATGAAGTTGAGCATTTTGTGCACCTATGTATCTTGTCAAGGTGACAAGGGCTTTCCCACTCTCCTTTTGTCCCTCAATCTACCCACCCTTCTCTCCCTCCCCACCGTACCCCCTGTTTCACTTTGTTTTTCATTTTAAGTTCCATGATATAGTTGTGGTCTGGGTTTCTCATATCAGAGAGACCATCCGATGTTTCACCTTCTGCTTCTGACTCACTTCACTAAGCATGATGGTCTCAAGTTTCTTCCATTTGCCTGTGAAAGCCTCCACGCTGTTGGACTTTATAGATACATAGTATTCCATTGTGTATAAATGCCACAGTTTGTGTATCCATTGGTCTGTTGATGGATATCTTGGTGCCTTCCATATTTTAGCTATTGTTAGTTGTGCTGCTATGAACATGGGTATACATATATCTCTGTTATGTGTTGTTTTGGCCTCTTTTGGATATATTCCCAGGAGGGGTGTCACTGGATCGAAGGGGATATTTATTTCTAGTCTTTTGAGAGCTCTCCATACTGCTTTCCAAAGTGGTTGTATGAATTCACATTCCCACCAGCAGTGCAGGAGAGTTCCTTTCTCCCCACAGCCATGCCAGCACTGATTGCTATTTGAATTGTTGGTATAGGCCATTCTCTCTGGAGTGAGATGGCACCTTGGCATTGTTTTGATTTGCATTTCTCTTATGGCTAGAGATGTTGAACATCTTTTCATGTATCTATTGGCCCCTTGTACTTCTTTGGGAGTGAACTGCCTCTTCATTTCATTTGCCCACTTTTCAATAGGATCCTTTATTTTGGTAGGCTTACTTTTCTTAGGCTCCCAGTATATTCTAGTTATGAACTTCCTATCTGAGTTGTTGGTGGTAAATATTTTCTCCCAGTCTGTTGGTTCTCTTTTTACATTGTTGATACTTTCCTTTGCTGTGCAAAAGCTTTTTAATTTGACAAGATCCCATTTGTTGATCATGGGGGTGATTTCTTTTCCTCTTGGTGTCTTGCCAAGGAAGTCTTTGCCTACCCCGATGTCTTTTAGATATTTGCCTAATTTGTCTTCTAGGAGGTTCAGTGTTTCACTTTTAATGTCTAGGTCTTTGATCCACTTTGATTTGAACAAGAGTTTGTTTGAAATCCTTTCTCCTCCAATGAGTTCTCATGTTTGCTACCCTATATCTGCCTATAAGAGCCATTGCACTTGCCCAGAAATTCAGGCAGAGAACTAAGGAGAAAAGGAGAGACCAGAGTCACTCAGAGAGTATTAAAAATAAGAGAAGGAAAAAGAGGCACGGGACTTTGAGGATAAGGGGAGCAGGATAAAGGAAGCAGATTATACAGAAGCCCAGAGAACTGCATTGAGAGGAATGTACTTAAGGTATACATCATAGATAATGAGAGAAGAGTAGTATGTATCTTAATATACTAAGTATTCAGGCTATGAAATTATTGGGCTGACAGCCTCATGCTCTTGTGCAACTTAACACACCTTCGTAAACATCTGCATTGTGTCAAGGACTATGACATTGAGTAGCTTAACTCTATTGGATCAGAAAGCACCGTTCATTTGTTTGGGAATATGATTTGGTGTAAGTGAACCTGTGTAATAGCCAATTTTTTATAGCAATCAAATATGATAAGTTAAAGAGCAACATCATCAGGACCAAAGCATAACAAACTTCAAAATCCCAGAAAATTCATTTTCTTGATCTTCTTATGTCAGATATTGAGTATTATGTACTCTAAACTCAATCAGCATTAGAAGCCGTTAGAATGTAAACTTAGAAAGGCCAGGATGTTTTTCTCTAGTCCTACATTCCCTACTCTAACAAAAATGTGTGGGCACTTAAATTTTTATTCTGCCCATGATAAGTCAAAAAAACTACAAAATAAGAAAATTAGAAACAGGATCTCTCTGTGTAGTTTAGGCTGGTACTGAACTCACTGTGTAGCCCAGGTTGGCCTTGAACTTGTGGTAATTCTCCTGCCTCAGCCTCCCGAGTGCTGGGATTATAGGACTGTACCACCACACTCAGCTTCAAAAGAAATGCAAAATATTGTCAAACAGAATTAAAAACAGAAATAACAAAACAATGCCAACTCTTAAGTGGCATTAGTGTGTTGATTTACTGGTACCTCATTGTTTAATTTTAATTCTTGATTATTTTCCTACTAATGAGCAATACAATATACAGATCTTTTTAAAAGTGCAATATCTTTTACAATACTGTGAGCAGGAATTAAAGATGTAGAGGAAACTACCTGTTACTCTCATATGCAAAGTTATGAAATAGTTTTTCACTTCCTTCCAACAAGCATACTCCACTTAAAATTAAATTTTGGACAGAGCTGGGCATGGTAGTACACGCCTGTCATGCTCACTCAGAAGGCTGAGGCAGGAGGATTGTCGTGTGTCTGAGGCCAGCCTTGGCTACCTAGTGAATTCAGGACCAGCCTGGATTGCAAAGAGAGACCTTGCCTCAAGAAAAAAAAAAAAATGGGCAGACAATGCATACAACTAACATAGAATAAAATGCCATGAGGAAAACCTTAGGAAAATTCTTAACATTTGCCTCTGTATTAGTTTGGGTTCTACCAGAGGCAGAGTTGACAGAAATTATAAGAAAAAGGAATCTATTTGGAGGGCTTAAAAGTCTGAGGAGAAAGATAACCCAAGATGGTGGCCTGCATGTGCGAGTACTGGAGGGTCCCATGGCTGCTTGGCCGTGAGCTGGAACACCATCTGTGACTGCAGGAGAGAGTCTGCTGTGGATCTCGGTTGTTTGAAGAACAGTAGCAAAGACCAGAGACTGAAGATCAACAGTAGGTAGACAGGTGCAAGCAGAGACTGGAGTGAAACTTTGTTGAAGATCTCCAGTGTGAAGCAAGCAAGTCAGTCGGCCTCCATAGACAATTGGGAGGCAAGAGCTTTCCCAGAAGAAAAGGCTGTACCAATCCTTCTTCTTCCTTCCTTTTATATAGTTGGAGCTCCCAGTCGGGCCCCCCACACCCGGGTGGGTGTTCCTCCCTCGCTGACTGGCCCACACATCACTCACATGCACCTCAGCTCCACACTGGGTGTGGTTCCTGACCCCGACAAGTTGACATAATTTCTTTAATGGTCACAGCCCCCTTGTATTTTGGGTAATCATGTTACAACATCAAACTTCAGGCTCCTCTTAATAGAGAAAATTATTTCATCAAGTTGACATTGTTTCCATCCAACTATGGGTGACTCCGTCAACATTAAATATTCCTCTTTCCCTTTTATCCAGCATAGAAATATTTTCAACTTTCAGCCTCTTCACTCCTTCTGCCTTTCCCTCCGGTCGAGGAGAAACAGTGAGGGCTGTCCTGACCTCAATCCTGTCACCTCACAGACTCTTGGGAATGTGTAATCACTTGGGCACTTTCTCACATTCAAGTGTACCTACATGTATAGATTATCTCAAGTGACAAGTCATTCATGTTTTAATGAACCCCTTTGGGTTCTTTTTGAATCTCAGGTACAAATTTTTAAAAACCCATATCCTTAATCCTTGGCACACTCATTATTAACCTGCAAGATTCTTGCCTTCTTTCAATTTTTCCCCTTCATTACTCTCTTCACATTCCTTTTGCTCTCAGGATCCTTTTGAAATAGGCTTAATATAACCCAAAGATAAACTACTAGTCTTGAAAAAAGTGGGTTTCATGCAAGGATGTGTTCTTTCAGTATGTAAATTGTGCCATATTTTACTTTGAGAGACAGTAACATAGATGGATCTTCACACTAATATTGTGTCCAATCAACATCCCAATGTTTTCATTCTGCATAATGTTCTACCACACTTTATTTACTCATTCTCCTAGCTTCTGACACTTGTGTCAATTCTTGGCTACTATCACCAGCTAGTATTGATTCTTACCCATGTATATCAGACAGGAGCCAATTCTTGAGTTACTCTGACCATTGCTATTGTCTGACCTATTCTTCCAGGCCTTCTAAAGGGCAGAGTCCTTGAACAGGCTCCCAGAATATTACCAGTTACTCAGTACATACAGAAATCACAAAATGACACGGTGTAGCCCTGAGCTCTCAGTGCCAGCAGCTACCAGCTCTCAGGCTAGCAGCTCTCCTCTCCACACAGATCCAGCTGCTACCTGCAGGCTCAAGAATTCTTCCAGCCACCAGAGATGGCAGACCCATCAAACTATGTTGCTCTCTGGCATTCTCGGCTTCTTGTCACCTTCAGCTTTATCAGCTCTGTTGCCCACTTTCAGCACTCACAGCCTTTGGTGCTACCAGCTCTTAGCACACCAGCTCAGCAGGCTGTACCTGAAGCAGAGATCCCCATAGACAAAAACATGTCATCTGGAAGGGGATTTATTAGAACTGGTGAGACAGCATAAAAGGAATAGCACCCAGACTAAGCTCTGAGAGGGTACAGAGAGGCTACACATGAAGGGAAACAAGGCGAGCTTGCACACACATAGTGCCACTCGCTCTTTGGTCTTGGGTAGCCGATGAGTCCTCGCGAACCTAACTGAAAAGGACTGTAGGGTAGTCGGCTGGGATCGGTCTATGTCTAAAGCTGACTACAGCCAAAGTAGCTATCCCCTGGAGTGCCTATGGAGTGTGTGATGTAGCTCGGCTGCTTGCCAGGCATTTGGTGTAGCTGCAAAGGAAACTAAATGGACCCCCTCGGGACCATTGGCCCTTATCGTCTGTCTCACTGTCAGAAACTGCCCTGACAAAGTTCCTTGTCTGTAATCCCTTACTGAACATTTCCCTGGGGTTTATGTTTCTAGCCCAGAAGTAGGCGTGCTTTCATTTTATTTAGTAGAGCCAGATTACTCTGCGAAAAGGCAGCATCAGTTTACAAGCCCCAGCTGTATGTCAGGGTTTCCTTCAGTGCGAATTTGTGTGTTTCTCATCCCTGAGGAGTATGTCTCTATTACCAAAGAGAGCTTAATAAGCCTCCTGAGATCCTGCATAGCTTCACAGTCTGTGTTCTAGATGAAAACAGTGTGAGAACACAAGCCTTAGGCCTGACCTTTAAAAGTCCTGAATTAGGTCACTTACCATTCTCTGTTCAAACACTAGTCAAAGGAATTATACATAATAATCAAGTAATTGGTTGTCCTGAGTAGAGTTCCAGTGTTGCTACCAAATCAAAAGGAATAATGGATGATAATGGCTCAAAACAAGTGCCAACTGGAGGACACAGTTGTCCCTTAGTGTCCTTTGTTCCAAGACTTCCCACAGACAGCAAAATCTACAGATGCACAAGTCCCTCGTAAAAATGCTTATAGTGCTTGCATACAACCTTCACCCATTTATACACTTTAAATCCCCTTTAGATTATTTATACTATATTAAAATATAAATGTTATATCAATGGTTATAGTGAATTGTACAAGAAATAAAGACAACAAAAAATTATACATATTAGGTAGAGATGGAACATTTTTCTAGTTTTTTTATTCCATTTTTAAGGATTGAGCTATCTATGTCCCCAGCCCTTTTTTTGAGACAAGTTTTCATAAATTTGCCAAACTGATAACCCAGCTTCCAACTCTTTTGCTTCAGCCTCCCAAAGTACTGGGATTACAATCCTGCACCACATTATTTTTCTGGATTTTTTTATTTGCAATTGATTGAATCTGCAGGTGGAGCAACCAGCAGATACAACCTTGCAGTATGATCAGCCCATACTACAATTTCTCTGAGTAAAATCCATGATCCCTCAATTTTTCTATATCTATATAATTAATCACTCCAAAACTTAGTGTCTGAAAACAACAGCCACTGACTTCCCTATGGTTTTGCAGGTAACTCATCCAGGTGGTTCTTCTGATGTCTCTTCTAAGATTACCCATGAGTGTGGTTACCACTACCTACAAGTTTATCTGAGGCAACTGGTTTGAGGTAGCCTCATCCATGTGGCTAGAGGTTAGCTGTGCTGGAAATGACAATGGTTGAGTTCTTCTTGACCATGCAACTTCTCCAACAGGACAGCCTGGGTTTCTTGCAGAATGCTGACAGCATTTTAGGAAGGCAAGCCCCTGTACACAAGTACTTCCCAGGTCTCAGGCATGACACTTGCTCGTGGCCAATGAGACAGATGTCATACGCCCAAACCCAGAGTCATCATGGGCAGGAGCTACATAAGAGAGAGAGAGAGAGTAGCAGGAGCATGAGAGCATTAAAATAACTGTCTGCCCCACTACATGTAAAGGACCATCCCACAGCTTCCTACATTGAAATAACGAGTTTCACTAAAAACCACCTAGGGTGAGACATGACCAACGGGTCAACAACAAAAACCAGCTATGACAAGCCCAGAGAAATGCCTGGGAGCACCAAGCTAATGGGCTGAAAGATGATACCTCACCTGGAGACTGGAGAGAACTGAAAGAAAGAAAGAAAGAAAGAAAGAAAGAAAGAAAGAAAGAAAAGAAAAGAAAAGAAACAAAAAAGTACAGACAATGGGCTTTGAGGTTTTGCCTCTTTTTTGGAGATAGGGAACCAAGCAGGGCTTCTGAGCTGTGAAAATGACCTATGACCGAGATGGCAAGATGCCCATCCAGTATCCACTGGGGCTTTATATTTTTGTCCTTATTAATGTAACTTATTTTATTCAAGGCATAAATCTGGTCTGTTTAAAAACTACACTGACTAGTTTCCATTGAAACTAAGTATGAGGAACCGAATGGGATCAGGAGCTGTTGAGAAAAGGTCCAGTGTAGCTCTTTAAAGGAGTACATGCACAAAGGCCATCTGGCCCCTGTCTTCTTGCTTTCTGAAATATGCACATAACAGCTGGAACTCCGCTGCTTGCATTGTGCCCTGAAGGGAACCTGGGGATAGAGACCTCATGCTAAGCGTTGTTGAACAGAAATCTAAGTTCTAGGTCCAGACAATAGACCTTCAGACTTTTCCGAGACTAAATGAACTAGTGTATTTTTATGCTATTCCTCAAGTTTGAACCTAGTTCTAACTAACATATCAAAATAGGTTCAGTTACTTGTATTATATAAATTGAGCTCTTTGTGGCTTCTTGAAACTTGCTATTTTTTTTCCCTATTCTTTCCAGTTATATAGAAAAGTCTTTTGAAGTTATGTCATTGTTTCACTTATACTGAAGGAGTAGAAGGAGAAAGGATTTTGCCCACGGACAGGCTGCGCCTTGCAAGACATTAACGTTGTGGCGGTGGGAGTAATGATGAAATGAGGAGACACAGAAGGGAACATAGTCAGGACCATAAAGTGGCTTCCCCTTTTCACTCGGACACATTGTTAGATTTTAAACACTGAAGATTCTAAATTATTAAGAGAAGCAAACTCTCTTTATGGACCCTTAGAAGCCGTCAGATAAGTCTTGAAACATTCTCTAAAAGCTGGAGAATGCTTGGACACAGAAACAGAAGGACTAAGGGTGCTTCAAATACAGGCTTTAGCGTGAGAAGAGCTCTGCCTCTGAGTGCAGTGTGCTGAGTTGACTCTGAGGAACAGGACTCACTGGGAGAAAAAGTTTATGCTGGAGGGTCACAGAAAATTGGGTTGGCTAGATGGAAAGAGGAAAGAATAGAAAAGATAAATAAATTTTTGTAGCTTTGATGTTTCTCCTGACATCACTGAGCAAAGCCAGAGGGTATCGTTTGGCAGGATGGCTGGCTGATTCACTGGTTAGTATTCTGAGACAAGTTCTCACTCCATCCCAGACTGGTCTGGCATTCACTATGTAGTCATGCTAACCCCAAACTTGCAACCATCCTGCCTCAGCCTCCAAGAATACTGGAATCACAGGCATCAACACCACTCCCCCAGGAAGCCTGAGGATTTCTGAACAAGAGGATAATGTCATGAAATTCATCATGTTTAATGGATAGATTTAAAGCTGAGGAAGTCTAGAAGAGGCTGTTTAAAGTGTTCTGATAGTAGACAAACTATGAAATAATATTTGTCTGGATGGAATAAGGATTAATAGAAGCAGGAATGGTGAGAAAGTGAGTAACACTAACGACATATTGAAGGAAGATGTCAGGACAAAATGACCAAAGAACGGAGAGTGTCATCAATGACCTCAATGTGCTAAGTAACTCTGATACTAATAGGATCACTTGAGAGCTGTTTTCTTGGAAGCTAAAAATCTAAAAAATATTATGGAAAGCTATGGCAAAAAGAAAAAAAAAGAAACTTTTAGGAAAAGTTTCTGAGTGCTAGGTCAGACATCATAATCTGAACTGAGCAATCTCATTACTAGCTGTGTCTCCCAGGTTCCCAAACAAGCATAGTAACTCTTCCAAGGAGAAAACGGTGTGGCAGAAGAGTGTGGAGGAGAAAAACTGCTCAACCCATGGCAGCAGGAAACAGAGAGAGAAGGGATTAGCAGGGTATAAGAATATGCTCTTTTGAGTCACACCCCCAGTGACCCACCTCCTTTCACCAGGCCCCACCTCCTATCTGTACGGTCAGCTATGAGTTCTCAGTGGATCGGTCCCACTGGTGCGTATAGTTCCCCTGTGTTCAATCATCTTCCAAAAGCCCCACCTCTGATTGAACACGGGAGACAGTGGGAGGCCATTTTAGATCTAAACCATAACACAGTCTAAGTAGAATCTCAGGTGAAAATATTCTTTTAGTTTCAAAAACAAAAGTCAGCTGATCCCTATGGTATGGGCCTATAAACCCAGCATTCTGGGAGAATGAGGCAGAAGGATCCCAAGTTCAAGCCCAGCCTGAGAAACTTAGTGAGATCCTGTCTCAAAATAAAAATGGGTAGTGATGTAACTCAGTGCAAAGGCCTTGGATTCAGTCTTCAGGATCACAAAAAATAAAAACAAGTCACCTCCCTCCTGCCACTTGCATGAAATGGCCTAAAACTCAAACGTATCTAACTTATCCTTTCAAAATGAGATTCTGTCTGCTAGAGCAGCATATTAATCCTTTGCTAAACCCTCACTGCAGATGATCTCCTGAGCTGGTTTTCTTCTGTGACATAGGAAATAAAAAACAATGCTGAGAAAATGGAAACTTGCCTGAGGGTCTGAGCAGTGGATTTAGAACTGTGTCAACATCTCTGGTGGGAGGTGCCTGGCTTTCTTCAGCATCAACTCTGGAAGAGTTGGAAGGCCTATCTTTGCAGCTGGGTGGCAGAATATCTGCTGAAACCAACGGAATTGATTTGGCTACTTACTCATGCCTTGAGCCAGAAAATTCTTCTCTAGGGCTTACACAGTGCTGGACCTACAGAAATGGAACCGACATGATGAAAAAAAAAAAAAAACTATGAAAAAAAAAGTCACGATTGTCACAGACAATCCCTGCAACAATTCCTCTGGCTGAAACTGATGTTTATGAGAAGACTGAAAAGATTTAAAGAGGGAATGAAGTTGCAGATTAGCCTTACCTCTTTAGATGAAAGCATCTGCCAATAAGAGCTTTCAGTCTTTCTTACTGTTCCTGTTTTATAGAATGAGCCCAGGAGGGTGGAACCCTACCTCAATCTTGTTCCTTCATAGCTGCAAAATAACGATATAACTAGAGTCTCTCCCAAGCAAGCACTGTAAATATGTTTCCCATCCTGCCCAAGTAATATTTAGAAATAAGATCATTTTAATTTTTTAAAAAGCCTTGGCAACACCTCCCAGACCTTTTATGGATGCTGGGCAGTGGATATTGAAAACTAGACTTTTAAAGAAATATTGAACTTCTCTATATGCTCATTGAACTGAACTGTCTAAACATTCAACTTTGAATCAGTAGGGTCTCCCAACTGCACTGTTGTTCTCATCCCCAAACCAGGGCTTCTTGGTAATTTTGATTTAAGGGTCTCTCTCTCTCTCTCTCTCTCTCTCTCTCTCTCTCTCTCTCTCTCTCTCTCTCTCTCTCTCTCTGTCTGTCTCTCTCTCTCTGTAAGCTGAAAGACTTGGTTGTCCTTTATATAAAGTATAGAAAACTCCCACAAGTAGACTGTAGTCTGTAAGGCAAAGTTGCAAAGAGAGGTCCTATCAAGAAGGGAAACCTAAGAACCTAAGCAAGGTGATTTTTGGAAGTAGGGTCTTAGAAAGAAAATGAGACCAAAACATTTCCCTACGGCTAGCCCAATGCTAATGCATGGTATTCTTCTAATTTGAGGTCTTAGGTGATTGTTTTCCCTTTACTAGTTTGAATAAGTTTGGTGTGCTCTCTCTATTTGTCTGGTATCTAGCCAGAGTGATTAGAGTAGGCAAATAGTAGTCTGGAATACCGAACAAAATAAAAGAGATGTGTAGGTGTGGACTCTGCATTGGCCCTAATGAGGTATTTGCTAACTCCGGAACTGGCTACCCTGAGCAGAAAGTGCATCCAGAGGCAGCAAGGCCCGGATGTCAAGGCGTCAGAACACAAAAAGCAAAAGGCATGGTTCACACAGCAGGGGCTGCCTCGCGGTGGTCTTCCCATATAACTTAAGCATTCTTCACGGCTAGGTTGCTTTTCTCCCCTTCTGCAGGTCCTATGAAATAACTGATGTCCCTTAACAAACTTTATTTCCACTTAGTCCAACCAAAATAGTCTTTTTAAGTTAAAAACCCTGACTTATACACCATGAAAAACACCTTAGTAGGAACAATTACTTAGTAAGAGTAAATACATAATAAGTACCAGCTTATGTTGTTTATTATTATCTGTCTGCATTTTAGTCCAAAAAATGACAATAATATCCTCTAGGATTCATTTTCTACTAGGAAACTAAGGAATTCAATAATGTGGAATCTCTCGGTTAGCAGCAGAACAGGGACTAGAATTCCGATGTACTGTGTCAGTGTTCTGTTTATTGTACCATCGGCAGCCAGGCCTTTGGACTAAGCCCACCAATAAAAGAAGAAAAGAAGGAAAGAAGGGAGAAAGGAAGGAAAGAAGGGAGAAAGGAAGGAAAGAAATGGAAAAGGGATGACCAAAGGGTGGTAGATTTTCAAAAAAGATATCAAAAAAATTTATCATTTCTCCCACCATTTTCTGAAAGAAAAGACAGTGCTCCCCAGAATAGGAGGTCATCTCTTCATGCAACAATTTTCTGCTCTAGAGTTGACACCAAGAAAACAGAGTCATGTTCTTGACTTTAGAATCTAAACAGCCATTTGTAGATCTACAGCAAAGACAATCATCTAAAAACCAAAAATGCTTTTTATCTACAAATACCAGGATCCTGACAGAGAAAATATGTTTTAATTCTACAAAATGGTCTTCCATGCCAAAGAAACATGAGGAAGGAAGAAATCAATCCACAAACAATTTGGGAAATAAGGCTGAAGATGTAATAATGTGTTCCCTTCCCAAAAGAAATAAGTTTCCCCAGAGAATCTGGAGGGAGCGTGAGCAGCGTCTAGGTGCTTGGGGGTCTGCGTCCCGGGATCCAAGGCTAGCACCTACTGTGATCTGCTTTCTGCATTCACAAAATACTTTATCTTTCTCTTATACTGGTTGATCTATTTTTTTATCCAAGTCCCTTTACACTATTTATAAGTTATGTCTTACTTCCTTTAGTGCTCTATATGATTATCTCATTCAATCTTCATAATACTCCTTGAAATATGCATTATTACCAGCTTCGATTCAGAGATGATGAAACTGAACCTTCAAAATAAATCCAAAAATTTGTCTGTAATCACAGAGGTGGTATATGGCAGGGCTGGGATTTGGAACCAGGTACTCAACTCAAGGCCCTATTTCTAAAATATCCACAGACAAAAGTGGTTTTTATTTAGCCAGAATGAAGGCTGGACTTACTCATGTCAACTACCATTTCAACACTGTAGAGCTACATATAGCCTCCATTTACCTGCCAAAATGGAGGGCCCCCAGCTCCCTCTTTCTTTGAAATACCAATTGCCAAGGAGCTTTCCTATTTTAGCCATTTACCTTTTGCTGTTTACTATAGTAAGATGTTAAGCGCCAGCTTCTATATGTCAATGTGAATTTAGACTACAAGGTACTGCTAATACAAAGGAAAGTGTCTCGGTCACAGTGTCATCACTGGATGCCATACCTGACACCCACAACTTAAAGGAGGATTTGTTTTAGCTCATAGTTTCAGATGGCTCAGACCATGCATACCTGGCCAGCTCCAAGAGAGAAATGGCAGTAGTAGAAGGACCCGGCATGGAGGACAACCGCTCACAGCATGGCAGCCATAAGGCAGAGAGAGAAGCAAGGACAAGAATCGCTCTTCCAGGCCATGCCCCAGTGACCCGCCCCTTCTGACCAGGCACCATGGCTGACCTCGGGGGACTTGTTAGACTCAAGGCTTCTCAGAAAACCCTCAGGCCTAGGCACTTAACTTAGTGACAGAGTGCTTTCCTAGCACGTACAGACCCTGGAGTCTATCCCCAGCATGGGAAGAAAAAAAAAAAAAGAGGGGAGGGAGACACAAAAGCACAAAAGGTCTCAGTCAGTGAGATTTTTCTATTTGAAAGCCTAAAATTGGACTTGAAATAACCATAATTTAAAAAAGAATCCAAGTATAGTATTAACAGTTAAGAATTAGAAACATATAGCCAGTTACATCCTTTCGCTTTATGGGTGAAGGAGGGGCTGGAAGTTAAGTGAAGATAAGCCAAGAACCAGGTACTGTGAGTCTGTCCTTCCTCATCACGGCGCCTCTCACTATGGTATTATTCTTTATACTGTTAAGAGTTTTGGGAATTTTTGTTCCAAGCTCGAATGTGTAAAGATAACTCTATGATAGTTTGAGGGTTTGACTGAATCTTCTAAATTCAACATTTAATCAAGC
Source organism: Ctenodactylus gundi (assembly GCA_004027205.1). Classification (NCBI taxonomy): domain Eukaryota; kingdom Metazoa; phylum Chordata; class Mammalia; order Rodentia; family Ctenodactylidae; genus Ctenodactylus; species Ctenodactylus gundi. Next base: position 424,513 of record PVKB01000656.1, read on the forward strand.
AAGCCATTTTTTTAACCTACTGAAAATATTTTGCAGGAAAATATTTTTAAATACTTAATCCCTTGGGTTCTTTTTCTGTTGGATTTAGTCTTTCCTAGTAAATCACCCACTTTCTTAGAAGTTCCTGTGTTTCATAGTCTCACTGTGAGCAGACACGCTTCCATTTCTCAACGGGAGTTATTTTTAAGCTGCCAGAGCTCTGGAGATCAAATAGAGTCTCTAGTTGATCCATCTTTTACACATTCAGTGACTGGACTTTGAGGAAAGACCCACATTGTGTAAACCTTACATATGGTTGGCTGCACACGTATTTTCAGTACATAAAACAGGGAGAGTCTCTTATCTCACGCAGCTACTCAAAAGCTATGAAACAAAATAATGCATTGCTTTCTTCTTTTGAACATTTAAAAGTTATGCAGACTCAGTCAAAACCAAGACTAATAAAAATAAATGGCAATATCCAAAGTCCTCCTATACTGAAGAAAGGAACTTCACCTACACAGCACACCAGATCATAGATCTGCAGCTATTCTGAGCCTCATACGCGTTTTAGTCCCACGTGGATGTTGAACACGCTGGGTGAAAATTCTGAAGACGGCCATAGCCCTGAGACTCCAGGAAGCTTTCAAATGCTGGTGGTTAAGAAGGAAGGGAGGGTGTTCTAAAACTTCAATCAGATGTAATAAATTTAGAAGCAAACACCTGTGAAGGAAGAATTGCCTGAGGGCTGCACCCCACTGCACCCCACTACACAGGGCCACCTGAGGAAGCACCAAAGCCAGCCACAAGGCAGGAAGAGAGGAGCACAGTGGCTGGCCCAGAGCCCGTGTGATCTCCATGAGAAAAGAAGGCTAGTTCAGGCGGGAGAGGCAAATTTGAGTTAATTTAGGATGGGAGTTGGAGTTTATTTAGGATAGAATAATTAAAGAGGACTCCACACTAAAGGGGTAGAACTTGGGTGATTTAAAGCAGAACTAGATGAAGAAGGTGATTAGAAAATATGGGATTTGATTGTGTGGCTTGCATAGAAAAGGTTTGCCCACAGGGAGTCATTTGCTCCCTCCTACAGTGAGTCATGGCTGAGGGACAATCTCACCCCAGCCACAAATGGCCTCCAACATGTCAGAGCACCATAAAATATAGAAAATAAAAAACACGATTAATATAACTACTAATAGAAGGCAAGTCGTTCTTAAGCAGAATTAACTAAAAACAAAATTTCAGTAGAATTACTAGTTAATGTTTACCAACTTTTATAAAACACACACAAAAGAGGAAAGTTATATAATCTGGGTGAGTTTTGTACGTGGCTCTGCCCTGGACATTGCTAGATGTTTGGTGGGATGTGTCACTGAATGAGTCACATAAATCATAGGACCAAAATAATGAGGTTCAGAATGTTTCAGATTATTATAAGAACAAATGGATGTTTTACCCAAGGCCACACCCTTGGGAACCTGTCCTTGGCAACATCCCTTTCATTTTCCCATGTTTTTCCCTTTCTCCAAACCTTTTTGCAAGTATCACCTCCCTCCCTTTTGCCTGCATTCTAAATTATAAGGAGAAGTCCCACCTAGAATGTTAAGTTGTTGACTCTTAAATCTTTCTCTAAACTTACAGGGCCCAGACATCTTTGTAACTTTCCTCCTTAGTCATTACTTCTGTGCATCAGCTAACATAAGGTGCTTAAGCTGAGGTAAGATTTAATTTGCCGTGAAGTAGTGTATCTGCCTGAGGAAACTGCAGGAATCAGCCCCAGGAGGTTGAGATCTATTGTGATATTCCAAAGAGAAGAAAAAAGGACAAAAGCCCTTGGTGGTAAAAATCTGGTTCAGCAAATAGCTTTCCATTCCTGCTCCTCTTTCCCATCCTTATAAAAGTCCTTACTGATCCTAAGTGCCTCTCAAGGTGGAGATTTGAGGAGATAGCATCTCTATCTTCTTTGAGACTGGCCCTTGAATAAACCTACCAACTCTCATTTCCCCAAATATTGGACCTTCAAGCAGTGAGCAGTACGTGTTTTATTCCAGTAACATTGCTTTGAATCAGAAGTGTCTCCCAAAAGTCTCATGTATTTGGTTGTAGTAGATTATTGACGGATATCGTGTGCTGTTGGGTGGTGGGGCCTGGCTGGAAGGGGAGGATGACTAGGGGAGGACCTGGAATGGTTGCTCTGCCCTTCCCCCCCCCCCCCCCCCCCCCCACACACACACTTGGTTTTCTGTCTGCCACACCATGGAGAACTATCCTCCGGCCTCTACTGTTCCCCCATGTGTTTCCACCATCGCTGGCTGCCGGTGTATAGACTGTGATCTCCTGCAGCTGTGAGCTAAAACAAATCTCCCCCCCTTAAATTGTGGATGTTGAGTATTCTGTTCCAGCAACAAGAAAGTAATTAAGACACACATTCACATTAATATTTTTTCATTTAAAGATATCATTTCCCAGCTTTTGTCTTCTATAGACTTATGATCTTAGAATAAAAGGTGAAGTGAATTAATCAGTAAAATATGCCATTATAGCTAATAACTGAACATAGCCTAAATATTCAAAGTTAAGGGATTAAGCAAATTATGAGTTATTAATGAAATACTAAAGATAATGTTTTGAAGATAAGTTAACTTATTTCATTAAGTTAACAAAATAAAAAATTTAAATTGCAGAACTCTGTTTTCCTCAAATTTCTAAAAAAAAAAAGTGCATTTAAAACGAGAAAGGAAGTCGGACCTGATGGCATAGGCCAATAACCCCAGCATTTTGGAGGTTGAACAGGAGGATCACAAGTTCAAGCCAAGCCTGGCCAACTTGGCAACTTCATAAGCCTTTGTCTTTAAATAAAAAATAAAAAATGGGCTGGTGTTGTAACTCAGGGTGAAGGCCCTGAGCTCATCCCCATTCCACAAGGGGAGAGAGAGGAGAAGGAAAGAGAGAAAGAGCACAGAGAGAGGAAGAAAGAGAGAGAAGAGGTACAAATGGCGAGTTACTAATCAGTGGGCATGAAAGTTTTAGTTCAGCGAGATATAAGAGTTCTAGAGATCGCCTCTACAGCACTGTGTTCTCCACGATGAGGTATGGCACACTTAAATTTTAAGAGAGATCTCACATTAAGTGCTCTTATCACAACAAAATAACTTTTAAGAGAGATTTTTAAAAAGCTAGTCCTGGTGACACCATGCCTGTAATTCCAGCTACTCAGAAGGCTGAAACAGGAGGATCTCAAGTTTTAGGCAAGCCTAGACAACATAGTGAGCCCCTGTCTAGAAAGAAAAGAAAGAAAGAAAGAAAGATCTAAGGATGCAACTCAGTGATAAAGGTTGCCTAATATGTGAGGCCCTGAGCTTGATCCCCAGCACCACAGAAGGAAGGAAGGAAGGAAGGAAGGAAGGAAGGAAGGAAGGAAGGAAGGAAGGAAGGAAGAAAACAAGTATTTTCAGTAAAGAAATTTACCCGTTAAAAAATCAAAATCGACTTCATCATTTTGCAGTTCATATGATCATGTGTGATTTGTTTTCTTTCTCCTTGTTTCCTTAAACTTTCTCTGATAAACATGCACTATTTTATTAAAAAGAGAACTAGAAGCATTATTCATTTTCATTATTCCCAAGTTCCTTTTCTTCCCCAGAGTCTGAGCAGAGTTGCCAAGTTCACTTCATTCTTAGCTGCACAAGGTAGAGCCACATGTCCTTTGCTTAATATCCCACATGGTCAAAGCACTGGACTGTAGCAACTCACCAAGAAGACAAGGTCCTAGACTTTTGGAGATTTTTATTCTTTTCCTTCCTGAGCACACGTGTGCCTTGCTAAGGTACCAAAGGAATGTGCCACCTCCTGACAACCAAGTCCCATTAGCATAATTTCATCAACTATGGGCTATCAACATGAATATTCCAAATGTCCAAAATCCAAACTATGTAGTGATAGTGAATAGGTGAGTAGGAGAACTGACTTAGCCCTAGGGATAAGCAGATAGGATGGGGGAAATTTTTTTCTCACAATAATAGAATCTCCCACCCCATCATGGGTTCAGATTTTGATTAATCATTTTAAGCACAATTAATTTGGCTCTTAGGGGAAAAAAATCAACACATTAAATACAAAATCTTATGCAAGTACTTCTATGTTAATAAATTTCAACAAAAAGAGCCATAAACATTGTTGTCCCACACCATGAGGAGCTCTGTCTTCAGCTCCGGCTCTGGCCCCTATGTGATTCCACCATTTTCCAGCTGCCTACCTGTGAAAGGACTGTGAACTTCTGAAACTGTGAGTTAAAATAAATCTTTCCTCCCTAACAATGAAAAAGTAACTAAGACACTTGGCCGTTAGTTACTTTCTTGAATGTCTTGCTTTCTATCTGAAGCAAAATATCAGTATTTTTCTTCCAAATAAAATCAATGATGTGGGTTTTTCTTCCTTAGACATAATAACATAGGCGAATTAAAGTTCTTTACTCTTATTACTTTTGCAGGATATAGCGCAGTAACTGTAACATGAAACACAACTATAATAACAACGATACTTTTTATTTTTAATGTCTTCTATGTGTCTTATAAATCTTATTTCCTTTACTCTTTATGACAATATCATGTGGAATATATAATTATCCCTCAGTATCCACAGGGGATTGTTTCAAGGATCCTCAAGGATACCAAACTCTAAATCTTTTATATAAAATGGTTTCACATTTGCATATAACTCATTATTATGGTTTGGATCTTCAATGTCCCCCTAAGGCTCAAAAGTTTGGTTCCTACTTCGAACTACTAAGAAATAGTAGAAACATTAAGAAGTGAGGCCTAATAGGAAGTCTTCACGTCACAGGAAACAGGCTGTCAAAGGGGATTAGAAACCCCTGGCCTTTCCTTCCTTTTCTTTTTCTATTCTCATTGGAGGGTCAAGTCATTTTGTCTTACCTCACACTCCAGCTGCTTTCTCACAGGCCCAAAGTAGGCACAGGCAAACAGGTCAACCAATCATAGACTGAGACAAAATCAGCCTTTTCTCTATCATTGATTATCTGCAGTGTTTGTTATGACAGGACACTGACTCACAGGCATACGTGTATCTTCTTACACATTTCAGAACATCTCTAAGGCATTCGTCATAGCTAAGTGTTGCTACACATCAGTTGTTACACTGTATGGTTTAGAGAAGGATGCCAGGGGGAAAAAAGTCTGTGTTCAGTAGTGACACAATTTTTTCCAAATACCTTAAGTTTGAGATTGGTTGAACCCAAGGACATGGAACACAGCTTACTTGTGCCGCTGTTATCGCTGATAGTATTAGAAAAGTGTGAGGAAGCTGAGGCTCCCAGAGCCAAAGGAACATGTTCAAGGTTGTACTCAGCAACAGAACCAGCTCACAGCGACTTTGAAGCTGCAAATGTTGATAGAACATAACCATATGACAAGCCCTTATAAAGGCTACATTTTTAAAAATTGTGTCACTTTATTAGCACACTATTTTGTTGATGCAAACAAAATTCCCCAGCATCACCACTAACCGTTTTGTCAGAAGATAGCTTCTCTGAATGACACCAGCAATGGTGGCATGTAACAGAAGCCAACTTGTTCTAAATTAATCAGAAATAAGGGATTAGCTGATAAAGGATGGCTCACGGGACTAATGTAACCAAAGGTCAGCTACTCCGGATGTCCTCTTTCAGTGTCTTTCGTTGCACTATTGTAGCTGCCTTGATGTCCTGCATTGATTCAAAAGTTTACCTTTCACGGACTTTTCCAAAAGGACAGAATCCAGGCAAAATCAGGGAACACAGTGGCAAGAATAACAAACTGGTTCGTTGGGCGTCCAGTATCAAGATGAATCAGCTTCAACTATTTTCAGTTCTTGTGTCACTCTGCTTCAAGCCTCAAATTCCAGCACGAGTTTGACTGACATCCTTTGGATCTCCTGTCCAGGCCTTTGCCAAAGAGTAGTGCGTGAGGGGAACGGGACACTGTGATTGACAGTTCCACTAAGGTTGCATTCCAGAGAGAGAAACAGAGGGTCAATAACGGAGAGTAAGTTTTATGAGCACTAGGCAAACAAACACAAGATGTCTCCTGCAGTGGCTTTAACTTGTCTATTTTCAGAGGAGCAAGATTTATACTATCGAAAATATTCAAAGGAATGTATTACAGAGATGATTCCTTTAAGAAAGGTCCAAAATGTTTAGATCATTATTTCACAAAAGAACCATGTTTAACTTTTAAAATTTTAAAGGAAAGGAGTTCTCACAGGCCACATAGTATTGCCATGTTATTCTTTACTGAAAGGTCACTTAGGAGTGTACTAACATAAAATCCAGAGTACAAGTCTTAGATTTATAACACTTATAAAATTTAAGCCACAATAAATTTTAAAAGGCAATTCAAATAAAATGACCAAAAGAATACAATTCAAATTACTTGCATAAGTCTAATGGGACAGATGATATTTTCCTGAAACTGATAAGTTGCTCCCAACATGAATACAGTATGATTGCTTCCATAGCAAGTGTTGTGAGTTGCTTGAGCTGCGTGCATTGTGATGACTCAGTTTCCCCACCACTTATCCCTTCAACCCACTTGGAACCGTGAGATGTAGAGCCAGTTTGTCAATTGACCTTCACTGGTGTGAAAATCTCTCTGCTCTTTTGCTATTAGCCCAGGATAATGAGAGTGGTGTTATCTGACGTTGAATTAGAAACACAAAAGCAAACAGAGGCATAAAAATTCTTGGCATGAATTAAACACTTAGAAAATCTATGCACAAATAAAATTTGGGAGGTTATTTTAGAAATATAATTGCAAACTTCAAACATTTTTAAGGATAACTTATCCAAGAATGTGTCATTGGAGCCACAAGATTGTAACCTCCAGGTTGAGAAACAATGGTTTAAAACAATAACACTATCCTTGAAACAAAGGTATGGCCCCTTAAAATGAACTTTTTGAAAGTTATTAGAATCATTTGCTGGTATAAGTTTCTAGATGTGTATTTGGTTAAAAAAAATTTCCATATGTATTCTGATAGATCTTAAGTCTTGATATTCTACTGTTATCTAAAAATGAAAAATGCCCGACAGCCTCTTGACAATTGCTAGTAAGTAGGTGAAACCACCAATTTCTATTAATACATTTATGCCTAGGATTTTCCCTACTAATATCTATGTGTGTAAATGATATAGTTTTGTTGTCAAATGATATTTAGAAATAAAAGTGTGAATTGAGTTCATGGCACACACTGAGATTCAGGCCCTCTCTTTGGTTATGATATGTAGTATATAAATATAAACAAGTTAATAAAAATTGATTGCTGTCTAGCTATGCTTCTAAGTAAATGCACACGTAGTGAATTGTTCTTTTTAATTTGATGTATTTTGATCCAATAAGTCTAAATGACATTCTGCCTCATTCAAAAAGATGAATGCAACATAACTAAAGTTTATATGTGTGGATTACCTAAGTGGATTTTAAAAATCATTGTAAACTACATTGTGAAGTTAGTATTTAGAAAAAAAAAAGACAGAGGATAGCTGGAAATAAGTGCTTTCATATGTGAGATAATTTGCATTCTATTTACAGAATAACTTAGAAAGTTGCATATTGCCATGTTATGGATTATCTATTTTCTTGTCATTAGTGGGATAAGTCTTCTTAATTTCTAATTGTACCTTTTCTACAAATACATTGAAAACAGGAACAAATAATACTGAGGGTATTTTACTAGAGAATAGTTTTTATACCATTTATTTAGCTCAGTATTCTCTGGGCTTAATCTCCAGTGTATATGAAAAACAAATAAGTACAAGAATAAATACTTTTTTAATACAAGCAAACTTATGTGCACTACTTTCAAATGCTAAAATGATTCTAATTAGGTAGATTAAGAGAACTAGGAACGGGTTATGTGCTTGGCTTGTGAAGGGTGGCTTTACAGAAACCTATTCCCACTGTTTAGTTTCACTTGGCACAAACATAACCATCCTTAACTTGTATGGTCAGAAATTCAAGGAATTTGCCTTTAATAGGAATACATTCAGAGTAAAACGTTCTGTCAACATTTTATATCGCTGCGTGAAAACTCCCTTAAAGTTGGTCATACTAAAAGAATGTAGGATTGTGCAAGTTAATTGTTTGCACAATTCAAAAAGAGTTAATAGCTGGATTACAACAAAAAGATTTTTGTAGAGATTTCTGCATCATTTATCACTTTAAATGTCATGTTTTATGATACCTTAAAGGAGAAAAATGAGAGAATATTAGAATATTGGAAAATCTCTGGGTTGATCCTGCATGTCGTGGTCTTCATTTTCTAGCTGGATCTGAGCTGTCTCGTGAGCACCAAATGAGGGAGTGAGGGGTGCGGGCTTTGAGGCCAGCAAAGTCTTGGGCTGAATATAAGTATTAACATTGCATGTGCTCTTAGACAGTGTCCTTAGCCACTCTGAACTTGGGCGTCTTATCCCAAGTAAAGAGGATAGTAAGATTTGCCCGGAGAAGTAAATGGCCTTCATCTCTTTTCTGGATCTCTAATTTATTCTATAGCTTTGCCAAATCGATAACTTCTTGTGCTCACCAATCTTTCAGTGAAAATCAAGGTGTCAGTTGTTCTTAACAGGGCAGTATCTTCTCCTATCCCCAGAGTATCTGGGTATGTGTGGTTATCACAAAAACTAAGGGAACCCTATGATGGGAAGGAAAATCCCATTCAAAACAAACAAACAAAAAACATCTCTACTAAGAAATTTAGTTAGATTGTGTCTGGATTTCTTTCCACTTGGATATTTCACCATTTTATGTTACGCCACTGCTGCTTTACAGCTATTTTGAATGAACCAGATAATCCAATACGGTGAGCCAGCTTGGGGCATATGGGTGTCTCTCAGAAGGAGGAATCAGGAGTAAAGAGTTGGCTTCGTCAGTGTCTTAGTCACTTTGTTGTCACTAGGGCATAATACCTGACACCAGCAACTTAAGGGAACAGATGGTTTTTTCAGCCCACAGTTTCAGTTAATTTCAGTCTATTAATGGTCAGCTGAAAATGATAGAAGAGAGTGGCAGAGGGACCTAACATAGAACAGCTGCTCATTTCACCATGGCCAGAAAGAAGACAGAAGGGTCAGGAAAGACTAGTGGCAGATAAATATCCCTCCAATCCACACTCTTGGTGATCCATCCCTCTTGACCAGGCCCTACCTCTCAACAGCACATAACTAACAGATTAATCTGCTTGATCTAATTAGTCCCACAATCCAATCACCTTTCAGATACATGAGGCTTTGGGGGGACATTCCAGATTCAAACCATAACATTCCACTTCTAGACTCCAAAAGACTCATGCCCACATCCCTATGCAAAATGCATTTATCAACAGGTCATCTCTGATAGTCACCGAAGTCTTAGCAGGATTATTAAAAGATCAACTCAAAAGTACTCTGCACCTCAGTCCAAACTCTTAGTTTTAAGTCCCTGTGAAAATTAAAGTTAAACACTTGCAACATACAATGGCACAAGGTAAACATTCCTATTCCAAAAAAGGGAAAAAATATGAGGCTGGAAAGCAATTAGGCCACAACAAAATAGAAACTCAACAGGGTAAATGTCAAGTTTCATAGCCCCATGTCCAACACTTGGGGCAAGTTATGGCAAAATCTTAGTTCAAAAGGCCTTGGGGAGCCCCACCCCTATGGCATCGCCTGATGCAACATTAATGGCCTCTCTCTTGGGGTAACTTCACTCACTGCCTGTGGCTTTCCTCAGCAGATGATCCATATTTCTTGCATTTCTAATTCTAATTCTAACTGTGACTCCACTACACTTTGGCTTCCGTCTCCCAGCTTCACACACTGCCCTCAAAAACACACCACCAGGCCCCCAAGGCCTTCTTGTGAAAGCTGGGGGAAAGCCTCCATGATCCCACAACTATTGCATTCTGTGTGTCTGTACAACCAGCACTCCACAGTTGACACCAAGCTCTATCACTGACTCAAACAATAGTCCTGCCCCTTCAATGGTGATTGTAATAGTTCCGTGGTAAATTCTTAGATGTCTGAATTCTTTGGGGATTTATCTTCCTAGGAGACCCTGCAGCGTACCCTGGAGCTCTCTTTTTGAAGCAAAATCTTTCATCTTGTCACCCTTGAACTAATAAAGGACGAGGACTTAATCTCTGAGATGCCCTCAAGGCATCACTCCAATGTCTGACGCAAAGCATCCGGCCTCTTTCCAATTATGTCAGCATCCGGCCTCTTCTCTGCCACACCTCTGAAGGTCCCTTCCCTCCAGCAAAACTGGAAACTTTCTACATCTTTGCTTGCCATCTTCATTTGACCTACAGTGTAGGGTTGAATAAAAGCAGCCAAGTAGTACTTATGTGACTGCTTGACTGTTAGGTTTCTTGACATCTCCCTTGCCAGATTAATTACTTCACTACCCTTAATCTCAATTTCAGGCCATCTCAGAGCACGGCCAAAATGCAGACACACGTTTTGCCAGATTGTGAAAAAACACGGTTCCTAGTTCAATTGCCAAAGAAATCATCCTTTCTATCAGAAACCGCCTACGACTGACGGCTACCCTCTGCATTTCCAACAGCATGGTCTTCTGAGCTCTGATCACAGTCCCCCATCAGTCTCCATGCATCCTAAGATTTCTCTAATCGGCCTCTCCAAGCCTTTCCAAACTCCTTCCAAAAACGAGTTCCAAAAGCTTTTAAACTGCATGATCAGGTAAAGTCACAGCAACAATCCCACCTCTCTGGTACCAGTTTCTGTTTTACTTTTTTTTTATCATCACTGGGACATAATACCCAGCACTCACAACTTAACAAAGCAAAGGTTTATTTTAGATCCCAGTTTCAGAAACCCTCAGTCCATTCATGGTCAGCTCTCCATGACTGAAGGGAACGGCAGAGAGACCTGGATGAGAACAGCTGCTCATCCTGTCACGACCAGGAAGGAGGGAGAGAAGGTTGGGAAGGAGCCTGTGGGCAGGTACATATCCCTCCAATGTATACCTCCCAGATCTGCCACACCCTCTGCGATCCACCCCTCCCCATCAGGCCCATCCCTTAACAGCATGTGGAACCCATATATTGACTCCCTTGGTCCAATTAACCTCAAAAATCTAACCACCTTCCAAATCCGTGGAGCTTCTGAGAGACATTTCAGATTCACTACATGTGAACACAGTTATGGGTGCTTCAAGCAAGACTATTGCAATCAATTCAAAGAGCAACTCCTATGTAGTATGTCCTGTTTTCCACATTTAACAAATGATATAATCTACCCACAGCTTCAGGGGATTCTTTTTTCTTTCCCCTGCCTAAGTAACCAGGACAAAACTTAAATTGTGTGTGTACTTCCAAAATCATGCAAGAGAAGCACAACACAGAGAACGTGTTAAATATTACTCCTTGCCCCATGTGCCTTTGGGTCACATGGCCACCACCACCACCACCTCAGGAGCTTTCTGAATATCCCCACTGGTCAATAACTGTACCTAAGCAATCTGAAGCCCCAGTGCCAAAAGAAAATATTCTATCTCAGGCGAGGCCCACCTAGTAGGTCCCAATCTCCTTCTCCAGGCAGGATTGACCTCATTCTGGGATGCTGGTGGATAAAGTGTTTACACATTTCAGAGGCAAGTTCATCCTCAGCCCACAGGACTGTAGTATTATTCTTAGCTCTTAAAGACGTCAGAACACATTTCTCTTATCAGTCTGTTTGCCAAATGGGTTATTCTATCCTTAATAACTCTGTGTGGGATCAGACATAATCCTATCCAGATCCCTTTACTCCAAGCAAAGTTCCTTGGCACAGTCTCTTGTCCAGCGTAAGGAAAGAGAAGACTGTGGCCTATGCATATTTGCAGATTCTCATGGTCTCTGCTCCTGATCTGGGAGCAAGGACATTCACGGCTCCAGTGTCACACACAGCAGTGTGGCCTAGACCTGGATCTACAAAAATATGCCCTGAAGGAAAGATACCAGCGCTCTGCCCTCGATAACATTCCTGTGTGCATAATTAGACGAATCACCACTCACTGGGCTCCACTCATTTCGTTACTGAAAGCCTTTGGCGACTGCTTCCTCAGCACAAAGCAGCCATCTAATGCTGAGGGGAGTCCAATCAGTTAGGGCCGCTTGAAGCAATGCAACCAATGGTCCCTGATCACCTGTTATAAGCCAATGGTCATGCCAAGTCTAGAAGAACAAGTATGGAGGAAAAAGACTCCAGATTCAGGAATAAACACATAGACATATAGAAATTAAAACATATAAAGCATATAGGAATTCAGTCACAGTTTCTGATAAATTCTAGCAGCAAATCTTCACTGCTATACATCTCTTTTGGAAGGATTTTGATTCTGGTAAGATTGAGTCATATCTCTTAGACTTATTTAGAGAGGGAAGAACAGCTAGAATGGGAAAGTTGAAAATAGAAAAGGAAGATAAATTGTGGAGCTTTCCTAGGATGAAGCCTAGAAAGATAAAGGAAGCCAGGGGAAGCCTCGTTCCTTGGGATTGTGTTCTGGGATCACACAGAAGGAAGGAATCGGGGTATGCATAGGAGGTCTCACAGCCAGGCATAAGCAGGGACACAAAGGTGGCTCAGACAGGCCAACACTTCATTCACCATGTCCTCTAATCGGTTTTATTTCTTAAGTGGCTCAACTTACTCTTGGAGTGGCTAGCGTTATTATTTAAAAAGCACATACAACTTTTTCCTACCCACTCCCTTCTCTTTCCTTCTTGAACTGTTCAGTCCCAAAGCTTCTAGGTAACAAATAACAAGGGAGACATCTGCCCCAGAGGGGAACAAGACATGATGGCCCAGAGCAGAGTGTCAGGACTCAGGAACACAGTGATTTCACGCTAAGACAGCTCAATGGTGAAGGGCTTGCCAAACGCAAGGCTTCCAGTTAAGCATTGGGGCAATGTGGGAAAGATGTCTTTGTGGAAGTGCGGCCCAGCAAAGAGCGTTCACACCCTAGGAGTACAATGAGGAATTCTGTAGGAGAAAGGATGGCCAAGTGGTCATATGCCTAGATGGCCTCTCAAAGGATTAGAGAAAGTAAAGAGAGTGGGAGCCAGGTTTCTCCTGGCTCAGCCTTTCTGTCTCAGCTTCTTTCCAAATTGGGAAGGCTATCAGAAAAACCAGAAATGTTTTCTTAACATCGTTTTATTCAAGCCATTGGTACTGTTGTAATCAGTAGATTTGAAAAAGCTACATACAGTATAGAGAAACCTCCTCTTTTTCTCTTCTCTCTTTTGTATTTGATAAAGAGTTTGTAGGAAAGGTTTTCATCTTCGGATCTCAACTTCCCAAAGTTCTGGGATTGCAATCCTGCACCACCAGCCTTGGCTTAACCTCCAAGTCTTGAATTCTAAATACCACTCTCCATCGAAAGGAGGAAACGGGGTTATGGCTATACACGGATAGCAGGAGAGGTCTCATGATGATTAACATGTCTGTCTTGACTGTATCAGTTTATATCCTTGACGAAATTGTAGAATCGGGGCTGGGGCAGGGAAACTAGAAGATAAGCCAGAAGAATCTGTGCCAGAAAGCAAGAAACGCTGGAAGAATGAGGGGCCAAATCAAATGGACACAGAGGACAGCCAGAAAGGGGACCGCAAACAGGACAATCTGACTCAAGGTGGATAATGATAGCAATAAACTGTAGCCCAAAGACATGAGCCCATCTTCACAAAATCATTAACGAATTGTAAGTCTAATGGAGTACAATATTTTTACATAGTTTCAGATTTCTCCCTACAAACTGTACATTAAACACGAAGGCGAAAAGAGAAAGGAGGAGCTTTCTCTGCCTCATGCAACTTTTCTGGCTTGTGATTGCACATGTCTCACCACAAAGCACCAATTCCGTTACACTGATTATAACAGAATCAATGGTCTGAAAAAAATTCCAACAAAACATTTCCAGCTTTTCTGGTAGCTCTCTCCTTCTGGAATTTTCTAACATTAGCCAGTTGCTGGGAGGTCTATAATACAATAAATTGTTTCTAATAAAGTTGGAAAGTTGTTTGTCATGCTTTACTTGGTTCCAGAAATCCATTTGTCAAGGATACAGAATTCCACTTGTCGGGGAACTTTGACTCAGCTAACTGGATAAGACTGCACGTGAGTATTGCAAAAATCTTTAGGAGACATTGGGAGGGCACTCAAGATACTAGATTTCAATGTAAGGGTATTATTTCTAGAACCAGCTTACCCTGTATGTGCCACGATATTGCTCTGCTGATCGAGCACTCTGTGAATTACAACCCCCAGAAGACAGCCCTCCCCCTTTCCCCAGGCTCTGTTGAGAACATCATACTTAGAACTTCACACAACTACAAGAAGTAACTGTCACCAGTCCTGATTCACAGACCATTTGAATGGACACATTGACAACAAAGAAGAAAAACACCTCAAACTGTATAGTCTACCTCGTCAATGCTGATGATCTTCTCAGAGCTCTACGTGGTCAGTCGGCTTGCGCTGTGCCTTAGAGCACCTGTCCAGTGGAATCGCATCCAGCCAGAAAAAGAAGTGACTTTTAAATTTTGCACACAGTAGCTTCATGACCCAATAGCCATCCTGGTGTACTATTTTTTTGGTTAGTGAACCAAAAAAAATTTGTATGAGACTTATATACTTACTTCTGACTTCGCTCTCTCAACTCCATTAAATTTTTTTTCAACTATGAATGCTCCTACCCTGCAGGGTGTCAGAAAGCCTCATCTCTGCCATTTGAAAGACCAGAGAAATAACGTAACATGATACGTGCAGAGCAAATGTACAAAGTACGAGGGGACTAGAAAAGAAGGGGTGGTTAGGTTAAGTTTCTAAATGGCAATTACTTTTAAATTTGGCTGTAATGCTTTATGTAAGACAAATGTAGAACTGGCAAAGCTGGATTCTCACATTATTTGGACAACGTCAGAATTCACTCTTCAATATTATGATAGCAAAGAGATAATTTAGTGTTCATTATAAGGCTATTAACTAGCATATTTTTCCTTCTTTCACAGAGAAAATTAGTATCTATTACATAAGTCCTTGGGGAGAAAATTTCTGAAACATTGATTTTACCCTAATAAAGCATGTTCGTGCTGGAATCATCATACTAGAGAGATTTTTTGGTAAGAATTCATAGTGGAAAAAATCCCTATTCCCATTTCAAGTGGAATTTTGCCTAAAGGAAGCAAGAGACTATATTCTCAGTAATCATACTGTACTTACTGGGAAGACCCATAAGCAAATTAATAATTTATTAATTATGTAATAATTAGAGAGCTTAAAGGTTAGATATCAAATCGGTTTTAAGTCAAAATATAATGTTGAAAGCTATAAATCACTTATTAATGCAGAATGTAGTCTGACTCCATAATCAGTTCTTCTTAATATTATATCATAATAAGTTAGCTTTTCATTATTGTAACAAATAAAATAATGAAGTAATCAGCCTAGAAGGTGAAAAGATTTTGGTTCACAATTTTAGAGGTTTCAGTCCATGTTTGGTTGGCCCATTGCTTTTCGGCCTATAGGGCGGTAGCACCATATCACAGAGCGTCAAGGTGAAAAAGACCCTCACCTTGTGGTGGCTGGCAAGCACAGAGAAGAAGACGTAAAGTCAAGGCCACAGTATCCCCTTTGGGGCACATTCCCAATGATCTAGGACTCAAAAACACACACACTGAGTCTTGCCTCTTACAGGGTTCGTAGCGCTTAATAGCACCAAGCCGAAGACAAATCCTTTAACACATGGGCTGTTAGGAGACATTCCAGATCCAAACTACAGCATATAGAAAGCAGTCAGGCCTTGCCTTAATTCTCAGAATTGATATATGCAAAGCAGCGGTCCTAGCTTGTTCTTCCACACTAAAAGGCAACCTAAACGGAAGAGTAGCTACAATGAGTCAACAACCTACTCCGGAGCCAGGAACCATGGGCAGCAGCTCTGCTTACATATCCCAGTTGATTCTAAAATATCCCGCAGTAGGTCAGAGTTTGGAATATCAGCGTCCCCAGATCTCTTCTGGAAAACACAGCCTCCTCCCAGAGAACTACTCCCACTGCATTCTCAGTGTTGTTGCGGTGCATGTGACTAATCACGGTTCTCCACTTTCCTGGCTACCGTGGTGACATGGGAGCTGATGTCATTAGAATACTACCCCCACTCCTCCACCTCAAGGGTTGACCCAAATTTGGGGAAACGACCTCAAAGCAGGGACTAATCATAGCCTTTCTCCACAGTATTTTTAATTAAAATTGGAGGAGCTCTGTCCTGAGAAGGAGGTAAAGGGGCAAACTGGGAGGTACAAACCAGGTCTGTAATCTCCTGGGGAAAGCTGGTTGAAGACAATGAAATAGACTCAAGGACACAAGGGTTACACGGGGAACGTGAACTTTGGTAGTGTTTAAGTCCCTGGAGAGACCCAAAGTCGTCAGTTCCAAGACCGGCCTCAGAGTCAGACTGCCTACATTACATCTCTGAATCTGAGTTTTCTCTTTTATAAGGAGATAGTGATAACATTTAAATCATGAAGTTCTTGTGGAAGCAAGTGAATTCATGTGTGTGGATCATACAGGGCTGGCCTGCGGTCATCTCACAATAACTGTTACCTACGAGAAGCTGTCCAGCTGTCCACGAGGCTCTCTCTATCCTGCCCTGCCTTTGATTGGTTACCTGAGCAAATGGTTTCTACTTTTTGGTCAATATTGCTTGAAACCTGAAGACTCTTGAGAAATGTAATCATTGTTCCCCCAGATTCCTAAGTTCTAGGAGACGGCCTATGAAAAAAGCTTCCATAGTTGGGTAAGTTTGGGTAATACACAGGTATTCACTACATCTTAATTTATATGTTACTTCCTCTTTGAGGGGCACGTTGTATTTTAATATATTAAAGGCTCAAAGAAAGCCTACCATTAAGAAGCTTTATTCAACATGACATTTCAAAGTGTACTTAACTGAAATTCTTTTCCCACCCCTTCCACAAGATCTTTTTTTCAATTCTATAAAAACAGCATTCCACAGAACACACTTTGGTGTGGTAAGCAGAACATCTGCATATGAGAACTGAACCATCTTCTGAGCCACAAGTTGAATCCTGATCTGTGTGAATCTAATGTGTATGTTCCCCTGACAGCTCACAACATAGTGCATCATTAAACAAGACACAATGTGTCATACGTGCTATACACACTGATTTTGAGTTTGCAGTTTCACTTTAAGTGTTATTGTCCCAGAGAATAGTTTCATGTGCTTTCCTTTACAAATTCACATTTCTCAGGCACAAATAAGCAACAGAATTATTTTTTGGTGGGAACAATTGTTTGTGGTATTACAGATGGAACCCAAGGCCTCCATGCGTGCTAGGCAAGCACTCTACCTGGGTTACACTTCTAGTCCCCTTTTTATTTTTTCAAACTAGAGATCCTCCTTCCTCAGATTCCCAAACAACTGGGATTACAGGTATGAGGGGCAAAATTAAAGTTTCTAAAAACAATTTTGAACAAAATTATTTAATTCATTCAGTGGCTTCCTGACAGGTGAAAAATTACAAGATGCCTTTTCTTTCCTGGTGACCAGAACCAATCGTGGAAGAAACACAAGCTTTGGAGATTCTTCCATTCTCACTCACGCTGTCAGATACCTTTGTCTTTATTTGCATAATGGCCAAATTATCACACAAATCATTCATATGTCCTTCTGGGCCGAATCCTAGCTTCCAATTATCCAAAGCAGCTGTGAGTCTTAACCTGTAAGTCAAATCTGGGCATTGGATGTCATTATTATAATGATACTAATATTAATATTATTATTGATTGATATTGATTGTTGGTCCCTAATAATTGACAGAGGGGACTTTTGGATGAAGAGAAAGACCTAGTTCCCTCTGGCAGCCTTACAATCTAAATTAGACTGGGTTGTATAACAGTTTTAGGCATCTGATATGGGACTTGCCAAATTTCATGGCTTCAGGCTCACGGAATGCACACCCCTGTTCCAGGGAGGCTAAATATTTTTCCAAATCAGTAGATAAAACAAACTCCCTGACCTCAACTTACTTCCTGGCGCCTGGAGTCCAGAGTAGCTGATGAGGAGTGTCTGTCTGCTATCAAGTGACAGGGCACATTCAGACTGGCTCCTGCGCTCGGGACCGTGTGGTACCTGATCCCTTCTCCATCTTTGGAGCTAAGGTTTTGGCCACAACTTAAAGATCTAAGTCCAGAGGGCAATGGGCCAGGGTTTGATACCCTTAAATGCCATTGAATCAGCCTTGACGGGCAACTGTGGCTTCTTAGTGCATGAGGCAATGTGCTGCAGCTGGAGGCTGGTGAAAGCCAGTGATCACAGACCCCAAGCAAATCACATCTCTAACGTAGTATCTGAAATGGAGAGATGGCTACAGGACTGTCTTAAATAAACACTATGCACAAATCTTAGACCTTGCAAAGCCCATCGAGTAGGGAGTTAATCCATCAAAGGCAACATGAACCTTCTGACCTAAGGGCTTGTTGAGTTGACATCTTGACTATTAGACAGTAACACATACTGACTGTGTTAAGCACTGCCACCTTGCAGAAAGAACAAGAATTAGCTTGGCCTTGACGACCCTAAGGAGTGTTACATGGGGGATGAAGGGGATTTTTGCGTGGGTGGTCTAGAGAAATGAAATAAATTAACATCAGAAAAGACATGTTGAAGATGAGAAAGAAATTATAGAGTATTAGAGGCGATAAAAACCAATTTTCTATTATCCCAAAACTCAATGAGTGTTTCAGGAGAAGCTGTAGGTGCAGAAGGCACCCTATAACACAGCGCCCTCTTACAGCCATCAACTTGTGCAAGTGGCGGTCCCTTTGTGGTCAGTTCTATCGCTCATCTGTACTCATACTGATGAGTCAAGCATGTGTTTCTCCCCACGTCTATTCCCTGCTCTTCCTCTGTTCGTATGTCATGTTGGATCCGGAAATCTGGGTTCCTGTTTATTCTTTTTACTGTATCATGTAAATACAGAAACTTTCTCTCTGACCATCTCCCACGAAGCTCAAGAGATCTGCACAGCCAGGTTTCTACCTTGTGCCTCATTTCACACAGCTGCCAGTCATCCAGTGACTTCCCAAACAGCTCTAAGTCGCACAGCTGCCCTTCTGCCCAAGACCACGGTGCTCAGCCACTCACTGCTTGCTCCTGAGGGAGCTTGTCATCCAAAGGTAGGGCAGCTCCTGACCACGCAGGGGTCATCTCCACCTCTCCTGCATCCTGACCGACCTGCCTGAGTACTGCTGGCATATGAACGGCCTTCTAAAAATGCCAACTACTAGAATAGATGAATGGTGAAGAGATTCAGTGCCAGGACATTGAAAGATCAGGGAGGCTTTTTTCATATCTAACATGATGCCCAAATACCCAAAATTGGAAGAGCAGATATCAAACACTCTCAAAGAAAATCTGACAACTCAATCGATCCACCTGGCCTTTTCTATCATTGTCTTAAAGAAATCAGAACACTGTGTTCAAAGTTTTATAGTTTCCGGAAGTGAATGAAGTTCTTCAAAGGATGTCTGTTACCAATGGAGGGATAATGTCAACTTACTGAGATTAGGAAACACCCAGAATACAGTTCTCAAGTGTGTGTTATTGACTTCAGGGGCCAGCAAATGAGAAAATACCTACCCTTGTTGTGGGTGGCCCAACTAGCAGCTTGAACTAATGTAAGGCTTTTCCTGGGAAAGCTCTGACCCTCATTCTAGTCTCCAGACATTGACTCACTCTATCTTAATATCACCTGTCTGCATCACAGATTTGCTCCAGTCTCAAGTCTTCATCAATGCTCTTTAGACAATGACCCACGGCAAGCTCATACCAGCTGTCCTGTGGTCCCACACTGATGATCTTCTGGCTCAAATCTGAGCAGACCCTCCAGCTCTCACGTGTGCATGGAGCTACTTTGGACTATCTCTCTCCTTGAATTTAGAAGCCCACCACATAAATCCCCTTTATAATTTCTATAATTCTGCCTGTCTCTAACCAATACAATGGCCAAAGAAGATCCTATGTGCTGAGAATCCGGGCTGCCCTGGAGCCTGCCCTCATCTCCCCAGAACCCACACGGCCTGCTTCAAAAGCACTGGCAGGAGGCAGATGATCACTGCTTCAATGTATTTAGGAAAATAAAACAAACCTTGATTTTTACTGCCAAGTCACTCTCTACTGGGTTTTTGGTTTGTAGATATAAAATGTGTGTATGGAAAATGGTATTTTTAAAATGTCACAAGGATTGCACATTCATGATGCCTGAGTGTGCGTACACAATGTTAGCTCTTTCATTATGGCTGATACCCTCAGGTCAGTCTACAGGGATTTTAGATGATGTCCATATTATCTGGTGTTGTTTAGAAACTGTAAACAGTAGACTGTCCGAGTAATTGTCTGATACAATTACTTCCCTTTTGATGTCTTTATTGGGAGCACTGGATATCTGCCACCATCTGTAGGGAAGAATGACCCAAGAGTGAACAGATCAAAATCTAAAGGACCTAGATTAAAAAAAATAAAAAGTGGTATATGACATTTTGGCGCTTAATCTTGAGCTCTGAGGACACAAAGAGGGCTCACTCTTTAGCCACGCTCCTGGACATAAGGGAGTGATAATCCCAGGAGAGGATTGGCCTGTTGCCAAGTGGCAGGGGCATTCTGACATGGTAATCATGCTGCTTTCTGCCTCCATGGTCAAATCCTCTGAAGCGGGGTGGGTGATCAATGTGCGCATGCCCAGCTAGGAAGAAAATGAGAAATAAACAAAAGGAGCTTGGGAACTCCGTCCTGAGTAGAATTGGGGGGCTCAGGTGTCTTTTATATCACAGGAACTAGGGAGTGGGGCTGCTCACGCCAGCAAACCCTCTTGGAGAAGATCTGTCCAAAGTCACTGTGCTTCGCATGGCAGCCAGTCATTTTTTGCTTTTGGCCATTTCATACCTTTCAAGAGCTTCTCCTAAATAGCATACCCTCATCTCTGCCGTGCTGTAAGACATGCAGGGGAGAGCCATGCTTCCCTGCACGTGCTAGTTTTGTTAGAAGGGAGGTGATATCTCCCAGCCCTACCCTGCCCTAGCCAGGGTAGAGGCCGTGGCAGTGCCCACTGGACAGTAAACACTGGGGTTATGAAGTTCAGCTGCTCCTGTCCACCACACACACACACAAGAACATTGATCTTGAATGATCCAGTTATTATTCTTTGTATATCAAATTTAGGTAGAGGACAATTAATTACCTGCACTATTTCCTAAATGAAAAAATTAGATATGTGAAATGAAAGAAAACAAGTGCTCTGGCTCCTGGGCAATCTTGCCTGTGCTGAGCAGCCGTTACAACTTAACATACTCATGGGCTAACGCTGACCACCCTGGGCAGAAGACATCTCCACCAACTCTCCAGCAGTTTGAACAAAGTACAGTGCAAGTTCTAAGGCTTCAAGGGAAAGGGGCCCCATGAATCAAAAGATGACAGCTTTGTGGTTTAACAGCATTTCCTTTACCAGGAAATATCAGGATTCTGAGAATTTAATTCTTGTATCTATAAACACCTTGGTGTCCCTTTACAGTATTACTCAATAAGTTACTGCTTCCGTTTGCAGCCCATAATGACTCTCAAATCCCTTGCATGTTACATGGAAGACTGTAGGCCCTCAGTTATTATCAAATTGCACTTGAGTAGTAAATACTAACGACTGAATTTCAAAGTTGGTGAGGTTCAGAATAAGATTGTTGAGTTTACCCCTATTTCCCCACCCCAGGCAGCCTAATAGAGGATATGCAATGGTCACCAATAAACGTTGGCTAATGCAATGAAATTTAACAAAAGTCCAGACTGTTGAAATATCTGTTGGAAACTGCAAGTTCCCTTCTCATCGGGAAGAAGTGTGCTCATGTTTCCCCCAGCTTGACTGAAATTTTTCAATCTGGTTAATTTTTTCCAACATTCTTGGCATTGTGTCCAAAAAAGCAATTTGAAGACAATCAGCAGAATGCCTTAGTCCCAATTAAGAAATAATTCAGGAATCTGAAATATAAATAGATCATTTTTACTTGAAGTATCTGAACCGAAAAATAAGAGACTTGACTTTAACATATAGAAATTTTTGCAGAGCTGTATTAATAAAATCAGCACTCTCTGTACAATGTTATCTCTAGTCCCTATAAAACAGAACAATGGGTTGATTTGGTGTGTAGTAACTTCCATCATATAACAGCAGCATGATTATTCTTAAGACAATTGAAGTCTCTGAAACTAAGTCATTTCCCTTTCATCCATTCCTTTCATTGAAATATTGTGTTGTTATTTCAAGATATTTTTCTGTGCCGTAATTTTGAGGTTTTCTATCTTCTTCCATAAAAGTTGTTTTAGGTGCACTGTTTTGGTTCATCTGTTAAATGTGACCTTCAGTGGATCCAATATGGTTGGACTTTTGCGGGGGAGGGTGATGAAAAGGGTTGCTTTTTAGTAGCCAACAGAATAATAATGTTTTAGAAAAAAAATTTTTTTGAGAAAGTGGAGCCTCTTTTTTTTTTTTTTTTTTTTTTTTTTTTTGAAACAGGGTCTCACTAAGTTGCTAAGTTGCCCAGACCGGGCTCAAATGTGTGATCCTCCTGCCTCAGACTCCCTAGGTACTGGAATTACATGAATGCACTACCATGCCCAGGTTAAAAAGTCATTATTAATGTCAAAAGAAGGGGGAAATCCAGCATCCCTAGTCTGCATTTTCAATTGACAGCAATTAGCTACAGCCAAGTACCAGCTTCATCTTAAGTAAGATATCTGACCCAGTTTAAGTACCAAAGGTAGTCTAGTCTAGAAAAATAGTAAGTTAATAAGTGTTGGCTTTTCTAATTTGTACTGTAATATCCTTATACTTTCTCTTTTAAGTATCTATTTCTCAAGTAAATAACTTAGGTATTTCTCATACCTTTTCTTTTTGATGCAGAGCTCAGGTTAATTAATTTACTGCATCTGATAATGTATTATATGTTTGAAGCCTAGTGACTTTTTCATTTTGATATTCTTGTGATTTCATATGCTGTATTCTTCAAGCAATAAAATTCTGATGTGTTAAGAAAAAAAAAAGATATCTGATCCAGCTGGGCCCTGCTAGGGCATGCCTTGGCCCACCGCATTCATTTGTTTTCTCTGTGTGGCGCCTGGAAGCCTAAGAGTCTACAACCTCCTGCCTACCCACAAACATGAATTAGTTGTTCAAGTGGGCAGGATGTCACCATGCTCCCACGTTCAGGCTGGCCATCTAGACCTGCCCCATCCAGTGGAGTAGATTCAGCCACACATAGTTACAGAGCTTCTGAAGTGTGGCTAGTGCAAAAACAAGTAGAAAACAAAAGTAGAAATTTAAACACACTTTATTTAATTATTAAGTTTTAAATTTTAAAGATAAAACTAAAATTCTACTGGATGGTTCTGATCCAGACTAAGAGAGATTATAAGATTGAAATTTTTTATTAACTACAAGCAAATACTAGTTTACTACTATTCTCCTCGAGATCGGAAGAGGCACGTTGGCTTCCAGAGCTTTGCTGTCAGCCCCTCCACGGCACAAGCACCACCACCTCGCTCAGTGAGCAGAGACGGTGATCGAGTCAAACAATCCCAAGTCCCCAAGCTCTCTTCCTGTTCCACTCACAATGACCAGGGTTCAGAAAATCAGTAGGAAGTCATTTGTATCTTGACGTTTCAGAGGAGACAAAAGAGACAGGTAATCAGAATCTTCCTTTTCTGTGTGTTTGCTATCTTGCCTTCACATTGCCTGAGATTATGAAGGGCTTGCATAGACAGAACATAGGACTCCTGGGGAACAGGATGCCTGACCCCCAGTGCTTGCCAGGCTAACCTGTGCCAGTAATGATTCTGCTGGCCAGTCAGCAAAGCAAAGGGCACCCTTGAGAGAAAGAGCCAAAAAATCCCCATGAAGGGGCAATGGCTTCACCTGGGAGCTTTTTCTGAGAACCCAGAGTCTAATTATGACTCAAAGGAAGACAAGACCCCTTGAATAGCATTGGCAGGAGACAGCACATCACCAGCGGCAAAGAGAGATGGTTAGTAAGAAGTGCGCAAAAGTGGATTACTTCCCAGCTCCCCCAAGCACACTGCTATGGTTCTGGACTCTAATCCAGGTGTCCTTCTCCAAATTCTGTAGTCATGTCCCAGTGAGGTTGTTATGAAGAAGATAACTCTATACAAGCAAATAAAGCTATTCTCTTGTTAAAAAAAAAAAAAACTTGGAGCCATTTCTGAAAATGAATACACTGAAATCATTCAGATGAATCTGAGAGCACCTACAACATTCCATTGTTTTGGAAGACGGTTTTGGTCACTCATTTTGAGTCTAAGGCCTCAGGAATGTGGTTCCTGTGAGCCCTGGGGAGTCCCTACACCTCTAAAGCAAAGCCTGTGTACCTTCTTGAGTTTCGCCTTGAGTGGTTTTCATCCTTCCCTTGAGACATGCAACTGCTGGGCTGAGAATTCCCACTGAATGAGTTCACAGGCACAGAGAAGCATTATCCACACATTCTGTACCAGAAAGGAAGCTTGCCCTGTGCATGCGCTCAGAAGAGTGCCATAAATCATATTTTATTTCCTCAGAATTTCCACGAAATGGTGAGACATTGGAAACTAAAGCTCTGTTGCCAGAGGAGTGTGTGGAGTTTCATTCTATGGAAATAGAATTATGGAATTTCAAGGCTAAAAGAAACCTTCCAAGTCCAGTCTTGCCAAGGACGGAGCTGAATTGAAACCTTCACTAGGAGATACAGTATCTAGTAACATGGTTATTTCCTCCAAAAGCATGTATGGCAAGAAAATGCATCAATATTTTCTTTATTCTCTTCACCTTTTTATTTCATTTCTTTTCTTTTTGGAAATGGCAACTATGCCGTCATGTTTTCTAAGCAGATCTCAACTTGCCCTTTCCCAGTCACAAATGACATGGCAGTGATGCGACTGAGAACAGAGGCAAAGAGGAAGGCCGTGAGAACACACTGCTCTTTGCCTCCCACACCTCCACACCCCTGTCTCCTCCGAACCTGCAACGCTGAGGAAGGAAGGATAACCAGAGTCAGCAACCGCCTGTGCCTGTAGGTGGCTAATCACACCATACCGGCCTGAGGGAGACGGAACAGGCCGAATTTGAAAGAGAAGTGCTTTGGAACAAATCTTTCAGTATTCTTTTTCCTTGGATTCCTGTGAAAGAACTCCAAAGAGTAGGCACAGATTTGGTTGCGAATCATCGTGTTCACCAAAACCTAGGAAAAGCAGTCAAGAACCATTCTTGAACTTGACTCTCTATAAGAAATGAAGCGATATGAGCAGAAGCAAAGGGAAGAAGGATGTGTTACTTAGTGGGGAAGGTTATACAATCATCTCCTAAAAGCCACTGGGTTGGACACTCTCAAAGGGTCACTTTATGATACATAAATATTTCAATTTGTGTTCAGAGCCTCCAATGGCTTCCCATATTTCAGATCTTATTCTAACTCTTTGCCACGGCCTACAAGTTCCCCACTCCTAATTTCCTTATCATAGTCCAACCATGTTGCCTTTCTTCTGTCTCTCGTAGCAAGCGTATTCCCCCACCTCTTGCCTTTGCTAGCTGTTCTCTGCTAGGAATGCTTCCTCTCCTTCAATAGTGATGTTTCTGTCTTTTCAACTCACCTCAGTTGTGGTCTGTACAAAGTCCTTTCTTGACTACTGGAACTAATACTGCCTTTCTCCCCATGTGACTATCACATTTTTCATTTTTATCCTATTAAAGAGGTAAGAATTGCATTGTTTTGTAGCTTTTAAAAATAATACTGGGGTTGTAGTAGTGTACACTGGTAATCACAGAACTTCGGGAGGCTAAGGTAGGAGGATTGTATATTCAAGCTCAGCCTGGGCTACACAGCAACTTAGAGAGACCTTGTTCCAGAACATAAAATAAGGAACTGGAAAATAGTAAATTGGTTAGAGCATCTGTCTAGAAAGCTCAAGGCCTTGAAGTTGATTCCCCAGCACCTCATAAGCCAGGTATGGTGGCACATGCCTGTAATCCCATCACTCAGGATGAGGCAAGAGGACTGCCATGAGTTTGAGATCAACTTGGGCTGCTTAGTGAATTCCAGACTAGCCTGAACTGCAGAGAGAAACTCTGTCTCCAAGAAAATAAATAAATAAATAAAAAGGATGATGTAGCTCAGTGCAAAGGCTCTGGATTCAATCCTCAGTAATTAATGATTAAATAAAATAAATACAAGGCTTACATGTAAATAACATGTGACATAGCATTCTTTCCTAGTTGGCACTTGTTTTGGGCTTTGTTTGTTTGTTTCATCTGTTTTCATTGTGTGTTCATACTTACAATTCTCACCCAAGTCCTCTTTGTAACTTTGCTACCACCTTCTGGCAAAATAATGAACATCTTAAGTTTTTTTTTTTTAAATGAGTTTCCACAATTTTGTGTCTTTTACATTGTCAGGTTATTCCACTTGCATCTGTTGTGGAAGAAAAAGCTGTTAGCAGGAAAACGTAGCAAAGGGAAACTGGGTGTTAAAATATCACTTCTTTAATACCTGGGAAAATTAAACTTTAATTGTTTTAATACCTAATACTCAATAGTGGCAATAAAAGAACAAAATGGTAGCCAAGAAAATTCAAAAGAAAAATGTTTAAGGAAAACCCCTTGACAGTAGGATCTCCTGCCTCAGCCTTGCCAGAGGCAGAATTGTTGCCCAGGTTCCATCAAGTCAAATCAGAGAAAGAGGCATAAACTCAGGAGAAAGAGAGACGCCAAAAGCAGGGAGGAATGAGGACTAGTGGGTCATTCCAGCGGCCCAGCAGACAGTAGAAACTCAGGACCAAATTAATGGTTGCACTTGGTCTCAAAAGAGTAGTTGTTAGAGCTGGAGAAACAGAGCAGTGGTTAGAGAACTTACCTAGCATGTGCAAGGCCCTTGGCTCAATTCTGCAGCACCACAAAAGCTGGACACGGGAGCACATGCCTGTAATCCTACATTTGGGAATCTGAGGCAGGAGGATCGCCCTGAGTTTGAGGCCAGCAAGGGCTACATAGAAGTCTAGTAGCAGACCAGCCTAGACTACAGAGTCAGACTCTGTCTCAAAAAAAAAAAAGTAGACCCTGACTGCAGCTGCACCCTCCTCTCCACAAAGAATATATATGGTTGGTATCCAGGAAAATGGAGGGGGAGCAATACCCAGCCATCAAACTGCCATTCAAAGAGAGTAAGACATGGACACTAACGGCATGGCAAAAATGCCAAGGAGTTTACCCACACTGGACAGGAGGAACTGCTCATATTAAAGATAAATAATATGCAGAGAAATTGTGCAACAGAATTCTAAAGCAATAAAAATAAGTAATTCATAATTACATAAATGGATAGATCTCACATGTACAAGTTGAGTGAAGTTTCAAAGTCTGAAGCAAGAGAATGCATTCTGTATTATTCTGTTTACAATTCACACAAAAAGTCTACAGGAAAAACTAAACTATGCTGTGTTTGGAGCAGTACTGCTGAAGATACCTCATTGTTAGCATTCCTGTAGTTGTTAGTAAAGGAGAAAGTGAATTTGATACAGATGTCTGTGATTTTCTTTCCATCCTGGATAATTATATTGAACTCTCATGATGTAAACAGAAAAGAAAATTTTTATCTAGATCCATAAGATTAAAACAAAAGTTCAAAAACATTTAGGTCACACTTTTGACTTTATTTTGATGCAACAAGTTTTTCTTGACAACTCTAACATTGCCCTGTTCCCAGATCAAGTCCCAAATTCAGAAATCTCTACAAAGACTCTTCACCCCAGATAAATGTGTGTTACTGCTCCTAAATGAATGAAGTACAATAGTTGGGTGAAGGCACCTAGGAGGACTTATGGGAATTGGGCGTGTCTGAAACATGCCAGTATGTGATACGCTGTAAAGGGTATGGACCTGAAGACTAGGGATGCAGAGGACTAGTCGTAAGCAGCCAGTAAAATGTGTAACGTATTTTCTTCCAACTGTAACCTAAAGTATATATAAAGCTTAGAAAATGTAGCTTAAATTTTTGAATTGCTAATCAAGTTAATTTTGAAATTTTATGGCTTTATACTACAGCTTAAATTAGGGGATTATTTATATTCTTAGTTATTCATATATTTTATACATTTTATGATCATGGAATATTTTGGCAATATGGTTACTTTCCAAATCTTTAAAATTGTTTAATTTGAAATTACTTCAAACTTTTGGAAGAGTTACAAGAATAGTATAAAGAACTCATACATACTCGTTACTCAGATTCACCAATTTTTAACATTTTATCAGCTTCCTTTATAATATATATATATATATATATATATATATATATATATATATATTCAAAACCACTGAAAAATTAATGTCCTTTTTTATTCCTTGTCTTTTGAATTTCAATACAATATTTGCCCTTTGTTGAAAAAGTCCTACCATTATAAAAAGAAACCCTCAGGTAATCTTAATAGTATACTGAATGACATATTAAAAATTGTAAATTATGTTAGAGTCTAATGCTTTGAAGATCAATTTAAAAAGTTGTTAAGGATGTGAACAGCCACATTTACTGCTCTTCCTAATAGTTTCAGTATTGTCAACCATTGTTATCCTTCAACACAACACGGTTTTCAATGGCAAATAATATCTAAGAAAACAAAGTTATAATTTGGAAAAGACAAAATTTATACACACTGTAATAAGATTTAACATAATATCAGCACCTTAGAAACTAGATAGAATGCATGTATTTTGTTTTTCGTCAAAAGATGAAAATAGGTCTGGAATTCATATCTTTCACTGAAAGATAATTTTTAACTATAATAACACAGGACAAATTGTTAGAACTGACTTCATAGACTGAAGATGAATTTGAAAAATGTAGCCCTGCTTGTTCTGCATAAAAGTTTTAAAAATTAATATCCAAACGTTGGTGATATGGATTTTAAGGTATCATCTTATACTCCAGCAAATCTATCCTGTGATCTGATTTCTAACTATACATGCTATTTTTTCAAAATAGGAAGTTAAGCTGTGCATTAATACCTATGAGTAACATTGCTATCAACTCGATCTAAAGTAGATCGTCTGTATTCTATACAGATGACAGATGACACATATGTCCCATATATTCAAGCTCACTTGCCTCAGCTTTCTTTCTTGCCCTTCACCTGTTAGACTGAGTTCCCAATGCCTGCCTGGTGGAAATGCAGTTCCACTACCATTTTATTACAAGTTGATATCAATTTCCCATATTCCCATCTGAACCCTAAAACTTCAGCAAATATTGACACTATCCATATAATTTATTTTAGGGAAAACACAAGGAGACGAGAGACAATTAAATGACGTGAAACATTACTGTGACAATTTATGACTTCTCGAGGTCTATGTTGGTCATTATAGCTGCCTTTTCCCACTACCTATTACACAGTCCCTTTAATCTATGCCACACCAGGATTTGTTTGTTTTACCAGATAATGTGAACAAAATTTTATTTTTACAGTGTTTGAGTCTTTGGTGACTTATTTGTGGGTTGTTGCAGCTTTTTATTCAAGACAATGGGATAAAGTAATAAAAGTTCACCTACAAACCAAAACCTTTGGTTCCTATATTCATTCTCCTTGCTGCCACCACGTGGAAACGGTTCAGTTTCCCTCAGTCAAGATCAACCAACTCAGATAGTATAATGAAGTCTTCCGGCCAGGCCTGGTTGTTGCAGGCCTATAATCTCAGCATTCTGAGAGGAAGAAGGATCACTAGTTCAAATCCAGTCTAACTGGCAAGATACTGTCTCAAATTTTAAAATAAGTGGCCTGGAGATGTAGCTCAATATGAATGCCCTGGGCTTGATCCCTAGTCCCACAAAATGATGATGATGACAAATGTCCTCCTTTGCCCATTATTCTTGGGGTGCGAAAAGTCCCAATCTCTACTGCCAATATAATGAAACAATCCTTCCCTTCCACATTAGGTCCCCAACAGTTACATGTTCTTCAAAGAATTAGTAAATGGGAATGACACAGGAGGTAGTGGGCACATCGGCAATTGGGGATAAAGAGGTCTCCTGTAATGGAAAATTTGTGGGAACACAAAAAAAAAAATGAGAGACCATGAGGTCAGCACCTTGCTGTAACAATCTAAAGCTGGCTTGTCTCTCTAGAACTGTTGATGGTTTAAATGTTCGGCAATTCGTTGCACCTGAGCCTTAATAGCTGGGCTTCCCTTAGCTATAAAAGTTCCCAAACAAAACAGCCAGGTGGCAACCTTTTTTCATTCTCTTTCCAACAAGAGAAAGCCCTTATTCCCCTGTGCTAACTCTTACTGCACCTTGCCTCCTTCATCTGATTTCGTTCAACTTTGTGAGTCACAAACCTGGCATAGAAACAGCCGGCCAATGCACTGGCTGACAGTTTTGGGGGCTCGCCCGGGATTAATCTAAGGGAAAAAGAGGGAGGTAAGTGAAAAACTGCATTTATTTTCCAATTCTGTCTCTCTCAATTGTCAGCATCGTTATGTGTCTGGCACAGCATAGACATGGACATTAAGAGACAGGGATCGTTCTCTCTTGTCAGAAATTTTAGCTTTGTTTTCTTGATCCTTTCTTACAGCACCACCCCCCCTTCCCACCTCCCCACCCACACACACACACTTTTGTTTTGGTTCTAGGGAAATAGATAGGCAATTTGGGAAAAAGAGGAGCTGCTTTTTGGAAACCAGGATCTCATGTTTATCCTGGTGTTTTTTAGATGCTTCCTTTTCAGGTGCCCTGCTTTGTTAGGTAGGGAGGTTCTGACTGTCCTTCCTGGTGTCTTTCAGTTCAGTTCATGGGTGCCTGGAACTCATAAGCACGTGATAAACTTCACCAGTTCCCAAACTGGCCAATACCCATCCCCTATCCCTCCTACCTGGGCACTGCAAATACCCCTTTCCACAGCAGAGGTTTCAGCTTGCCAGATACACAACGAGCACCTGGGGACAAACAAAATCCCCTTCCCTCCAAATTTTTCTATTTGGGAAGGGAGACTGGGTTTTGGTTTTTGAAAAAAAAAAAAAACTGTGATCCAGGTGTCTCTGGTGGGAATCACTCCTTTGTTGCAGCTCAATGATACAGTCTATCCCTGCATCAACCCACCTCATCTCTATCTTCTTGGACAGGACACTCAGAGTCCACAATGTATCCAACACTGTACGTTGCACTCCAGATGGCAGAACCAGAAACTGAAGTTCTGGCCAAACAAAGCTTACACCTAACAACAGGGCAGATCTGCCGCAAGGTTCCAGCTGTGGCCTCTGCCATCCACCATCGGTACAATGGCAGCCCCTGCTTGCCAGCACAGATTAGTTTCAGTTGGTTCAAATTTGCAGGACGCTTAAGACAGTTTAGTCCATAGCAGTACTATTTTGATATTTTCCACTGATAAAATGTAATTTCAGGCTATTCATCCACAAGCTTTATAATTTTATGATTTAATCATATTTTGTCATAGATGTTCCTCATGTTTGTATGACACCTAGCTAAAAGCGAGCACTTTGGTTTTTTGCTTCAGGTGAAAAACTATTTCAATGTATGTTCTCCTTTAGGATTCAACAACTTATGCAATTTTAGGTCCAACCCATCCATTTACCTGACAGCAGCCCCTGTCACCCTAAGAGAAATTTTAGCTTATTTATGATGATATATTTACAAAAAAACAAAGGCAATATGGTGTATCATCCTAAGAGAAATTTTAGCTTATATATGATGGTTATATTTACCAAAAAATAAAAGAGAAAAAATCTGGTGTTTGCAATGATCCCTTAACATGTCCCTGTTTGAAAGATTACCACAAAAGTCGACAGCATGTGAAGCATGCTATAAACAAAAGATCTGATATGAAAGCTGCTTTTTAAAGAGACAAAGCACATTCCATGTATATGAGTTTAAAATAACTAAGACAGCTAAAAAGTTTTATCTTTAGAGCAGCAAGTTAGCTGCACATATTTTAATGTTAGTTTGCTCATCTATGATCTGAGATCATGTTGAGATAAAAAAAAAGTCCCCAAACTACAACTGAATGCATTGGGAAGAATATTCAATAATAGTAAGAGTGTCTACAGTCTTTAGATCATCTTTGTTGTGTGTTATGGGTCTATTTTTCCTTAAATAGCTTAAACTGAAGCAGTTTCCCATTTTGAAGATTATTTAGTTATTTTTAATTTTGGCTATTGTTTGGAAAGATGGCTATCTATGTAGATATGAAGTATAGTTTTTCCATAAAACAGCTGTGTATTAAAATACCACTTTACTTGTTTTACACCATTTGTATACTTGTGGTAATATTAAAGCTGAAAATTTCAGAAAATTAAAATTAAAATTCAGAAATTAAAATGTGACCCTGTTAAAAAAAAAAAAGTCTTGATAGCACTACACAAAGAGGAGAATGATTCCCATGGTGGGTCCTGGGTCTGGCACTGATTAAAATTGTGCTAGAACTACAGGAATGGCACAGTAGTTACAGCAAGTGCACAGGCCTGAGCTCCATTCCCCAGCACCACATAAAAGCCACGCCTGTAATTCCAGCACTCAGGAGGCTGAGGCAGGAGGATTGCCATGCGTCCAAGTCCAGCCTGGGCTACAGAGTGAGTCAGTGAACTCAGGACCCATATGGGCTACAGAGTGAGACCCTGTTTCAAAAGAAAGAAAGAAAAAGAAAAAGAAAGAAAAAAGAGAGAGACAGACAGACAGACAGACAGAGAACTGTACTGAAGTTCTTCCTACCTTTAGATCTCATGTGAAACAAAAACCCCAGTTCTTCCAGGCAGAGAAAAAGATTTTATAGGATCAATCCTCCTTAGGGGATATAAGAATTTACAGAGCTGAGGGTCCCTGGAAGTTGGAGAGTACAGATAAATCTAGAAAAGTTTTACGGTTTTGTAGAGTTTTTGTTTTCTTGTGGGAGCACTGCACCACCTAGTGTGTGTCTAGGGAATAGCAGGATGCTTACACAATCTCAAAAGTATTCAGTCCAAGGTGGTTCTGTTTTGACCCCTACTGGATAGTAAATAGTGTCATCAGACCAGGACACACCAAGAATAGACACCTCCCTGACTCAGGTCTGGAAGAACTGAAGTGTATGACTCATGGCCACACAGTATGAGTCGCTTAGAGATAAGACAGTAAAAAGGTGGGATGCCCTTCCGCTAGGATTATTTAAAACCTTAGATATGCAGAGGTTATCCCTGGCAGCGGCACACAGCACCACTCACCTCAGACACCATCAGTGGACAGCCCCAGCTCAAATCTGAAAGTGTTAAGAGGGCTATCCATGAGGTCGTGAGCATGAATTACTTAAATATAAGGCACACGTTATTTTCGCCTCTCTCCACAAATGAGTGGTATGGTTAGTGATTCAAACACACTATTTTTTTTTTTTAATTAGGAAAACTTGGGCTGGAGGAATAGTCCACTAGTTAGAGCAAGCATTTGCCTAGCAAGCACTAAGGCTTCGAGTTCAATTCCCCAACACCACATAAACTGAGCATGGTAGCACTCACCTGTAATCCCAGCCTGAGTTTGAGGCCAGCCTGGACTCCATGAGTTCATAACCAGCTCGGACTGCAGAACAAGAACCTGTCTCAAAAAAAAATTGGGGGGGACAAATTTTGCCCCCTGGGAAAACAACAAAAATGGCTATATTAATTTTAATATTATTTTGCAAGTTCCTAGGTTAGCTTTTGGCTCAGAGGGGAAATGGATAGAATTCCCTTATATGTAGGTCTTTGCCATCTTAAGGAATAATTTTAAGATTGTTACCAGACATTAGGAAAAATGAGTCTTTGGGACTTGGAATTTTCATTGGTAACCTAATAAATATTGTTAATTTTATTCTCTATGACCAAGATATAGAGGAGAAACAGAGTCAAAAATAGGCTGGAAGTTTCTCACTGTACCAGGAAGTGAACAAATGTCTCTTGTTGGTGTTTTGCCTATGAATTGCAAGTTAAATGTGGCATAATAGGACACTGGTGGCCTACCGTCCCAAGGGTTGAAGGACCCTTGGTCCAGAGCCTCAACTGTTGTCTTTGGAATAAGGAAATGTAAATCTTCTGTCAGCAACCAGCTTAGCCATCACCTCAGCACAACATTGGATGCTGCAGATATATGGCTTCCTCCTCAATAGTGAGGCCTCTTGCTCTATTCCTACCTCCTGTTTCAGGTAGTTGGCCTCTAGCGCCGTGGGTATTAATGGAACCCCAGTGACTAAATACTTTTCTCCTCAGTGATTGCTTATGGATATACAATATGTGGATGGGGTCTTATTTGGCCATTGAGTTTAGACTTGAAATTTCTTGGTTGACAAGGATTACTGACTCTCAAAATACTATGTATATTTCTCTGTTAGAATTTGAAGGATCTCCGTTCTGTTACAAAAGGACCTAAACTTTAGCTCTTGTTGGTTTTGAGATCTGTACAAAAGTACTAATTCTCCAGTGAAAAAAACAATGTGGATGTTGCCATTGTATATATGGGCTGAGGTTACTCTGAGTTATCCAAGTTCCAGGAATTGCCAGCTGGATCCATCATTCCCAAGTTAAATCCTAGAAGAGAAAAGCTCCCCAAGGACCCCACCATCCTAAAGAAGCAAGCTCTGGAAAGACCCTCCTGTCACCACGCAATCAACTCCTCCACCTCCATACCCAGTGGTGCCACTAGGACTCAACCTTCTGTTTAAAAAACAGTCATTAACAATCACTTCAGGTTACAATCCATCAAGCTGCAGCTGTCAGTCTATATCAAACTCCAGCAACTCAGTTTCCTTCCACCAGGTGCCCCTAGATCGCTCCCATGGACTGAACCTCTGACTGCCACCTCAACAACTCTCCTTATCTTCTGGAAGTAATGCAGCCATCGCCCCAATTCCCTAGCAACACTTTAGGTCAAACGCTTCGAGGGGAAATTGAGAAAGTAGTGGGCAGATGGGAATAAAAAGGTCCCCTGTAATCGGGAATTTATGGGAACGCCAGATAAATAAGTTTATGAGGCTACACCTTGCTGTAACAATCTGGCTGGCTGCTCTTTAGAATCATTGATGGTCTCAATATTGGGCAGTTGCAGTTGAGCCTTAGCTTTTGTGCCTGTCTTTACTGCCTAGTGGAAGCTTTCATTCCCCGCTAACCCTTCCTGAATAAAGTACTCTTCCTACAGACTTGCGTCCTTCATCCATGATGTCATTCTTCAATTTCACAAGACACAAACCCAGCACGGACACAAATAGCCAGCCAACGCATCTACAGAAGGTAACCTGAAAAGGGAGTTTGTGAACGCCACTTTAACTTACCTATCAATCAAACCTCACATGACCAGTAGTGAAATAACCTGTAACCTGGCCTGATAAACCTTAGGTATGATACAAAACAAGGCCCAGCACCTCACCTGTATATTGTTGTTACAAAAAAATAATATTTTATTTGATCTCTAAGGAAATAGATGAAAATAGAAGGTGGAACTATGAGACAATTAACCTGGACTTTTTCTTTCAATACTAGGGATTTGAATGCAGGGTCTCTTCTGTTTCAACCACAACCCCAGCCCTTTCATTTTTATTTTATTTTGAGACAAAAACATCTCTCACTAAGTTGCCCAGACTAGCCTGGAACTCTTGATCCTCCAACCTTAACCACCCAAGTAACTGGGATTATATGTGCCACCACACCCAGCAACCTGGGCTCTTAAAAATGGTCAACGTCATGTGGATAAAAATTAGAGGATTTGTCTTAGTGCCTTGTTTTGCTATGACAAACCACCTAAGGCTGTGTAGTTTATTTTTTTAAAAGCAGTTTATTTCCATTTTTAGAAGCTGAATAATCAAGATCACATGTCCCCATTGATTCAGCTTCTATCCCCCTTGGCTATGTCACAACATGGCAGAGTAACAGCCGGAAGGATGGTTTTGTGCAAAAGAAAGCAAGTGTAGCGGGGGTGGGGGGGCGGTGAGACCATTGGAGAGATTATGTCAATTTGGAGCGATCAGGAACCACACCTGGATTAGGGTTTGGGAACCACGCCTGGATTGGGAATTGAGAACCAGCCTGGATTAGAGTGTGAGTGATGTGTGGGCCGGCGAATGAGGGAAGAGCACCCACCCAGATGTGGGAGGGCCAAGTGGAACTCCAACAGTACAAAAGGAAGGAAGAAGGATTGTTACAGCTTCTTCCTCTGGGAAAGCTCTGGCCTTTGCAATCGTCTACAGATGACGATTTGCTACGTGCTGCAGATCTTCACATTCATTCCAGTCTCAACTTGTGCCTGTCTGCCTGTCACTGCTCTTCAGTCGCCCAGTCTTCAGTCTACAGTCTTTGCCATTGTTCTTTGACCAACGAAGATCTACAGTTGACTCTCACCGGCTGTCCTACAGTCCCGGATGGGAGCTCTGCTTCGTGGGTGAGCAGCCATCAGACACTGCAGCTTTTGCACATGCAGGCCGCCATCTTGAACTATCTCTAGCCTTGGGTTTGTAAGCCTCCCTAATACTTTCTTTTTGTTAGAATTTCTGTAAATTCTGCCTTTTCAAAGAACCCAAATTAATATGGGGGCATCACTTTAAAATAACTCACTCTCCTCAGAACTATCGAAGTCCTGGAAAAAATACATTAATTTCCAAAGACGATGCTCTAATTAAATGGCCTATTTACACTCTTCTAGCTCCTAGAACTTAGAAGTTCCATCACCTATGATAACTTCCAGCTTATGTCTATTTGGAAGGAGCACTCAAACAATAGCAAAATTGCTTTAGACTAAGAGAGCTTAAAAAGAAAGTTATAACCAAACAAAGTGCATGGAAGTTGACCAAATACTACATCCAGGGAAGAAATGGTATTTTTGAAGACTGGATAAATAAATATAATTGAAAATCAGAAAAAGTTATTATGTTTTCTAATATTGAAGTTAGGAGAATGTCTTTACTCTTAGCCACTGGACTTTAGGGAGCATTTTCTATCTCAAGGAAAAGTATTGGCACAACTATTTGAACTGAAAAATTAGCAAATCGATGCATACCTGTAAATGCCAGCACTTGGGAGGCTGAGGCAGGATTTCAAGTTCAAAGCCAACCTGAGTTATACACAGTGAGTTCCTATCTCAAAAAAATGTTTTAAATTAAAACCAGTTGCATTTTCATTGAGCAATATTTTTTCTTGCAAGAAGGAAACAAATTGTGGTTATCAGACTTGTGTACATGGCAGACAGTTCTCAAAAATCAACCATCTGACCCCAACACTTCAAACACCTTGAAAGCAAGGTAGTGAAACTCAAGCTTTAAAGGGAAAAGTAACATATTACAACTACTCTCTAATAACATAACATTTATTATCAATGTGTCCACAATTATCTAAAAATGTTAGTAAAATATCACTCTTTTCCAACATCTTTTGTATGTTTTCTCAACTATATATCTCTGTAAAATTGAGTTTTCTTCTTCAAACAATATACCACAAAAGCTTTACCAAAGCATATGAAAACATCATCTATCATCTATTTAAGAGATTGTAAAAATGTTATTCTAATTTTTTTGTTTTGGCAAATACGATTATTTTCCTTGGGGGTGGGGTGGGGTGGATAACATCTTTAATCCTAGGAAACATGCCCCGAAGTACTGTGAGGTTGTACTGGGAATGAACCCAACGTGTTCACACTCAGCTATAATCTCAGCCCTTCCTTTGTTTTCTATTTTGAGACCAGATCTCATTAAGTCACTAAATTACCAAGGCTAGGCTCCAAGTTGCGATCCTCCCACCTCAACCTCCCAGAGTATTAGGATTACATACATGAATGTGCCACCACGCTCAGCTTTTTGAAGTACTTAAATAATCTAACTGCAGTTTACTGCCCCAAAACTGGATACATGCATGTACAATTGTCCACTGCTTAATGGCAGAGATGTTACGAGAACTAACGGCAAGCACCATCAGTGTGCTTATACAAAGCTGCTACGACGCTCTTAGGCAACAGCGTCTTACAGGACCACTGTATCGGTGGGCCCCAACATTTCTGACAGCATGGTTCAGTTGAAGATCGTGTTTTGCTCGCCACTCCCCTCCTGCTCACCACTCATTTTTCCTGGCAGGCTGGTCCCTGCAAGGCCATGGACTAGTACCAGTCAGCAGTGCTTGGGTTGAGGACCCCCGACATATAAAGGCTGTTGATGACTGTTATGCAGTGCCTGAGTGTATATACATATGTGTGTGTAAAAATTTAATACAGTGAATGTTGAAATTTTTGATTTTATTACAGTAAAGACACACTGTCATATAACCCCCTCACTTTGAACACACCTATCCCACCATTCTTGCCACCTGCAGAAACAGTTCTGGAAGTCCTCTTTTGCGTCTTCTGTTGCTTTTTAGTTTCACTCTCCATGTCTTGCAGAGATTCAAAATATTTACCTTTTGTGGTCATTTTAACTTTAGGGAAAAGCCAGAACTCACACAGTACTGGGCTGGTGAATAAGGTGGATAAGCACACACTGTAATGTTTTTATGAGCCTGCCTTTCCATAGGATGGAACATAGCAGCAGTGTTCCCTGTACTTCTGATCACAC
Organism: Ctenodactylus gundi; assembly: GCA_004027205.1. Classification (NCBI taxonomy): domain Eukaryota; kingdom Metazoa; phylum Chordata; class Mammalia; order Rodentia; family Ctenodactylidae; genus Ctenodactylus; species Ctenodactylus gundi. The sequence goes on from PVKB01000656.1 coordinate 463,167, forward strand.
ATCACTCCTGAAACAGAACTTCAAGAACTACTTCACAAAATACCAAGTATGATGGGTTGGTGTCTGAAGCAAGAGGGAGCAATTTTGGGAATTACCAGCAATGTGTCTTTAACTTGTGTTTAGACACTTATCACTTATTTCCATAACCACTTTTATGAGTGATACCACTGAAAATATCTGGCGCTGGTCTTTGCCCTCAGTTCCTACCACAGACACCTTAAATCCACTTTTTCCTTTCAGTAGATTCAATCCAAAACCTTTGAACTACACCACATTCACAGCCTTTTTCTCTTTTCTCAGGGTCTTGCTTAGTTACCCAAGCTAGGCTCAAACTTCTGATCCTTCTGCCTCAGCCTCCCAGAGCACTCGGATTACAGGCATGCAATGCCACACCTGCCTTTTTCCCCCTGTTCTGTCCAGATGAGTCTCATTCTGTAGGTGAGGCTGGCTTTAAACTTACAACGTACGTAGCCCAGTGGCCTCAAACTCACAATACTGTCTCAGCATCCTGAGTGCTGGAGTAACGAGCATGTGTCACCATGCCCAGCTAACCCCAATTTCTTGAGTGGTGAGAATGGTAAAAGCATCTTTTCACCTCCCAGTAACGAGAGATAGGAGACACCCTGGGGATTGGATTAACCCCCAGTGACCTATACTTTAATCAATCTTGCCAACACAGTGAAGGAGACATATGAGTTGGGGTTCAGAGACATGAGCTGGTGAACACGTCCGGCTCTTAGGAGGGTGGCATTCCCAGTGAAGGCAGACATTTTGCATTTTCTCCACCTGACTGTTCCCAAGTTGCAGTCTTTTTAATTTTTACGGTTTGAATCTGAACTGTCTCCCCAAGGCCTCAGTATATGGAAGGTGACTGAACTGTGGGGGTTAACTGAATCACATGAATTCATCTATTGATTTCACATGACGGCAGGCCTGGTCGGCAGGGCCAGGTCACTGCAAGTGTGGCCTGGAAGGGTACACATTCCCTGCTGGCCTGCTCCTAGTCCTTCACTCTGCTTCCAGCCATGAAGGATAAACATTTCTCCAGCTAGGCCCTCCACCATTGCCAGCCAAGCATGCGTGGCCTGAGACCTCCCAACTGTGAGCTAAAATAAAATCTTCTCCTTTAAATTGTGGATGTTGGGTCCTGTGTCCCAGCAACAAAAAGCCACTAAGACAATAAGGACCAAAGCAGTTCCCTGAGTTCTGAGTCATTTCAGTGAATTACCAGACCAGGCAGCTGGTAAAGCAGTTTGTGAAGATGCTCCAGAAGAGGTTGGTACTTGAATAGATTGAGTAAGGAAGATGCCCTCTCAGTGTGGCAGGCAGTTTTTAGCTGGCTCAACAAAAAGGAAAGGAAAAGTGAATTCTTGCTGTTCTGTCAGAACTGAAACACTCACTCTCGAACATATAAACTCCAGTTTCTCAGGCCTTTGGACTTAGACTGAAAGTTTCACCATTAGGCCTGGTCCTCAGGCTTTCTGACTTAAGACTGGACCATGCTGCCAGCTTCCTTCACTCTCCAGCCTGCAGACACACTGTGGTGCTCCTCAAACTCCAATCGCCAATTCCCCAAACTCCTCTCATCTATCTCATTTTTCTGGAAGTCCTTGACAATTACTGAGGTTTAATAGAGACCACTTAAATCTGAGTACAGGAACATGTCAGGGATATTAAAGCAAGCGAGCTACTTAATACACTAGGTCCAATGGCACAGATACAGAAGTGACTCTTTGAACAAGAAACCTGGAGAGGTCACCTTTAGTGGAGACAGAGCCATTCCAACACGACCTTGAATAGAGAATAGGAGCCAGAAGAGTAAGTGTCTGAGCTCGCGTTAGTCCTTCCCTCTAATTTCCCAGTGAGGCTCCACACTGGCCAGAACTGCCTAGAGCTGGAGAGCAGAGGAGCATGTTGCTGTGTCCACACTGGGAAAGAGGGTGACGAGTGATCAGGAGGGGCGCCAGAAGAAATGCCACACTTGTGTAAGAGCCTCTAGGTCCAAATCCTATGATCTTTCCACTCTTTTGAACAGTCACAAAGAGGCTGCAGGAATGGCTCACAGTTAAAGCGGCTGCCTAGCAAGTGCATAAGCAAGCGTTAATTACCAAAGTTCAATTCTCCAGCACCACGTAAGGTGGGCGTGGTGGCACATGCCTGTAATCCCAGCACTAAGGAAACTCAAGCAGGACTTTGTGAATTCAAAGCAAGCCTAAGCAGCCGCATAGTGAGTTCAGGACCAGCCTAGACTATACAGTAAGACCTTGCCTAAAAAGGAAACGTGGAAAGACACAAGATCAGAGGTTTTATATTTCACTTCAGTAGTTTTTTTCCTTAGACAATCACAAGGTCCATGATTCCTCGGAGTTGGCAAGAACCCCAAAATCAAAAGAAAATCCTAGTCCTTACGCAGAGAAACAATTGAGCCTAGCTCTATTTTCAGTTTTGGCAGAGACAGCCCAATTGGCACAAACCAACACAGGTTTTCTCTTAATCTTGGTGCTGGGAAATTTGGTTTTCTGAACGGGTTGTAAGGCTAAACAACATCCGGGACAGTACCAAGAGCAAGTCAACAGAGGTAACTGCAGTGTGGGTGGCAGCAGGTGAGGTGCTGTCTTGATCATGTCAGATAAAGATGATACTGTCACTTCATAGGCCCTGTATTTGTGGATGGAACCTTTAAGTCAGCCAGAATTCTTGAGTCCAGAGAAAACGCCAGATAGTACATCAGAAGTGGTATCCACTCTGAAAAGATGACAGATCAAACCTCCTCAGTGATCTTGAAACTTTAAAAGCTCTCTCTGCTCAACAGACTTGTCTCCAAAAATGTATTTTAGACTGGTTAGGTTACTGAGGAAGCTGGGCCAACTACTTTCTCCCCTCAGCTTCAGTTACAGTAGCGACAGTAGGAAGAGGTGATTCAAACGTCACTGAAAAGACATTTCCCTTAGGTTCCCTAGTGGCAGTGAAATTTCATTTAAAGTTAAGTATGCTGCAGGGAAAATATATGTTAAAGAGAATAAAAATTCCTCCCCAGTGAAGAAAGGTACATTCTCAACCATCTCCACTGCTGTTTGGACTGCAAAGTGTTATCACTGGTGGTTTGGAAGCCTTAAAATTCACTGGGAAAAAAGGCAATATATTTGGTAGCAGGGGAGAATGTTGAATTTAAAAGAACCAGGGGTCTGATGAACCAGAATTCTATACTATCTCAGGTTTCAGGAGAGGTCAAGGACAAAGAATAGCTATGGACCCCTAATGGGATTACCATGGAAATAAGACAAACAGCATGGCCTACTCTGATGTCAAAGCCCTTCACTTCTATAAGCTCTGGAGATGCTTTCCCAAGAAAGTGACACCAAAGCTTAACTCTCTAAGTGGAGAAGAATTAAGACTCTAACACTTGAATTAGAGCATTGCCAAGACAAAGGGAATGAAGATATTACTTAAGAGGTAAAAGAGCTATTTTCCCAGCTGCATGTCTCTTACAAACCAGAGAAACTTTCCAGGGCAAAAATACTGCCTGTGTCTGGATCACAGCAGCTGTTTCTTTGTGGTTCTGGGATTGAACACAGGGCCTCTGCTCTGAGCTACATCCCCAGCTCCTCTTTATTACTTGAGACAAGGTTTCACTAAGTTGCCTAAGATCACTGGGTGGTTTAATCATCTTTTCTGGGTAGATACTACAGGTTCAAATTTGCAATCTTCCTGCCTCAGCCTGCCAGAGGGCTGGAATTAGAATCTGGCCAACTCTCACCAAGCCATTAGCAGAAAAAGAAAAGAAACAGTTGGAGGTAGAAAATACTGATGAAGTTACCACCAAAAATTCAGTAAGTATCCATGCCTTTGCAATCCAGACCCTACTAGAATTGACTGCCTGTTTAACTGAACTGTTCCAACAAAACAGCAGCACTGATTCAACACAGCCAGCCACAGAAAGGAGGCAAAATTTTTCGCAGACAACAGCTGTTCAGCAAAGAGCTGTCCTTCCTGTCCACAGACTTCACCACTTGCCTGACAACTGCTGCTGTCAAAGAAAAAGCAGATGCACTCAAACCATTGTGCACTGCAGTATTTCTAAAGACACAAAAACAGTGCTTCTTACATCCAAGATGCCTTTAAGCTATTTGCAACATGCTGAAACTCTCTCACTGAGAAGACTGCATCACCCAGGAATGCACTACAAACACTTCTGTAAGAACACTGAAGGATAGTCCTGACCAAATGCTACTTTGTTCAGAGCATCTCTGAGAAAATGAGAGAAGTTATTTTAATACATAAAAATTCAGAGGAGACACACATAAAGAGAAAGTTTGTTTCTTCACTTGGCTGAAGTATTCAAGTCTTCACATTACTTTTTCCAGTTGTAATAAACTACTTTAAAATAAATATTTAGAAGAAATAAAGTCCAGAATAATACCTTTACACAAAGATGAGAGAAGCACTCAAGCAAAAATATTGATCTTTCTTTGCCATGTTACAAAACTCTAACAACTGTCACAAATATAATTTAGACAAATTATAAATGGATAAACTTAAGCCAAGTGAAAAAGAACATTCTAGGATTTACAACATGCTTATTTTATTAATACCATGTACTTTCTTCTCAAAAGAAAACTCAGCACATGATGACCTCAAAAACGATTATCACATGAATTCTTGCAAATGTCTAGGGAGTTTCATCCTCTCTTTAATTCTAAGTAGGTATTTGGCACTGCGGAGAAACATGCAGATCATCATCCACATGAACACAGTGCCCTCTGGCTCCACACGACTCTCCCACCCTAGAACGGCAAGCTTTAAGTTACAGACACCTTCTACTCAACTGGATTCATGGTCAGTAAGTGCAAATTAAAAAAGAGTTCTGTCTGCTCTAGAGTTCTCTCAGTTTCTTAAGGTTGTTTTTATACATACTAGTATACACTGGATAGATTCTTTAACAGCTAACTCCAAAGGGATGCTTAAGCTCTTCTGTTAATGGGTCTCTGTTGAGTATTACAGAAATCAATCACACATTCTCAAAGAAGTAATATTCATTTACAACAAGATTTTTTTCTCATTCAAGATGCTGAACAGCATTCACTAGGTCGGACGATAATGACAGTTTATGCTGCCACAGTGAAAATTAAAGCAAGGGTGATTTCAATAAAGTTCACTGATGAATCAAAAATATTTGCCGCTGTCCTAGGTCTATTATACAAGGACACAGGTATATAAAGTCCCAGGTTTTAGGGTCAGCAAAAATGGAGTCCAAACCCTACTCTGCCCCTTACTGTCACCTTGAGCTCTATTCTATGGATAGTGCACTACTTTAAGTATCTCTTTACAACAAGTAACAACTTCTTCTCTACTTAAAATGCAAGAATTGTTACAGATCTCAACTGTGTTGAAATGTTCTCAATTGGTCCTAAGAGCTTTTTTTGCTCCTTCTTTACATTCTTAATGGCTCTACAGTAAGCAAGCATTTCCCCATGCCCAAAAAGATCCACTTATGGGTACCTGAATACGAAAAAAACTGAAAATTTTTGAAGAAAATCATACGCCTCAGAAAATACTTTTCAATTAATAATAGTTATTCATAAAACCTGAGCAGTATTTTTTTTTATCCTGCACTGTTTTAACACTTAGGAAGAAGTCACTAAAAAAGTATTAACTTACAACAATTTGCATATTTCCAAAATAAAGCCCAACCTGTCGTATCTAGAAGACAGCAAAACCGGAACTTCACCATCACTTCCCCTGAAACTTACATGACTTACTACCTACACAATTTTAGCTGAGTTAGGGGCTTGGATGGTGGAAGCCGTTCTGTAAACTCTTAATATAAAATGTTTGCATTATGAAAAACTTAGTAAAACGAGGGCAGTATTTCAGTTAGTCATGCACAGTAGGTCACTAGCTGACCAGGACAAAAATAACTACAAAAATCAAGTCTGTAGAGTCTGAGCTCCACTGGAAATGAGTGAGGAAAAAGGTTCTGTACAAGATCTTTTACTCAGATGGCGATGGGCAGGCTGACAGTAAATAACTTCATGTAATTCTCTCAATGTTTCAAGTCCCTTTTGCGGTCCTGTAGCTTATTTGAGCCACATGAGTCACAGTCTTCCGTGTATCCAACTTTGAGATCCCTTTATATACCTAAGCAAAAATACTTCAGTAGGACAAAATAAGACTTTGTAAATGAAAATATAAGTCTGAAATACTCATAGGAGGACACTATATAGTTAAATACACAAAGAAAATAGATCACAAAATATTCACAGAGTGAAGGAAAAAAAGACAGCTGTATGCATCTTGGTATTTGTATTTTTCCATCTGGGTCAAGTAGACTGGACAAAACAAGATTACATCATCCAGTACCACAATCTTCAAAAGACCTAACACTCTAAGGTTAATACAAATTTAGGCACATTCACACAGAAAAACATTCTATTTGTTAATAAAACCCCATCCAACAGATAAATTATCCATTCATCTTAGATTTGTGAAAGTGGGATAACACAGAGGGCACGTTTCTTATTTTTATTTCAACTTTTAAAATATTCACAGGTGGAGGATTATATTCATTGGCATCTCCATGGAAGATGTACCAAACAAAGCATACAAGCATTCCACAATTACAGAATTACATATTTTGACTATGTGCATATTTACACTACAGTTTATATGGGACTAAAAATTTTTTTAAAAATTGAGTGTTTCACTGTACTAATTTCCATAAAAAGTAAACCACAAAAAAATTTGGAATATACCTAAAGTTAGTCTGCAGTTTCTTGCTTTTAATCTCGTATACTCTTATGGTACTCTAACATACCTACCAAGAATACTACATAACTAATATTCAACTCTTTCTCTTTTATCCTATTCAACTCTCTCTCTTTTATCCTCAGTAGAGAAACCAGAAGATACTTACTTTCATCTTTTTTCCTCTTTGTTTATATGCCTATTTATGGAGATTAGATTGATCATCACAGCATCATGTGTAGCTATGAGGTAGGAATATCCTTCAAAAATATTTGTAGGCATTTATAAAGCAAAGCAAAAGAGAATAATCAAATTACAGTCACTTTCAGTGATTCTTTACATAAAATGCTAAGAGCACTGGAAAATGGCCAAATACTGCACACACTGTAAAAGACAAAGAGGAGAAGCCCATTAGAAAGCTTTGCTACTGAGTATGTTAAAGGGCAAAACCTGGTACCTGCATCAATTAAATTCATCTTGGCATTAAAAAGTAAGATACTTATGCCTCAGTATGCCACACTTTCTTCTTGGAAGAAATCAGTACTAAGGAGCTAAGAGTTTAAACAGAAAATAAATGTTCTCTACCCTTCCTTTTCAGGACAAGTTAGTTTCTTCTAACCCAATTCTTGTCCTTTTCTATACACAGAGATTGAAATTTTTGTAAACTACGTTATCAATTAAATGAATTTAGCAGTCAATTTATCAAACTTCTAGAGAAAACACTCCTTACAGGAGACAGTAATATGAGGCTCAATGGCTAGTTAAATGCCAAGGTAAAAGATTACAGCACCATCTCTCTATAAGCAGATTTTTTCACAATGCATACACTTCTGAATAAAATAAAGTGTTCATTATTCCCTCTTCATCTATCTATCATTCCTGCGTGCCAAAAATAGTATTTTACAAAAATATCCGATTAAGCTAATCGGACACATCTTTCCAAAGAAGGGGGATGACATCAATCAAGAATGATCTGCCTAAAATACATAATTTTAAACACTCTGGTACTGATTAAAAAATAAACTACTAGAAGAGAGATGTTCTATTTTATCAATTTGCATCTATTAGAATTACTGCTAAAAAGTCATCTAAAGAAGGTGAACTATAACAAAATAGCTGCCAGGGAGAAAACCTTGTAACTGTTATGTGGCCTGATAAATGGTTTTAAACTTAAGCCCTTAATATTCTACTATAAAATATTTTAGACAGAGGAATCAAACTTGGTAAAACAGTGCAATTCTCTGACATGGCAGCCCTTAAAGGCAGTAACCATTTGAGATATGCTACCGTAATTAGTCAACAGCAATTTTTACATCTATAAATCATTTTTACTTTTCAATCTAGAATTATAATCCATCAATGTGTCCAAAATGTCAAAATATCTTAGTTTGAAGAAAATGCTTTCCTCTTCACATGCCATGTTCTTTAATTTCTGTAACAGTGTTGACTCTTTTCCTAAGGCACACCATGCCCTATTTATTGCTGCAAAAGCCCTATGAACTATGCCTCATCCTATGCACTTCATCATTATGGTAAAATGAACCACTTTAAAGTGTCCACTAAAATTTAGTAACATCAGGTCTAAAAGCCATTTTCCAGTAGATTAACTGCAAAATAACCAACTCTACTGAAGCAAAGACCAAAAAATCTAAGTATGTATTCTTACTTCTAAAACTGACCCCATTACCTACTACAATAAAGCTCAGTGACATGTCTGGCTACACATAATCCATATTCTATGTTATAAAATGTTAGGTCAGTTAGTTTTCACACTGCTGATTAAGTTCTAGTCTAGTTTAACAATATCTGGTTGTATAAACACCATTCCATGGTAAACATGTTTACTAAGTGAAAGCCAATCAGACATCTAAAATCCTTATTTTCTGTGAACTAAGCATTATGGTAACTACACAGAACAATATGAATAATGACATATACTTGCTCATAGTTTTCATACAAGCCATATTATCAAACTATACCTAATATTTAATAGTAGATTTAGTGACTAGTTCTCATAAGTACCTTATTGAGATAACATTTTGACAATTTCACTTACTTTCCAAATTAGCATTAACACATTCAAAGAACAGAGTAAAGAGTTTGATGGAAACTGAACATGAAGAGATTTATGTTATTTTTAAAAAATGAGTAATAAAAAAAGAAAAATGAAACATTGAGATTGAAAAGTCAAGCAAATTTACACATCTGGTTAGAAGAAAAGAGATCAAACATGGGCTTCACAAATCAAAGTTTAAAAACTCAATACAAATCATCTTTAATGTAAAAACTGAGTTAAAACTAACAGGTCTATGAAACTTAATTTGGGCCTTAAATAGTACTTAAGTCTTTTGATCAAAAAAGGCCACAACAGTTAAGATTGTAATTACTTAATTTTATTTTACACTAGGTGGTGGGCACAAAACAATCCTCCTTAATAAAAATGACAATTAGCTTCACTCAGAACATTTTTAATAATGCACATTAAAAACAAAATTATTCATCTTACAAATTGTTCTGCAATCCAAATATACAATAACTTGGAAAACAACGTTTAGAAAACAAAAGCCAATGTAAAAAGACAGCTTAAAACAACTAGAACAGTACAGGCTTTATATGGCTCAGACTTTACAGTTTTCTTACTGCATCATCAATGTCAGAAATCTGTTCCTTCAGCTGGCTCCACTGTTCTGGATTTAAAGAAATACCTAAAACAAAATTAAAAAATTAAAAGTTGAAAATCTATTCAAATACTCTTGAATATTTTCATAATTCGAACTAATGTTTTGTCAAAATTGCAATTTTGTCCTTTGTGGGGTTTTTTGCAATGTTAGGGATAAAATCCAGGGTCCCACACATGCAAAGTACCCCCTTTTCCACTGAGCCACATATATCACAAGCCCAAAACTGCCATTTGGAATGGCACAACATTATAACATTAGATGAAGTCTTACATTCGTTAATTACAGAATCATCACAATTTTCTGAGTAGGCCAAGTGTGTACTTAACTTTCCACAAGGTATCCGTCATTCCTATTATGTTGAGAACAAAGATAATTTAAAAATAAACCTGCAAACAAGCAGGCAAAGTGGGCTGGCCCAGATTTGGTATGCACTATCCCCATTACTACATTCAGTTGGCTCTACTATTTCCCTCTAATTTCCACAAGAAATATATAAATTCAGATTGGTTCAATAAATTGATTTCTTTAGCTATCTGGTAACTGAACATAGTATGTTTCCACACACTAATAGGCTTGGGTCTGTATGAATCACAAAGGGAAGGAGGCCAGAGACCCACTACAGATGTGCCGCAGGACTGAATAAAACGGACACACTCTAAACCACAGTTTTTCCATTCCTGACTTCAGAACTGCTGTAAAATTATAAAATCACATTCAAGTAAACCAGTAACCAATTTAAAAGTGGTATTTGAAATGTTATTTTTCTGTATTTTATTTCTAGTAGACCTCACTGAAAAAGAGATGAAGTACCATGCCCAAATTTACTAAAAGAATTAGCTGAAAAAGGTTCATCTTTGCCCTGTGCACACTGCCAACATTATTTCAATTCCAAGTAAGGCAGATTATTTAGAAATGTTTTAATTCAGTCTTAATGATAGAACCAATTGAAGAAATGAAGCATTACCTTTTCTTCCTGGTTTCATTTCACCTTCTGGATCCATCCAATATTCTCTAATATCAATTAGAACTTTCCCTTTAAAATCCCGAACACTGACATATCTCATTTTCCCAATCTGCAAAATACCCAAAAACAGAAGACACTTTTTTTCAACAGTGATAGGAATTTTAGCTGTGCTATCCATACCTACACTCACACACTTGCTGCAAACAAACTCAACTTTTGAAATGACTATTACTCTCAATATCAAACTGTAATCAAGGGAAAAAAAATACCACTGAAAGTAAAGCACACTCAGCATTTCAAATCATTTTTAAATTTTTACAAACATCATCAGAGAACAATACACTTGCCAGGGAAAATACTAATGGAGATTCCTCAAAAACTTAAAAATAGAACTATAATATGATCCATCAATCCCATCCTTTTGAGTATGCAACCATCTGTCACTTAGTGACAGGGTATAGTCTAAGAAATATTTCATTAGGCAATTCTGTCACTCTGTGAACATCAGACTACACTTACACAAAGTTACACTGTCACGAGGTAATATCTTATAATAGCATCTTATGGTACCACCACTGTCTGTATGTGTGATCCGTTACTGACTAAAATGCTATGAAGTACTAAACTGTTTATCCAAAAAAAAAAAAAAAAAATGGTAACAGATCTTTAAGAGACATTTGAACAAGTATGTTCACAGCTACATTATTCACAATAGGCAAGAAATAATAATGGACACAACTCAAATATCCATCCACAGATGAGTGGATAAACAAAATGTGGTATTTGCATATAATGGGGTATTAGCCTCAGAAAAGGAAATTCTGTCACGTAATATAACATGGACAGATCTTGAACACACTGTAAAATAAGCCTATCATAAAGAAACAGGAGTATTATCTGATTCACCCTACGTAAGGTGCCTCAACTTCACAAAAACAAAAACAAAAAAAAAAAAAATGAAAGTTACCCAAAGCTGGGAAGAATGGGAAAGAGGAGTTGGCTTTTTAATAGGAAAAGTGTCTCAGGTTTTGCAAGATGCAAAGGTTCTAAAGGTAGGCTTCACAAGAATATGAACAAAATTATGTTTACCACAAAAAAAATCATTCCTTAGTAAAAAATTTTACAGTACAAGCTATATATTTACTTGGTTATACACTGCTTTAGCAACCATTCCCAGTATAGACATTCTGAGTTCCAGTCAAGAGCACAGGAAGTGAAGTGTGCGTCACACACACCTATAATCCCTGCACTCTGAAAGATGAGGCTTACTCAACAAATATATACTAGCACTTTCCTAGACTCATTAAGTACAGTAAGAAAGAATATGGTACTGGAATAAAAATAGACATATAGGCCAATGAATGCAGACCAGAAGTAGATACATGTTTAATACATTCAGCAATTTTTCCTTACAAAGAGCCAATGTAATACAAAGGAAAAGGAGCAGTCTTTTCAACAAAATGTTACACTAAGTGGGTATCGATATGAAGAACAGATCCTACCTCACAACTTCAATAATTCTCCATTTATCTGGAGTTAAACATGAAAACCAAAACAGTAAAAAAAAAAAATCTGAGAAAAAAATACCAGCAAAAATTTTGTGGTCCTCAGTAGACAAAATACATCTTAGATAAGGATAAACAAACATTAGTTTTTTAAAGAAATAATAAAATGATTAATCAAAATTAGTCTTTAAAGGTGATTCAGAAAATGAACGTGCAAACCGATAAAAAGAAAGTATTTTCATTTAAGTCCCAGCTGGAGATTTTGACCTTCCAAGTGGGCCCAAAGAATGTAATTAAAGATCACTGCAATCACATTTTATAAAATGAACAGAATCAGCTGACAGATTTTATATTTTCATATACATACACTTGGAGACAAAAAAATTAGCAATTTTTTTTTTCTTTTTGAGAAAGGGTCTGCTCTATAGCCCGGGTTGGTCTTTAACTCATTATGTAGCCCAGGCTTGCTTTAGATTCACAGCAATCCTCCTGCCTCAGCCTCCAGGAGTACTGGGATTACAAGTGTGCACCACCACACTTGGCTTTACGTGGTGCTGGGGAACAGAACTCAAGATCCTGCAACTACTAAGCAAATGCTTTAACCGCTGGGGCATTCCTCTAGAACCCCAAGTGTAATTCTTAAAATAATTTTTTTGCTTCCTTAACCCCTCTGAGGATCTAACAAAGGTTAAGAATAATCCTCTCAAATGTATATTTTAAAAGACACATAAACTCAGACTCTCTTAAGCCATCCATGCCTACCACTAAATTAAAAAGTATTTACTCATCATTTTCAAAAATGGTAACAAAAGTCATATTCTTAAATTATTAAATCAACTAAAGTAGCATTAGTGATCCTAACTCTTTTACTGAGTCTAACTCTGAATACAGATCAAAGTCTCCTACAATAATTCTGACCCTGGCACTCTGGTCAAGATGGCAGCCAAGTCAAACAGCTGTACACTCTGCTCATGGACCTACTTAAAAAGTTAAGAATATAGTCAAAAAACGCCCGCTAATGTAGTTAGGACAGGGCTAGGAGGAGTGCCCCAACAACTGAAAGGAGGACACGAGAAGGTCAGAAACCCCAAAATCACATTAGAATCGGTAAAGAGCAGAGCAGCCAAGGAAGCCACCCCAGGTCACCTAAGTGAGGCCCTGAGCTGCAAGCACCCATAGATAGAGGAAAGCCCAGAACCTAGAACCTCAGACCAAGTTAAGTATGGATCCAGAAGTGGGAACTGACAGCAGCTGGTAGCCCCAGCCTCCAAAAAAATTGAGCCTGCGGATAGTACATACTACAAACATTATGCCAGCCCTCTCCCCCGCAAAATGCCTCCTAGAGCCTAGATCAGCAGCAGCATTCGGCATCCCTAACAGGCAATGATGGAAGAAGCAGCAGTCTTTAAAAAAGAAAAAGAAAAAGAAAAAGAAAAGCCCAAAACTAAACTATTTAGAGTAAAAGAAATCTCAGAAGAACGCATCAGAGCTTTTGGGGTCACTCTTAAACAGTACCTAGGAAGAAACTGGCACAAGAAACTGTTGTGGAGTTTAAAAAAAAAAAAAAAAAAAAAGGCCACCAATCCCCTGTACAGCTCTGGTGTAGTGGGAGCACCTCAGAGGGTGGAAAGCCCCATCCCCAGGGGTGGGAAGCCAGGACAGGCAGGAGAGCTTTGCTGAGGGGGCTGGACACAAGCACCTCAGAAGTCACCAAACTATTAGGTCCTCCCTCACCACCTACTCCCAGCACAGAATGCAGAGGAATTTTGGCACCCCACACACATCCATACAGCCATTCAAAGAAACCTCCCCCCTACGCCTTTAAAGTGAAGTCCCTCAACAATAGAAACATGGAAAGAAAACAAGGCAACAGGACACCCACAGAAATGCCTGAGAATCCAGAAATTAATGTCATGGGTCCTGAGATAGTGGAACTTCTAAGGAAGGAAGTCAAAAAGCAAATCAATGAGCCACACAACCAAAGATATCCTCAAAGAAATGCAAGCAATGATCAGCAGGCTTAAAAAGGAACTTACTATACAAGTAGTGGTCCTCATGGATATAAAGCTTACTGAGCATATAGAAGCTACAAATAAAAAGTTGGTTGAGGTAAACAAGCAAATCCGATATGAAGAAACATTTATATAGAGAAGTGAAAATTTTGTAAAGTAATCTACCTGAAATTCAGGAAATGGAAAATACATTTGAAAGCTGGGTAAGGTAAGGCAACTCAAAACACTGAGAGGGCAGAATTTCAGACCTTGAAGACAAGGCTAAGGAAACAAATGCTATAATTAGGCACCACTCCAAAATTAGAAATGAGCAAAGTAGCTTGATACAACAGCTGATGGATGATTCAAAAAGAATAAACCTTAGAATCATGGGTGTGGGACAAAGAGAAGACAGCAAAGGTATAATTTATTCACTGAAATCATACAAGAAAATCTCCCAAATCTAGGAAAAGAAATTAATTTTCAAGTACAAGAAGATTATAGAACACCAAATAACCCCAACTAGCAATGAGACTTGCCACAACACATCATCATCAAAACCTCAGACATATTAAAAGCAGCAAGAGAAAAATAGACATTATTCTACCTAGGCAAACCCATTCAAATTACTGCAGATTTCCCAATGCAAACTTTAAAGGCCAGTGAGCCTGGAACAAAATCTTTCAAGCCTTAATAGACAGGAAGTGTCAACCCAGGCTGTTGTACCCAGCAAAATTATCCCTGAAAACTTAAGAAATAAAAACGTTTCATGACCACGAATCCCGAAAGACATATGCAACCACTAGCCCAGCACTGCAGAAAATACTTGAAGGAATCTTTGAGAGGCAGAGACCAGCAGCACCAAAAACAAAAGCACCGGAGCAAAGAAAACAACTAGAGAGAAAGTATAAGAAAAAAATAGACTGGTATTTGAATCATTTGACTCATATCTTACACTAAAACAGTACTAGCTTTCTCATAAAATCTGTGAAACTTCCCCATACAGTTATTTTTAATAGTGTATTAGTTTACAAAACATAATTATATTCAACATGAGGAATTGGTACAAAATCTTTAAAATAAGTATGCATGAATTTATGGATGGAGAGGCAGGTAAAAAGATAAAACCAAATCTGGCAAAATATTAATTAGTGAAATGTAAGCAAATAATTTATGAAAGTTAAAAAAGTCTGAAATAACTAAGTATGCCTTTATATCTATTGCGTCATGTGTAATATACTTTTGTGATAAAGACAAGTTCATTTAATGTAGCAACTCACTTATTCACTCAATGATGTAAATTTATCCTAAGAAAACTGACTGATACAATGATAATCTGAATGTCTTCTACAAACATTTACCTTTCCATATTCAGCTAAGGAATTTGAAATTTAACTTTTTCTTTCTCACATTTTTGAGCCTTATCAATTTCATCATTATAGTTCTTCTCTTATGTGAACTGGTGGGTGAGGCCACATTGAAGAATCTCAACAAAAGATATAGTAAGATACAAAAAAAAAAAAAGGACTTCTAGCAAAATGCCCCAATAAAGGTCTCTGTGAGACCCAGAGAAAAGGCATCAAGGTGGCCATTGCAGCCCATTCTAGGGTGGGAAGCTGAGCTGAAGAGTGGTGATATGAGTGAAGTGAGAAGCAGGATATTAAATATGTTAATATTGCACAGTTTCTCTAATTTGGGAAAAATACAGGCATTCTATAGAACCAAATAGGTGTGATAACGGGAGTTAGGGGGAATGGGGAGGCTGTAAGAGGGACAAAACTGGGAAGGGATTGTAATGTTGATGCGATATATATGTGCACAAAGTACTCAAGTTCACTGTAAATACTTTGTATTTTGTATCGCATATACATATATTAATAAAAATGGGGGGAACCATTAACAGACAGGTACTAAGTAATTACGAGATAACTCTCCAATCTATGTGCATCACAGAGGTCATTTCAGGTTAAGTTGCTTTCATATAAAACCAAGTTATTAAAGCATCTAGGAATATTTATTCTCTGGTCAAAATCTAAGCCAAATCATTCCAGAGTTGAAAAGACTAGTGCAATGACTTCCCTGTGGTAAAATTCTCTGCTATTAGGTGTAATTTATATCACTTAACAATTATTTAAATTACTTCATCTAATTCTATTCTCAAATGAATAGGTAGCTGCCAAAAAGAAAAATATCTTGCTGCATAATTACTAGCCAAACCCAATTATAATCTGAATTTTAGATCTCTTTGTTTTTGGCACACTGATATCCTGGATCCTAAAAGATTCTAGTATTTGATAATACAGTAATGTCTAAGATTCCACTCTGTAGGACCTGTCTTCAGAGCACTTTCTTGGTAAATGGAAATTATGTAGCTAAAAAAACATACATGCATTGAAACAGTGAGGTTACTACTTTTCCTTCCAAAAAGTCATCTATCTACTTAAGCCATAATAAAGATCTCATTCAATATTATATAATATACTATAATGTACTTTTAAGCTTAAATTCATATATAGCTACTATTTTGTGGCCAAAATTCCTATTTTAAGGGAAAGGCTGCGCTAGAGGAGTGGCACAGCAGTTGAGAAGTGTTTGCCTAGCAAGTGCAAGGCCCTGAGTTCAATTCCTCAGCACCACGTAAAGTGGCCACTGGTGGCACAAGGCTGTAATCCCAGCATTCAGGATGCCGAGGCAGGAGGATAGCCAAGGGTCTAAGGCTAGCCTGGGGTACAGAGTAAGATTCTGTCTCAAAAAAAAATAAAAAATAAATGAAAAAGGCTATCATGAAATGAAATGAAACATATTATCTCTTACATCTCCTATACCAGTATAGAAAATCACCTCAAAAATAAGGTTTGTGGTTTCTTCCTAAAGGCAAACTTTTCAGAAATGTCTAATGGCAAGGAAACCTTAGGAACATTTCCAAATGAATGTTTTTTAAAATGAAGCTCAGTGCTGGGGGTTTATCCCAGTAGTTAAAACTCTCACCCAGTATGTACAAGGCCCTGGGTTTGATTCCACAGCACTACATAAAAATTATCCAGTCACGGTGGTGCATACCTGTAATCTCGCACTTGGAAGGGTGAGGTAGAAGGATTACCGAGAACCCAAGGCTGGCCCAAGCTATATTATATAGTTAAGTTCAGGGCCAGACTGGACTACAGAGCAAGACCCTGTTTCAAAAAAAAAAATAAAATAAAAACACTGAAGTTCAGCCATGGGTTGCCTATAATCCTAGGACTACGGGAAGTTAAGGCAGGAATATGGAAAATTCAAACCCAACCTGGGCAATTTAGCAACACACTGTCCCAAAACATACAATAAAAAGAGCTGGAGCCTGGGACTGTAGCCTAGTTCAATCCTCAGTACCACAAACATAACACAAAAGTTCCTGTTTGCTTCGTTTTGCTTTGTTTGGTGAGAATACTATCTCCCTAAAAACAGATCTGGTTTTCCCTACACTACCCTAGCCAAATAGAATCTCTAGAATAATTTCTTTATAAAATTAGGGGGGAATGGTCAAGATAAAATCCATTAAAAGGCCAGATATGCTTTATTACCACGTAAGTAAAAGACATACAGTGAACAGAACTGATGAAAAAAGTGACCAAGATAGTTGCAGAGCAAATACAAGTATGAAGTTAAAATCCCAAGTGATTTCCATACTACCTAGTAGGGACATGATTAAA
Source organism: Ctenodactylus gundi (assembly GCA_004027205.1). Lineage (NCBI taxonomy): Eukaryota > Metazoa > Chordata > Mammalia > Rodentia > Ctenodactylidae > Ctenodactylus > Ctenodactylus gundi. The sequence continues at coordinate 480,741 of PVKB01000656.1, forward strand.
CATATCTCTCTTGCAGATTGTACATTTCATTCTGACCCTAAAATAGTTCCCCACTGAACTTAGTATAAAACTCAAAACCTGAAGGCCCTGTAAGATCTGTGCGACCTACAAGCTCCTCACCAACTACATCTCCTGCCTATACTATCAGAAAGACCTTCCAAGATCCAGCCACAAAATGCTGTAATTTTAAAATTCCTGCACAGTCCAAACTCTTTCAAGGCACTAACATAACTCCTTCTATTCAGAAAATGCTTCTTTTTACCTTGTACTTTGTATGACTGGCTTCTCCTTCATGTCTTAACATTTAGTACCACTTCCTCCACCAAAATACCTACTCTCTGAATAATCTACCTCTCTCAACCGTCACCATAATTTTAACTTTATTCATGTTTATACAGATAGTTTTTGTCCCCACAAATTCTACACAGCTACAGAATTCATTTGAACACTACAATGTATAATTTGTGATGGTCTGAATATAACACAAGCATTTAATTTGTTATCCACTCAAAGCAATGAGGAGTCTTTTATAATTCTTCCTCACATACATTTATGTTGTCAAATTAACCTAGCCTGCCCCTCATACCTCTGAATTCTTCAGAAATCGGGTTTCAACCTGCAACAATTCATCTGTACTTTGCCCATTTCTTTATCCAGAAGTACTACCAAGAAAAAGCAAACAAAAATAGCTTCTATTTTCCATTCCACCCTAATCCTCGCATTCCATCTTTCAAAGCCATCAGCAATTAAATTTTTTTTAAAAAGCCCACAGAAGCTAGCCTCCATTTCTACTCAAAGAAATGTTTACAATCTCACTCTATCCAACCATTTGTCTCCAATACTTATTCCTCCTTGAAAACAGTAATTCTTTTTTTGCTACTATTACTGTATTCTTTTTTTTTTTTTTGGGGGGGGGTTGTTTTTTGAGACAAGGTCTCTCACTCTGTAGTTCAGGCTGGTAATGAACTCACTATAGTGCCCAGGCTAACCCTGAACTCACAGCAATTCTCCTGCCCCAAAATCACAAATGTTGGGATTACAGGCGTGTGCTACCATACCGAGCTTACATAGATCTGTAATGCCCTACACCCTCCACACCAATTAGATCTCCTACTTATACTCTGGGGGATTGAACCCAGAGCCTTGAACTTGCTAACCAAGTGCTTTAACCGCTGAGCAATTTCTCCAGTTCAATTTTTTTTTCCAACATCTCATCTTGACCTATATCCTTTTTCTTTTTATAATTCATCTTATGTCCTCAACTGACTACTTGTCTTCCTCTGGTTTTTGCTTTCCTTTGTGGGCGGCTTTAGTCTACTATGCTAATAAACATGAATGCTGACTGGTCCAAAATTACAGGTCCTAAAGGAGACCCTGTTTATCTTACATTTACAATCCAGTCTACCCTCTTAGCAATGGCTTAATTCTCCTGGCCCATTCATTTTCATTAGTATCTTTACATTCACCACTATTTCTTTAGGGAAGATGATCTAACTCTTACCACATACAGATTAAAGTCTACAATTACCTCAGCAATCCATTTACCACCAATATCTCTTCCTTCACAAATTATTATTGTAAGATGGTGACTTCAAGTTTCCCTAAAAATAGACAAGAAACCTAAAAAAAGAACCTATGCTAGTCCTCTCCAGCTGAACTCATCAAATTCTTCTAATAAAGTTCCTTCACCTTACCTACTAAATTCATTCTCCTTTTCTGTTTATCATGCCAAAATCAGGCAAGTTATATTGATATTCCTCCTCCAATAATATCCTACCTAATACTTTCTCAGTTGTTTCCTAATGTGCTATTCTCAATCTTTTTAAATTCCTCTAACATTTTAGCTTTTAAATGCAGTAACACTACAGACTTCAACAATAATCCAGCATTATATAAACTACTTCTACTTCTAAAATGTTCCTGTATTTTTAGTAATTATACTTTAATAAGTACCTTTAACATTCTTCATATTGAGATTGTAATTCCAGTGGTTCAATGGAAATAAGCAACTTTACCTGAAACATGTTATCATCTCTGCTGCTACTGCTCTGCTTAGAAGATGACAGAGCTCTGGAAGTTTCCCCAGTCTTTTGCTTCTTGACAGGTTTTTCTGGAGCAACTTGCTTTTTCCTCTTTAACTTGTAAGAAAAAGCAAGAATATGATTAAAATTTGCATACATAAATTTTAAAAATCTCAAGTTCAAAAGAGTCTACAGCTTTTTAAGAATTAAAGGGCCAAAACCACACTGAGATCCAAAAAAGCACATATACATGTAGACATACATGCATACATACTGAAGTTTCACTTGGCAACAGACTGCGACTCCAACCTAATCCTTCAAGTGCTCAGGATCTCAAAAAATATTACTACCATGAGACTAATCAAAGGACCAGTCATTTTGTTTTTGATTGGGTTTCTTGGCTTTTTTTGTTTGTTTTTTGAGACAGGGTCTCACTCTGTAGTCCAGGCTGATCAGCTGATCCTGATCTCACTATGTAGCCAAGGCTGGCCTTGAACTTGTGGCAATCCTTCTGACTCAGCCCCCTGAGTGCTAGGATTACAGGCACACCCAGCACACTCAGCTTACACAGTGCTGGGGAACACACACGCACAAAAAAAAAAAAAAAAAACATTAATGGCTGGAGGACCAGCACAGTAGATGAGAATACTTGCACAGCATGCACAAGGCCTTGAGTTCAATCCCCCAGCATCACATGGATGCAGTGGCACACACTTATAACTGTAATCCCAACACTCGGAGACTAAGGCAGGAGGACTGCCTCGGAAGAAACATAAAACGTGAGTTTCAGGCCAGCCTGGGCTCCACAGTGAGCTCAGGAACAGCCTGTACTTCACAGCAAGACCCTGTATCAAAAAAAAAAAAAATTAAATTAAAAAAGATCACTGTAGAAGGATAGCATGTGTTAAACTGGTATTCAAAATCAGGACAATGTTTTAAAGGCAGCATTGTTGCACAAGCTCTTCAAATAGCATTGTTCTAAAACTGAGGTAACAGAAAAAATGTCCCCAAACCAAACAGTAGAGGGCAGTCATGTTTTTTCTTACTTGAAAAGTATCAACTAGTATTTTAATGTTAATTTTATGAATAAAATTAAATAAATGTAAGTGAAATATTATGTGCAGATACATAAGACAAATAGAAATCGATGTACTTAATGTAAGTACTTATAGCAGTGTCAAAGCAGCAAAAACACCGCTCGTTAAGGAAAAACCAATTATTCTTTTAATCAAGATGTAAGGATTACCCCAGAATCATGCATGCCTGGTACATATAAGTTCAATACAAACTTGTTACCTGAACATACTCAAATGTTACACTGATATAAATAAAATTAAGAGAGATTTCCTCAATTACAACTACATATGCTCCTTGAAGCTTTGATAACTTCCCAGGTAATGATATATATTCACACAAAAGTTCCAGATTCCTCAAGCCTCCCATAAGCTTTCCCTTTTCTCTTAGCTAGCACTACATTGGAAAGAAAAATAGAAAGATGAGTGGCCTTCCACTTTTGAAAACCACAGGACTTTGTAAAACTAGCCGATTCTTTTTTTACAAAGATAAAATATCAGGAAGAATGTAACCAACTAATTTAAAATCTAGGACATGAGTTTTTATTCACGTATGTAAACTTTCTATGAGATAAAGATAGTTCTGTGTGGAAGATTTCACCACAGAGTGAGACGCTTAGTTATGCTCCACTGAGTTGCTCAATTAGGTGGAAGCAGAGTTCTCAGAGAAGCTGTCAGGATGCAGAAAAAGCTAATTCTGCCAATATGGGTCACTACATGTTAGTTTTGTGAGATGCTAATTTACCTAACAAAAAGGAATCAAAGCCAGTAATTTAAAAGGTTCCAGGCCTAAAATTCAGTAATCCTCTTAGACAAATAAAATACTAATGACTAAGAAGGCTGTCAAAATTAACATTTGCTTTAAAAAACTTCAAGCGATTTAGCCAACTATTATAAACAGTATCTACAGGTTAAGCAGATTTCTAAATAACAACAGTGTCTTTGACATTACAATTTTATTCCCAAAGCACCTAAGTCAGTGGTTCCACAAGTTTAGGATTCCTAAAGGCTCTCAATAAAAGACTGATTAAGGGCCAGTGATTACAGATTTACAAGCACAGGAGGCACTTCTAGTCAAGGGGTCTACAGGCCATCTCTGCTTTCAGGAACACCCATTCATAACCTTATTTAAATAGTGAATCACCTTTTTGTCAACTTCACTGTCAGAATCACTGCCCGAAGAGCTTGAAGAAACAAGTTCCTTTGATTTAGGCATTCTAAAAGAAAAATAGATAAATAATTTACAAATTGCTCTACAACCTTTAATTTAGCTCTCCCCAATAAAAAATGCTAACAAGTCTTATAGTTCATTATACCACTGCATGGTGCCACAGTTGTTAACAGTAATACATATGAACCTTCACCTAAGCTGCAAATAACATATAGAATGAAATTTTCTGAACCCAGCCTGCATAAAGAAGTAAATGCCATACACACATTCCTTACTTTCTCAAAACCAAAGGGTCTTTTTTAATACTTCATTTAGATGGGGGTTAGGGTAGATTAACTGCAAGACACCTGTCTATAATAACCACTGTTAAAATCAGAAGGAATGTAAATAACTGGACTTAATACTGCTTTACACTTCTCACTAGTGAGATCAGATCTAATGCCAAATTATTTACTGAGAACATATCTCCAATATTCAAACAGTGCGAACAGCTGTACTAAGCAAATGTTATCTAATTAGTTCTGCCATTATGCACTAATCTTAACTTTCTAGCCCCACCAACAAAATAACAACAGGCCCTAATCCAGAGTTTACAAAATTAAACATAATTTACAACTCTTTACAATGATTTTCTATTCTGAAGGTCATTAAAATTTGATGTTTATGGGAAGGGCAACGCCCCCAACAAAGGTACTGCTAATGCTCTACTTTGAAGTGGCTGTTTACTCAGTGCCTAAGCACAAAGAGTAGACTATATGGAGGTGTAAGCTCCAAAATTCAAGGAATTGCAAGGCATATGGGTACCTGTTTTCAAGACTTATAATTCTAGGTGGCAAATAGTAATTATTAAAAACTCAGAGGGACACAGCCACGGTTCCCAACCGCGTTTCACACACTGTTCCTCATTTTACAACCCAATCTCCAGAATCAATTAAGTTCAAATTCCTATGCTAACTGCTAACATAACTGGCCCAAAACCTTTCTTTAAAAGGTAATTAAACTGAACCTAACCTATTTTTCACTTGCTAACAGCCAGGCATAACCACCTTCAGTTATTAAAAGCTACCTGGGGGCCTAAAATCATTCCAAAGAAGGACCTCGAATTTTACCTAAGGAAACCTACTCAAAAAGAAACCACGGTAACGGTAACCGACGTCCGCATCGTTGAACTCTGGACAAAATATATTTTTACTGACTTAACGAGGCTTTACTGCTGGAAAAGGCGAGGACGAGGCAGGCTCGGAATTCAAGCAAATAGCACCTTAAGGAGCTACTGCAGAATATACTCAAAGCGCAACTGGAAAAGGAAAAAGAATCCTCAGCCTTTGCTAAGTGGGTGGGGGAGGACTCGCGAAAAGGACGTGCCAATAACGCGGAGGAAGGACGCAAGATGCGGCACGGCCCGAGCGGGGGGCGGAGAGGCGGCCGCGCGACCCGGCGGCCCGGCAGCCCCGGCAGGGCGAGGGGACACAGGCCGGCCGGAGGGGCGCGGGCGGCGGGGAGGGCGGAGGAGCCGTGCGGGAAGAGGAGGGACTTGCACCCAGCGCCATTTTCTCCTCTCCAAGCCTTGCCTGGTCCCGCACACCAGCCATCTTCCCCAACCGCACCGCCCTCCTCCGCGTACGGCTCCCCGCTCCCGTGCCCGCCGCGGGCGCCCCGGCGGGCGCCGAGCGAGGCCGGCGAGGGCTGCTCCGCCGGCGCCCCGCCCGCCCTGCCCGCCCCGCCGCCGCCCGGGCCCGCCGCCCCGCTCCGCTAGAGCCACGGGCGCAGGGGCGCCGAGTCGGGGGCCCCGGCGGCTCGGACGCTCCAGGGAGGAGGTCGCCCGCGACCGCCATTTCCCGCAGCCGAGGAAGGACCCCGAGCGCGGGGAGGGCGCGCGGCCCGCCGGCGAGGTGGGGGTACGGCGAGGTGGGGTCCCCGCGGGACGGGGCGGGGGCCGGGCACTCACGCTCCGCTGGCGCCCTCGACAGCCTCCTGCTCGCTGGCTCGCGACTGACAGAGAACCGGAAATGACGGCAGCGTGCAGACGCCGGCCCCGCCCCGCGGGTGCGTGGGCACGTGACGAGGCGTGGCCCTCCACCAACACCCTTTCCAGGGCCTTAAAGGGACCGCCCCTCGTCCTGAATGCATGCTATTAAGGTGAGAAGCGGCATGGATTGGACCAGAGCGGAGGAGGAATAAGGATGCAAATAGCCGTGAATGAAAAGCGCAGCACTTGACACTTGCTCAGTAAATGTGGGTTCTATTGGAATAAAGAGCCGTATTGAAGAAGATCACCGTGCTGACTCATTTACCCAGAAATAGTCCTCCTCCTGCCCTCTTCCACCCTTCGTATGTCACTCCGGCTGCTAAATCCAAACGCAGGAAGCCACAGTCACAGCGATTAATTCTGGAAAAGTGTAATGTGCCTTTGCAGAAGTTAGTCGCACAACCTTTATCTCTCCGAATTGAAGTCCTGGAGGTATTGGGTAGTTCACAGAAGGCAAGAGGAATCAGTTCTACAGCAAGAATGTAGCTGATCAATTATTTGGGTAGACATTTGATGCCTATGACAGCCAAGAACCAATAAAGATTTATTCAGTAAAAGTTTTGCAGGCACCTACTGTGTTCCAGTCAATGCACAAACCACGTTACATCTACTGTTCACCCTAATGAGCACTTTGCAAAGTAGGACTGATTCCTTCCTCTACCTATAGATGAAAAAAACAAGGATCGACCTTGCTGAATATATTAGTGACTCAGCTCTCGTACTTACTCACACCAGTATCTATGGAGGGAAAACAGAAAAGTTCTAGCCCAATTCTACTTTATGCAGTGCTAAACAAGCCAGATAACTTTTTTTTAAAAAAATGAAACCCACACTACATAATTCCATGTGTGTAAAGTTCTAAATACAGACAAAAACAATCTGTGGGACTGACATCAGCCTCCCCTGAGGATGTCATTTTGAAGAAGTGGGATGGAACATGCTGTGGTACTGAAAATACTTTGGTTAGGTAATGGTTGCACAGGTGGGTAGAGTCGTTAGTTTTCACTTAAGATTTGTATACTTTTCTGGGGTGCCATAGCACACACTTCTAATCTCAGCATCTTGGAAGGCTAATTATAAATTCCAGGCCAGCTTGGGAGGAAGCTTTTTTCCCCCAGTACTAACAATTGAACACAAGGTCTTCACTCTGAGCTACCTCCTAAGCCAGTTTCCATGAGACATAGTCTCACAAAATTGCTAACTTTCCCAGTGAGGCTTGAACTTGCAATTTTCCTGCCTGTGCCTCCCAAAGTTCTGGGATTACAAGCCTGTGCCAGCAGGCCCAGCTAAACTAAAAATTTAAAAGAAGGCCAGGGATGTAGTTCAATGGTGGAGTGCTTGCCTGACATGCACAAAATATTAAGTTCAATCTCCAATACTAAAAAATAAAAAGATTTTGAAGCTTTATAGCATATAGAATATACTTCAATCAAAAAGTTAGGAGGGGAAAAGCCAGCCCTGGTAGAGTGGGTCTATAATCCCAATACTCTGGGAGGCTGAAGCAAGAAGATCACAGTAATAGGAACTTATAAAGGAAAAACTGCAGAGTAGGGTATCTGGTGGACTCTTCTCCCAGAGGTTGGTTTTTAGTTGAGGTTGTTTTTCAGTTTCTCCAACCAAATAGTTACTGTTTCAGTTTCCTGGAGCCAGAGAAGACCTACACTTCTCCCACACACTCTGAGGTTAGTCTCCGATCCCTTCAATTTTGCATGGCTCATGTGAAAGACCAATCGCCAAAGCCATCTCTTAGCCCTTGCCTTCTCTTGTCTTGGGGTACGTAAGGAATAGCCCTACACTGTACCAAGGGACATGCACTCATGTCTGCTCTTGGCCTCCCCAGCCAAGGGCTTTCCTTATTTCCTGAAGCCAGGATCACCAATATCAAGCTAAAGCAGTGGTTACTAACTTTATGACTCGATCTTAACATTTTTTAACTTTATTTTTTCCAGTACTGGGAGTTAAACCCAGGGCATTTCCACAGAACTATATTTTCAGCCCATTTTTAATTTTGAGACCAGGTCTCTGTACATTGTCCAGGATGGCTGGAAACTGCTGGGGACTCCCCGTGTCTCCATAGGAGTAGCAGGGATCCTGGGCTCAGGCATCCTTGTACAGTTAAAAATAAACTGGAGAGAGTCCAGAAATAAAGCACAAAAGGTTTACTGAATAAAGCAAAAGAGACAAGAAAGACTCCTGGCTGAGAAGCCAAGAGGGGACCCAAACAGGTCTGTCAGAAAGAGAAGGTGGAACCTGAGGAGGAAATCCTCCACCGTTTTTAGGGCCAGCCCTTGAATAAATCTGACTGCTTCCTACCAACTCTCATCTCCTGAGTATTGGCCTTTGTGTGGTCAGAAGCCCAGACCATTCTGGTAACACCCTCCCAGGTTACTCAGCCATTCAATTTGAATGGATATAAGCTGTCTTTTTACTTTGTCATTGCTGTGACTCAATGTCTGATGTCCACAACAAAGAGAAGAAATATGTGTTTAGCTCACAGTTTCAGAAGGTCTCAGTCCATTCACAGGAAGCTGGCAATGGCAGGAGCCCATGGCAAAGGGCTAGCTAGAAAAAGCTGTTCACAGCCTGCCATACAGTAAGCCAAGTCAGTGAAGAAGAGTAAGGCTAACATACATCCTTCTGGGTCAAGCACCAGTATCCTGCCACTTCCAGTTTAAACCCCAGTGATAGACCCCTTGGAGCTCACATGCCCCCAAACCCACCACACACCCATAAACCACAACATCCAAATACATCCAATTTGGCTTTAAGGAGATTTTTTTTTAGATTTTCTAAACCATAACATAAGCCCAGCTATGCAGATGCATACATATCCAACAGAAAGGTACTGTGGTTTAGATTCGGAATGTCCCCCCAAAATCTCATGTATTTTGATGTTACGAATTACTTATGGAACCCAGCGCATTAGGAGATTGGGACCTGGTCTGGAGAGACGGATTATGGGCATGTGGTGGACTACAGGTGTGTGGTGGAAGACAAGCATGTGGCACATTAGAGATTACATGTATGGGGGTTAGATTACAGGTGTGTGGTGGGTTATAGGTTGCAGGCATGTGGTGGGAGCTTAAACCTGGAAAGGGGCAGCCCACTGAGTCTGGACGCAGTGGGGCAGATCACTGAGACAGGACCTGGAAGGATAAATGCAACTTCTTCCTCCCTTCCTTAGGGGCCCGGCTTTCTGTTTACAATGCTGTGAGGAGCTGCCTCCATCTCCACCCTGCCGTGTCCTTCCACTGGTGCCGGCTGCCCATAAATGGATTGTGACATTCCAAAAATGTGAGCTAAAATAAACTTTTCATCCCCTAATTTGTGTATGTCAGGTATTTTGTCACGGCAACAAACAAAAGTAACCATGACAGTGAGCATGAGGAGTAAAGAAAGATCTGTGTTGCTCAACACCATTCGGGTCCAAGCGACTCTACTTTTAATTTTACTTGCCTTCCTTCTTGGTATGGCTATGGAGTGTACAGGCTCAAGGTTGCCGCCATGAATAAACCCCTGGGACTCCAATGAGAAGGAAGAGAATATGACATATCCAAGAAGCAGAGGAAGCCACATCCCCAGTGGAGCAACACGTGGTAAGAAAAATACTCAGTGGCGATAACCAAGCTCTAAGTCAGTCACATTCCCTGCAGTAGATCAGTGAGGTACATTATCATTGTCATGTAAGATGACGTATGTGGTTCCCGGCATTCATAACACCTTCCAATGTGTACTTTTTCCAGAACTTCAGAAAAAGACTCGCCCAAATAGCCAATTATTAGTCTGAACTGTCACTCGGTTTCTAACACTTCCTGCTTTCAAGCCCTTACCTTTACCTTATAACAGAACCACATGGGTCACAGGCTTGGCTTTTGACTTTTAAAACTATTAGGATTCCAGGCATAAACTATAGGTTTAAAGTAATCCGTCAAATCAATTTTGTTTTGTTTTGCCACAACCCTTCCTCTCTTAGATATTCTTGAAATTCTGAAAGAGAAGAGAAAAGTGACTCCTTTTCCAAGTGTGTGTCAGGCTATCCTACTTCTTAGCTTATCTACTCCTTTGGGGCTGTGATGGGAGCAGCTCTGTTCTGCCATGCTCTCCCCACCATGATGTTTGGCCTGCCCACAGACCCAGAATCAATGGAGTTAACCAACAGCAGACGGAAACCTCCAAAAATATGAGCCATAAATGAACCCCTTCTCCTCCAAGTTGTTATTCTGAAGTATTTTGTCACAGTAAGGAAAAGCTGACATACCTATCACGTGAGGCAGCATATTGAGCTGATGTCATGGACTGGTAAAAGAATTTACCACGGAGGAAAAGATATGGTTAAGAGTTCATTTAGATCAGAGTACACCATAAGGAAGTATAGCCAATTAGTTCCAAAGAAGGAAACATACATAGTGCTGAGAAGTTGGTGTCTTTAATCAAGAGTTTGAGGATGTAAAAAGAAGTTTTAGAGGAAGATGAGACTATCTAAGGAATGTTCTCTGTTGCCCCACTGATTTTCCAAGAGTTCTTGGGTTGTGCTTAAAAATTCATTAATCTTCTGGAAGTATCTGCATAGCGCCTAAAATTCCTAAATTATCTAAGGTTACAATCTGAAAGATCATTCCTTTCAGCCTCAGAGGGGTTTTGCTTCTGCTAGGGAGGTTGATGCATACCTGCCTAAAGAAGACGGGTCAGAAGGGAACCCTGGAAAGGCATGTCAGATTCAGGTCCTAGTGTTGCCTCATTGTCACAGATCTCTTTGGTACGAGCTGGGCAAGATGAATTTCAACAATTTCTGCTATTAGGGGTTTTTAACCCTCCCATTGCCAACGGGTGGCCACTGTACCACCTACTCTTAGAGAAAGAGCTCTGCTCCCTCCGCCAGACCAGCCCACAGGAAGGAAGAAACCATCAGTCGTCAAAGAGTGTGGGGGTTTAGAGAAGAAAGAGATTCTGTTCCTCTTAGCTCTGAATCTATGAACCCAATCAAATAAGACCTGGTTAACAAGAGAAAAGCATTAAAGTTTTATTACAACTTTACGTACATGAGGATCTTCACAGTAGGGTGAAGCTGGAAGAAACGACCAATGGATGGAGATTTCCTACATTTGAGGCAACAAACAATAATTGTGTGAAGGAAAGGCAGGAAAAAAGGACACATGGGCTATGGTAGTAAATATTAGGAAAGTTACAGGAGATACACGGAGTGGGGAGATACATAATCTAGTGGGAGATAAGGGTAACTTCAAACTGCTTATTCAGGTCCACTGAAGCCCCAGTTACCAATTTACTGATCTCTGGTGATCCAGGTTTCTTTCAGGCCCTCGTATATGAAAGACATACCTCCCAAAAGAATCTTACGGCTTGCTGCAAGACAAGCCAAGTAGCCCTTCTCTTTTGTTTGTGTTTTGTTTTTGTTTTTGCTTTTGTTTTTTGAGACAAGATGTCCTGACTCTCTATGTTGTCCAGGCTGGCCTCAAACATATGGCAATCTTCCTGCCTCAGCCTCTTGAGTACTGAAATTATAAGCATGCACCACCAACCACATCCAGCTCATTTTTATGTGGTTCTGGGGAACTGATCCCAGGGATAATGCATGCTAGACAAGTGCTTTAATCACTGAGCTATGCTTCTAACATTTGGGCTGTGTGTGTGTGTGTGTGTGTGTGTGTGTGTGTGTGTGTGTGTGTGTGCTTGTTGTTTGTTTTGGAGGGGTCATTTCAGTTTTTTTTTCTTTTAATGTCCCTTCTGAAGTTATCGTTCCTCAAGTGATTTCAGCTTGAACTACACAATATACCAATTCAGCATATTTTGAGATGGTTCATTCTTAGCTCCAAGATCCTGAAAGCAAAGCAAACCAGCCCTTTACTTTTCAAGGGTCCAAGCTCTCAGAGGTCCTCGGCGCCCTGTGGGATATGGGCAGACATCGCTATGGTGCATATCACAAAGGCAGCCCCACTGAGTCGCTGAGTCCCAGAACAGTCCGTGGTGCTGCAGAAGTGGGTAGAATACCTTTCTGTCTGGCTGAGAGTGGCACAAATGAGCCGTTTGCAGCTAGCAGACCTAAGGAGGCTTTGCAGTTAGGACAAGATATCACCAGTCATGACCTGTATGGAGTGGGCAGAATAAGGGCATCTCAACAAAGACCAGCAGAAAAAGATGAGAACCACAAGAACCGGGAAGGATGAATCCTCAGGCAAAGGACAGCATTGTCAGGAGAAAACAGTAACCTCTACCACCTGGACTAATGCTCATGAAGCCCTCCTCCACATGACTCAGGACTTAAAAGGGCAGAGAAAGGAAAGGGAGAATTCATGAGTCTGATCTAAAATTGGTTAAGATTAAGTTCCTGCAACTGCAGGGAATGACGATCACTGAGCACAACTGTAGAAAAAAAATCAAGAAAGTCACATTTCTTGAGAGCCCAGGTTTATAACCCAAGAGTCATATCAGTAACAGGAGGACACACACACACAAAGAAGGAAGAGGAGGAGGAGGAGGAGGAGGAAAAGGAGGAGGCTAAGGAGAAGAGTAGTATATGTATGCCAGGGGACACAGAGGGCACAGAGAGAATTCAGCAGCCTCCAAGCTTTACTTCCAGCCTTCAAACAGGAAAGCAGATCCTAGCATGGAATGACAAAAACATAATCCCCATCTCAGTTACTTTTCATTGCTGGGACAAAATACCCAACATCCACAACTTGAATGAGGAAAGATTTACTTCAGCCCACAGTTTCAGAAGGTTTCAGTCCATTCATGCCTGGCTGGCAATTACAGGAAGGGTCAGCGGAGGAGAGCTCAGCACAGCAAGAGGAAGTATCAGGGCCTCCGAAGAAGCTGGGGTAGGAGCTTCCACCCCCACCCCACTCCACCCCTAGGCCACATACCTGTGATCTAACCTTCCACGTTCTAGTCCTCTACCACATGCTGTCATCCACCCCTCCTGACCAGCACACAGAATCCACAGGTAATCCACAGCATCCAAATATGAGGCTTTGGGGCAGTACTCCAGACCTGAGCCCCAAGAGTCCCCTTCATTTAGCAAGAATGTTGAAGATTTCCTAACACACGAAATGATAGCACCCACCTTCCATTTGGATATGCATGGATGTCATGGCTCTGAATACCTAAAGGATTGAAGGACACCTAGGATGTGGCCATGTGAATCTTTCATACAAAACAAATAAAAAGAAACTCTGAGCATCCTGAGTTGCAGTGGTTCTGATGAGCCAGAGTGAGAGAGGGTACAATGTAAAAGGATGGGATGCTGTGGGCTGCTTATATCATTCTCAAAATTCAAACATTGAAATGCCAACCTCCAACAGGGTAGTATTAGGAAGCAGGGCTTGGGTGATGTGGTCAGGAGGGCAGCACCTTATGAATGGAATTAGCGTCCTTATGAGAACAGAGTAGAGGACTGGTGTGGATGTACACACCTATAATCCAGCGCTCTGGGAGGCTGAGACAGGAAAGTAGCAAGTTCAGCCCAGCCTTGCTTAGTGACTTAGAGAGAAGCTATCTCAAGGGAAAAAAAAAAAAAAAACCAGCTTGGATGTAACTAAGTGACAGATCCTGTGATCAGCCCCAGTACTGCATGAAAAGAAGAGAGCAAAAAATGGTTGTTTTCTCTTCACCTACTTTTCAATGTAAGAGGATACAGTACGAAAATGGCCATCTGCAGTCCAGGAAGTGGACCGTATCAGATCTACAGATACTTTGATCTTGGACTTCTAGTTGCCAAAACTGTGAAAAATAAGTAAAATCCGCAATCAGAAAGCCAACGGCAATTAAAAATCAAAAGATGAAAATTGCTCTTCCAACAACTTGTGGGCAGGGCTGGTCATCTGGAGACCAAAGTGGACAATTCGATACAGGTGCAAGAGGGAGACAAAAGCACCGTATTTGCTACCCAATGTACAGGGTTATGATCAGAATTTTCTTCCACTAAGCAAGCTGCTTCCAGGCCCTTGTATTTTACCAGCTCTCAGAAATTAACTTTCATAGTACAATTTTCTTGAAAGTTCATTTATAATTGCAAAAGTTTAGTGCTCCTTCTCACTCCAGTAACTACAAACATGAATTATATGTAAGGTCATATGCAGTGAGTAACAGGAATATATTTAAGGAAGCTATTCAAATACAAAGTGCTGAACATTTTTCCCCTAGGGTGACTTTTCTGAACTTGGCACTAGAGCTATTCTTAGATTCAACTTCATTTGAAACGCTGTGTCACCTTTTATAGAAGAATGCACTTTATAATTGCAAGTGTATGTGCATACCATTTTTGGTCGGTGAACAGCTTAACTTCTCTTACTAGGTATTCCAGCCTTATTTAATGTGCTATAAAATAATGTCATTAGTTTATAGTAAATATGCCATAACTTATATCTGAAAGAGTTTTCTCCTTCAGGAGTCATCTTGAAGGCAATACAATCATCACAGTGATTCTGACATTGACCAAAGTTAAGTTTTAGAATTCCTTGAAAGTGCTGTCAGGGATTGTGGCATTGTCTTTAATACATCGCTGCCGACAAGAAATCTTTACTTTTTGAGCAAATTTCTATTTGGAAATAGAAAAGATAATTCAAAAGTCCATGATCCATAATATGAATAATTAACATATTTATAAGACAATATTGGCTCTAGTAGTAATTCCAAAAATGTAGGGTCACTGAACAAATATCACCTCCAAGGAGATGACTATGGAAGATATAGTCCTGATTTATACTACTTAGGTAAACTTCTTTGTGTTTTTGTTGTTTTAGCTTGGTTTGTTTTGTTTTGGAGACAGAGTTTCACTCTGTAATCCATGCTGGTCCCGAATTAACCATGGAGCCCAGGCTGGCCTTGCACTCACAGCATTCCTCCTGCTCCTCAGTACAAGGATTACAGCTTCCACCAAGCCCAGCTAATTTTTGTGTGGTACTGGGGTATCAAACTTAGGGCCTTAAGCAGGCTATGCAAATACTTTAACCACTTAGCTATGCTCCCCAGCCCCATTAGATAAACTTCTTTGGCATTCTCAAAATTTAATATCTGATTTATGCTGCAGTGCTTGTCATAACCAAGGAAGCCAATATAAAAACCTCATTCAAGAGTTTTCTTTCTTGAGCTGAGTGCCAGTGTTAGACTAGCTGGTTCTTCTCCTAGCAAGACACATATTATGAACTGTGTCAGCCAATGGATTAGTTGCAATGACTGAACAGGAAGTCCAGCACTGTCTTCATCTCCACTGCAGCAAGATCGCCACCTACCAACAGCATTGCAAAACTAGTTTGCCAAAAGGCCACAAGGCTGAGTGATGTCTATGTTAACAAATCCAAATAGAAAAACTGGGCAGCACCTTCAGAATACAGGCCTTCAAAATACCAGTATACTGTGCTGAACTCCAACTCATCAAAAAAACTAACAGGCCAAGGTCAAGGTAACAATGCTACATTATCACATCATGAACTGTGGCATTTCCACACTGTTGTGTCTTCGGTAAGCATATCCGTTGTTTGAAAGTCAACAGTTTATCACTCTCAGTTTCAAAAGTTAACTATGATTAGTAGACCAAGGCAGGTGTACAGATTCTGGTACCTCTTTTTAACAATAACCCTTTGACTGAACATTCTTGTCTTGTCCCTAAATAACTTCTCCTAATTGTCAAGGCTTAGGAGTCAAGAATCAAATAATCATATTCTTTAATGTTATTGCCAAGACTGTAGTAAATTTTATAACCTTGAATATGACAAAGCTGAATTTAGAAACTCTTATAGAAGATGATCTAATTAAGTCAGACTGTAACATATCATCAAACTCGGAGACCATGGACCTACCAGAGGACTATCACATAGTGAAGAGAGCACATCTTCATTTTTTAAATCATTTTTGTGAAAAATATGAATTAATATTTTTCTTCACCCTAAGACAATAATATACTAAATAATTTTATCCAATTTCTTTCAATTATTCTCTAAAATCTTCTTCAACTACCATAATTGTTAAATAAATTCCTCTAAAAATCTCCTTTCTTTCTACTCTGCTGGTTTCATTTTCTGCTCTTTTTCTTTAACACTTGCTGAAAAACTTCCCCTTAAAGAAACTTCTAGAGACACCCTACCTCATTAGGGTCTGCTAAAAGATATTACCAGATTACTAACTGCTTTCCTCTAAAAATCTAGATCTTTAAGAATTAGACAGGATATAAATTTAACTAATTCATCTCTAGGATAACTTTCTAATAAATTTTGGCCACTTAAAATAATATTTACACATTACATTTCTTTAGGTCATTTATGAAAATTTTATTAATTTTCTTCTCTATTAAGCCAAATTAGGAGCCTTAATTCATTTGTGAAAATATCATTGTATAAAGTACATAGAAAGTGAAAACTTCCACCTCATAAAATATTATCCAAGAGTTGCTACTAAATCCGTACAGAACTCTAGACGTGCAAGAAGGTTGATATTCACTGTGATTAGAAGAAAGCAGGCAGAACAAGTCAGTGTGGCTGAACAGTGATTCTCCAAGACAGACAGGTAGAGTCTTGCCTTGTGAAGACATACCTAAAGAAAGATCATTGAAGTCATCTTTGGGTCCTCTGGTGCCAAGGCCACCAGCCACTGACATTTCTGATCTGAAAAAATAAACTGTGGCATATCTATTTGCAAGACACTGAACTTGACTCTAGAAACAAGTCTGAGTGGGGAGTTGGCATCATGCATAGAACACCGACTATGTTCCAGGATGTTACACAGGTAATCTCATTGAGTGTTTATATCAAACCAGAGAGAAAAGTATTTTATTCCATTATATATGAAGAAATTATAGTCAAATTGGCAACTGAAGTGACTGGTGTTAGTGGGTTTAATTATGTCCCCCAAAAAGGAATGCCCAAATCTTAACTCGCAGCCCCTTTGATGGGAACACATTTGGAAGTAAAGTGTTTGCCAATGTAGTCACATTAAAAGGACAACATACGAGTTGAGCCCAGCACTTACAGTCCTGGAAACCTACCACCCAGGAAGGCTGTTGCAGGAGGATTGCAAGTACAAGGCCAGCCTGGACAACCTAGAAACTTAGCAAGACCCAGTCTTAAAATTTAAAAACAAAAAAAAGGATGTAGATCAGTGTGAAGACCCTAAGTTCAATCCCCAGTAAAAAAGTAATTACTTAAATTAACTAATTAAAAATGAGGACATACAAGTTAGTGTGGTCTCTCAACCCAATAATCAGTGTCTTTATAAGAGAAAGGAAATAGAGATTTAGATACAAAAACACAGAGAAGACCAGGTAACGACATAGGCAGAGATTGGCATGGTATGTCTACAAGCCCCAAAATAGCAAAGCTAGTTGGCAGGTACTAGCAGCCAAGAAGAGGTAAGGAATGACGCTTCTATAGAACCTTCAAAGGAAGTATTGGCCTGCTGAAGTCCTGATTTTGTGCTACTAATCACCAGAACTGTGAAAGAATACATCTTTGCTGTTTGCTATTTAAGGCCTCCAAGTCTGCGGCAATGTGATAGAGCAGTCCTCGGACACTAAAACATCAGCATCACATGGCTGATGAGTGGCAGTGCTAGAATTTAATCATAGTAATTTGTTCTAAAATCCAAACGAAACCCAACCACCACGCTATCAAGGAGGTGGCTACTCAATTCTGGAATCTATTCCAGATTACTCCAGACTTCCTGAACCAAATATAAGTGGCAAACTGGCTGAATTCAAGCTAAGAATTACAAATGCCTAAATTCTGCATTATGTAGTCTTATAAAGAATTGACACATGCAGAGCTGTATAAAGAAGCAAAAAGGGGTCTAAAGAGCTGGAGCTAGAGCTCAACAGTGACATTGACCGTCACAGAGCCAGGACAAGTCATGGTACCATTTCCTGCTCCCATCAAAGGTCAGTATGCATATTCCAAGGGATATTCAACAGCGATAAAACCAACCATGAACTGTATTACCCACCAAGAACCTGCCAGACACTCCTTTTATTCTCATGTTTATTTCTTTGATCAGTAAGCCTCAATTGCTCTTTCTGAAAATATTTTGCAGTTGAATTGGCAACATCTACCTTTAATTGTTTCATTCTTGTATCTCTTTATTCCCAGGCATCAAGAGTTAAAATAATAGAAATACAGTGCACCAGATTTCTTGCTCCTTTTGAATTCACAGTGGCTCATGCTTTCAATTCAGGGCCCAAACCGGATCAGTGCCCTGGTAGCCACAGCAGACGCAAAAGAGAACTGGGCTGTTTCAAAGACAAGAGCAATGAACCATCCCCAGCACAAGTATAGTGCAACGATTAGCCTTTTGAAACCATCAACCATGCAATGACATCAGTACTAAATTTGTTTGTTTTCCAGGATGACCTATCTTTAAGAATGTAAAGCAGGCAAAAACGCATCTGTTTCCTCAGCTGTGTTGAACAGAGTCGAGCGCAGTCCCCCAGTGACACATCCTGTCCTATCCGACAGGTGTGGAAAGCAGCACACTTAGCTAAGAAGAAGTAGGTTATTTTCGCTTTGACTCGCCCTTCTTGGTGTGTACTCAAAAGAGTGCTATTTATAAAAAGTTCAGAAATCAAAAGATGAATGCCACTGAGGAGCTTTCGAGGCACCCTCCTGAAGATTGCTGGGTTTCTTCTGTAGCCACATAAGAAACTGTAACTGCTTAGCAGGAGAGCAATCAGGTGATTATAGGTGGAAGGTGGAAACTGGAGCCCCTCTTTCTACTCTTTGTGAATTCCTTCCCTGGGGTGAGCCACAGCCTTACCACATCACAATGACTTCTTGTATAATTGTAAACACATAGCTAAGATTACCGGCAATATTATTGTTGTTATTGTTTTTCTTGTTCTGTTGTGGGTCGATTTGATTTCCTCAGATTGAATGTGGGATGTCTGTTGAGTGTGTGTATATGTATGTGTGTGTGTGTGTGTGTGTGTGTGTGTAGATGCTGTGTATACATCAATTGTTGTAGGATAAATGAGAAATATTTCTTTAACCTTCCAAGAGATGCCAATAAAATTAATGAATATTAGCTGGGCCAGATGGCGTAGGCAACCTGAGACCATAATACTTTCTGAAGTGAGTCAGAAGCCAAAGGTAAAATATTGACTGGTTTCTCTGATATAAGAAACCCAGATCACAATTATTTCATAGAACTTACTGTGGGGAATAATGGGAACTGGAGGGGAGGGGAAAAAAAGGGTAGGGTTGAAAAGAGAGAAGGGAAGGGTTTGTAACTTTGCCATGACACGTATGTGCACAAAGTACTCAAGATCAATGTAAACCTTATGTATTGTATATTGTACTTATACATATCAATAAGATGAGGAAGGAAAAACAAGTTCAATCTTAAAATATTTATGTAAAATCTAGTGAATTCCTCTCTTCACCTGACCTGCAGTGTTCCAACAGATCTCTGGTCACTCACACTGGGTTAGACCTTGATTCTGACAATGCTCGCACGTGGCTCACGTGCTGACTTAGTGGTAAAACAGAACAAGAGGTGAGAGAAAGAAGACTAAGTCAATGTGTAAACAAGAATGTTTCTTCTTATTACTTTTTAAAAAAATGTTGGCTTCCATTGATGAGGCTGTCTCAGATGAAAGGGAAATGGAATCAAAAATACAGGAGGGAAAATAAAAGCCAGAGATGTCTGATAATTGCATTTTAAGCTCATGTTCCATATGAGGATTGGAAAGAGAGGCCAGACTGAGAGACTGCCACGTAGGACACCACCACAGGGACAAAGGACAAATAAACTCCTGTGCTCTTAATCTGTTACTCATTAAAAAGATGGTTTGTGCTTTCTTCTCAAACAGTCAGAACCTTAAAAGCAGTTCTTGCTAAAAACTGTTACCCTTCACTGGGACCAACAGAGGCCCAGGAGGTAACTAAAAGACAGCAAAACTTGACTTGCATTTCGTACTCGTTATTACCTTAAAACCTTGGATATAGGTGTGTTAATCATTTAGGCAAGGTTGGCAGAGCAAGGTTTGAATGTCTGCAAGTATTATAATAATCTTTTAAAATTTATGATCTAGGAAATTTCAGAGAAGGTTATAAGTGAGAATTGTTTTAAATGTGGAGCTTTAGACACATAAATGACTCATAAGAATTACTTTGTGTGTGTGTGTGTGTGTGTGTGTGGTACTAGGGATTGAGCCTAGGCCCATCACACTGAGCTACATCCCCAGGCCAATTTTTAGTTTTGATTTTGAGATAAAGTCTTACTAAATTGCCCAAGGTTGGCTCAAATTTGTGATCCTCCTGTCTCAGCCTCACAGAGAATTGGAATTTTAGGCTTGTACCTCAAGGCCCAGTCAAAAATGAGCTTATAAAATGTATGTGTGCATATATATATATATATATATATATATATATATATATATATATATATGTACATAATTTTATTTCGTATAGTTATCAACTATAGGAATTAGCTTTCTCTAGGTATCAAAGATAATAGTAAAATGGAGGCTGATGTGTCTTCAAATGCTTTGACAGAAAAGTGCTCACAACAAGGTGGGGAAGTGATAAGTGTCTTTCTTTTATATCTGGCAATTGTCATAACAGTCACAGAGATAATACCACCCCATCATTACAGGGGTAGCCCAGGGCCCCAGGCCCAAGCCGCCCATCCTTACCTCTCTTCCTACCCACACCCCAGCCTGCTCCCTCCCCTGCCTGCAGCTGCTTCTCCTCCATGCTGCAGGAACATCAGTTTTTCATTGCTTCAGGCTGGACCTCTGAGCATCCCCCCACTCCCACCTGTACAGCTGGCGCAGTGATTAGCTCTGGGTTAGAACAGAGAAGGACCATTAATTCCCAAAGCATGTCATTGTTTACTTGATTGTCTGCCCATGAAGAAATCCCAGGCTGTGGGGAAAGGATGCTGTTTTGCAGATTCTCCACTAGACTGAGAAAAGCAAACAGCAGCAGAGGGATGAACAGACAACGAGGAAAGCAAATGCCATTTTAAAAAGTTGGGGCGGGGGAGGTTCTTAAGAGGGCAAGCTGCTGTGGGATTCCTGGTAGTGTGTGTATAAGGCTGTCAGTGTGCATTGCATTTCCTTCTAAGCCTCTGGTTGGTTTTTCCTGAAGCCTTGTCCCCATGAGACTGAGGCTGAGGCCTAAGCCACTCCCGCTACCAGCTGTAAATGTTGGGCCCTGACACCAAATGATAGGGAAAAAATAGCTGTATAGATGCATGTCTTTGGACTTTAGAATAGTTTTGTTAGTCTGGGTTCTCCAAAGGAAAAAAAACACAGGATAAAGGGGCTTAGTGGTTTGTTGTGGGGGGTGGCTGATTTAAGAAATTAGCTTATGTTGTCACAGAACAGGATGCAAGTGGTCCCCCAAATAGACACACGAACCCAGCCCCATTCTGCCCATATAATAGGTTTGTTGACTTGAATAACATAAAAAGCGTTTTTAGGAATAATCAGTAAGAGATTCCAGACAAATTTATTAACAAAAATTGGGAAGGATACATTCACATAGATTATGGGCTGTCATGAGATGGTAGAAGAGGCACAAGAAATTTCAAAGTACCAAACAGAGTGTGGGCCCTCATCAGACAGAAGCAGAAATGATCGACCTGTAGCCAGAGATGGGTGTATGTCTCAAGGTTTCGGGGATGGATGGGACTTTCTAAACCCATAGAAAGTTCAGGTTTGTTTCCACCCATAGGTAGAAAGATAATGGCTCATTTTTACAAAATAAAGGAACAAGCCTAGTCTATTTTTCCATTCAGTTCATTGTTCCCTTTCTTTTTTTTAGAGTAGGTGAGCTAACTTGTTCTGATGGTACTAGCGATCTGTCTTATTAGTTATTCATTGATGGGACAAAATACTTAACATCCACAATTTGAGGGAGGGAAGATTTATCTAGCTCACAGTTTCAGAAGGTCTCACACAGTCAGTTCATGGGCAGCCAGCACATGGCTGGGGCTACAAACCTGCTCACAGCATTGCAGAGAGAAACCAAAAGAGATAACAGACAAGTGAGTCACCAGACTCGGGCAAGGCTAGAGCTTTCCCAGGAAGGACCCATAACAATGTTTCTGAGACGTTACTATGGAAGTATTTTTACTTAGTTCAAGCTGCCAGTTGTACCCACTCCACCAAGGGCAGGTGGCCCTCCCTCACTTCCTAGCCCACCAGTCAATAACAAACACCTGAAAGTTCTGCTCAGGGGACTTCTAGTCTCAACAAGTCCACGCAATCTTTCCAGGTCAGACCCCAGTCCTCTGCCCCTCTCAGCCAGGCCCTACTTCCCAATAACAGACATTTTCAGTAGTTATCCCACTACATCCAAATACATGAGGTTTGTGACACTCCAGACCCAAACCAGAGCAGAATCTAGCCCAGGGCCTGAATTACATACTAGCCTAGTTTTGATTTCTGATTTTGAAACAGGGTCTTGCTAAATCTCTTAAATTGCCCAGACTGAGCCTGACTTTGTAACCCTTATGTCTCGGGCTGCCAGAGTGCTGGGATTACAGGTCTGTGTCAGCACCCAGCTGTAAAAACATTCTTTGAGCTAGCTCTCTGAGTCTGCTTAAGATCAGATCCCTGACCTTCACTTTATCAGCTCAGTTAATTCATAGACTTAATGTTTCTTTAAGAGAATTTAGGTATAATTGTCCAGGGAGAAAAGAAGCATGAAGAAGCCAAGAGTTGGGTGACTTCCATTGTGTCCCCAATTGTAGACTTCTTAAGAGTACAAGTTTTTAAATTATCATTTTCCTTGTCTCCTTTCTACCTGTCACTACTCCTGACCTACCTCAATGTGGCTGCAAGGGCAGCTAGTACAAATTTTCAGAGTAGTCTAGCAGGCTGCAGAACCACAAAAGACTTGGAGCTACAACTCAAGTCCAGAGCAATCTTGAAGCAGAATCACTGAGGGGAACCTCAGTCTCTCCTCTTACAGCATGCGGCACATTATGGAGAATGATCTGCTTTACTCAGTCTATTGATCCAAATGTTAATCAAATATATAGAGTACCTTTACAGTAATATCTAGACCATTATTGGACCAAGTTATCCCATAGAATCAACTATCACTGTAGTCCCAAAAGCCTATGTAGTAGACTAGGACTGAACCTGAATCAGTGCTGAGATATAGGCAACTGCCCCAAGGATCTTCTCTGTGCTGGTGATTTTGTGACAGCTTGAAGCCCTCATAAAAACAAAAAGGAAGATCTGCCTTCCACAGGCCTCTCCCTAGTTTAAGTCTATTTTAAAAATACAACTCTCAGGTAGGACAGGAGGTGCAGGCCTGCAATCTCAGAGTTCTGGGAGACTGAGGCTGGAGGATTGTAAGTTTGAGCCTAACTTGGTGACTCAGTGAGGCCCTGTTTCAAAATCAAAACTAAAAAATGGGCTGGAGATGGAGCTCAGTGCAAAGTTCCTGAGTTGGCTCTCCAGTACCAATGAAGAAAGAGAGAAAGAAATATTAAAACCTTACTGGTGCCTCCCACATTCATCCCAAATGATACGTCTGCACAAGCTCCCCTACATGGGAGCTGAGTGGTCTCTGCCACTACTTCATGTCAGCCAGGTGGGTTGTGCCTCCAGGCCATCAATCACTGTAACATCAAGAGCACGGAGCGCTTCTGCAACAGAGGTTCTGCTGGTATAGCTGGAGGTATAGCTCAGTGGCTAGAGCAGTTGCCTAGCATGTTCAAAGCCCAGAGTCCAATTTCCCAGTACCACACACACACACACACACACACAGAGAGAGAGAGAGAGAGAGAGAGAGAGAGAGAGAGAGAGAGAGAGCCAGATATGATGGTACACCTGTAATCTCAGGGAAGAGAGCAAGTGGCAAAAAGGGCCCAGGCTGGGCTACACAGTAAGTTCAGGACCAGCCTGAACTACAGAGTGAGACCCTGTCTCAAAAACAGAACAAAACATAAAGGTCCTTAGGTTGGGCCTGACAGTCAAGATAAGCATGTAGGACATAATGAAAAGACTGCTAGACTGGGAACAAGGCAAATGAGTGCTATATTTGTCACTAACAAATACCAATTAAGCATGGCACGTCTACTTCCATATTAGCAAAATGAGAGGACCAGGCTTACTTCTCAGCTACCTGAGAAGCTGTGGCAGGGGAATTGCAGGTGTGAGTCTACTCTGGGCAACTTAGTAAGATACTGTCTGAGAAAAGGATAAAAAAAGAGAGTTGGACCCAGTGACCCACAGCTGGATGTGCCATTCCAGATCTAATATTCTTTCATGTCATCATCCAATTGTAATGTGGGTTCTGACCACGGGACACCTTCATCCAACCCACCGCCAAGCTGGGCCAGGATTTTAGAAGATAGCATTTTGGATTACTATAGTTTATTTTTCTATCTACTCATTCACAAATTCAATACATTTGTGCCTAGCCCATGCAAAGAAGTCTCTCATGGTTTTATATATGAGACATACAAACAATTTAAATGCAGGGTTCTTTTCTCAAGAAACCTTAAATCTAGTGGGGACAGGGTTCAGTTAGGATGAATTTAGATGCAAGTAATAGAATTTCTAACCAAAAGGGATATAAATATTGTTGACTTTTATTTATCTGTAATAAAAAGAAGTCTAGACATTCTGGAAACAAAAGAAAAATCTGTGGTTGCCAGGGTTTGCAGGGGAGAAAAGGATGAATATCAGAGCCCAGAGTTTTGTTTTGTTTTGTTTTAAGACAGTGCAACTACTCAGCATGTTGCTGTAATGTCCCATCTTCACACACGCGCCCACTCATAGAAGGTCTAACACCAAGAGAGATTGCAATGTAAATTATGGACTTTGAGTGGTGTGGGTTCATTGATTGAAGTAAATGTATTTCCGGTGGTGGGGATGTCAAGCATGAGGGATGGTAAGTGTTATGGGAGCAGAGGGTTATGGGAAATCTCTGTTCTTTCCATTATGCTGTGAACCTAAAACTGCTCTTTAAAAAAAAATAAAGTTTGTTTTTTTAAAAAAAAATATGGAAATTGCTAGTTCCAGGACTGGTTCAGGACCAGAGATTTCAAAAAGGGCAAATCTTGCTAATGGCCTCTTGGCTTCTTACCCACAGGCTTGTCATGTCCTGGTCACAAGATGACCATCACACTCCATCAAGCTGAACGGCTTTGCACTAGTGTCTCACAAAGGAGAGTAGAAGTCATAAGAAAAAAAAGTATTTTGCTTTATGGGCTTTGGTTTTTTTCCTCAGGAAAAAAAATGGCCAGATATAGAACAGACTTCCCCTTTGATCTTATCATCTGGAATTGAGTCACACCCCAGCCCTATGCTAATCCTGAAGGGAAATGGGATTTCTGTTGGAATTTATATCTGTGTGTCTTTGTGATAACTGACAAAAAAAAGAAAATGACTCACAGGAACGATAAACATATTTTTCAAGTATTCATATATTTACATGGAAAGTATATATTTTCTTTTATATATAGACAAAGGAAAATCCAGATATTCACATATTCAAATCCAGATATTCATATATTCTCAGGGAGTGTATTTCTATATACTTTTTTCTCTTCATCATATATACATAGATATAAATACACAAAAGAAAATTCAGAAAAATTTACTTTATTAAGAATAAAAAGAAATATTTTCTTTGCCTCACAGTTCTTACCTGAAACACTTTAAACAGAAGAAAAATTAACAAGAAAAAAATTAACAAGTTTATTAACATGTACAGCACACACCATGCTAAAAAAAAAAAGAAAGAAAGAAAGAAAGAAAGAAAGAAAGAAAGAAAAACTTCCTTGATGGAAAATACCTCAAAGCGGTGGCTTAGAACTCTGGCTTATGCAGGGCCCTTAAAAGCAAATCAATAAAGCTTGTGGGAAAGGATAGGACAAGAAGTGGTCTTAGGTTCCCATAGTAGGACACTGTGGGAAAGTAAATACACTGGAAGAAGCGAAGGGCTTAAGCTTGTTTGCAAATTCCTCTGTTTCCATCTCTGGGCTGATAAGGGTCTGAAGCCATCTCTAGGACGGGAGAGTTTATGTCCTGTCTTTAGGCAGAAAGAGAGAGACCGAGATAGATGTTCCTACCCCTGCAGCTTCCTAATCTCCCAGAGCTCGAGAACATTTTTTAATGTCAAGGAGCAGATTTTGGAAGGGCCTATTCTGGTTTCTTTCAACTAGATGGGAACATTTGTTGAGCAAGAAACAAAGGGTGCACGAACAGAGAGACTTCAAGACCAAAGTAGTAGGGAGGCTTATCTAGTGAAGCTCACAGCACGGTTTATAAATTAGAAAAGAGAAAGTTAGGCCAGCCCAGTGGCACAGGCCTGTAACACCAGCACTCTAGGAGGCTGAGGTAGAGGGTCACAAGTTTGAACCCAGCCTGGGCAGCTAGCAACTGAGTGAGACCCTGTCTCAAATCAAAATAAAAAAAATAGGCTAGCAGATATGGCATAGTGTGGAGTCCTGGGTTCTATCCCCAGCACTAGGGGAAAGAAGCCAGAGAGGAAGTCTGCTGTGCTTAGTTCTCTTTAATTAGCTCACAGTATCTTTACCTTTCAGAGCGTATCTCTGGGTATATAGGTCAGAAAGGATCGGACTAGAAAACACTGGGTCCTACCTGCTGCTGCAGAATCGCTTGTTCCCTTGCTCCCGGGAGAAACCCCCAGGCCTTCTGATGCCACACAGAAGCCTTCTGTGTGCTTCTACATGTGCAGTGAGAGCATAGGAAAACAGTTTGATTTTCAACACTCACACACTATGTTCTCTTCTCCCCCTACATACATACCTATAATAAAGTTTTTAATTTATAAAGTAGGCATTGTAAGAGGGTAACACCTGGGCCTAGTGGCACAGGCTTATAATTCCAGCCTGTGGGAGGCTGAGGCCCCAGCACTGCAATTTCAAACCCAGCTTGGGCAAATGAGAAATTTAGCAAAACTCTGTCTCAAAATCAAAATAAAGGCAGATGTATCTCAGTGCTCAGTGCTAAGGCTTTGGGTTCAGTCTTCACCATTACCAACAAAAAGAGGGGGGTTAACAATGATAAATAACAATGAAATAGAACCATTATAATAGCATACTGTAATAAACATTATTTAAAATGTGTGAATTGTTTATTTCTGGAATTTTCTATTCAATATCATCAGACCTAATTGACTAAAGCCAAAGAAAACTAGAAAATGAAACTTCAGTTTTAAGAGGAGACTCTTGTATCAGTGTTTTTGTTTTCTTTTTTCCCCCATTTTTGTCAGCATACATACGCAATACACTGAGGTATTGAATATGTATCAATGGTTACAATGAGCTTGAGTATTTTGTGCACACTCATATCAGATCAACATTACCATCCCTTCCGCTCCCCCTGTTGGCCCTCCCGCTCCCTCCCTCCTTCCCCTCACTTCTACTATTACACCCATTTGGTTCTATAAAAATGCCTGTATCCTGGATTTCTCATATTTAAACAATAAAAATCTCAAATAAATAAGAATGGGTCGTGTTAATGGGCAAGCACCCTGCTCTCGCTCTCCCTCCTATGCCTGGCTCTATCTCCGTGACCCCGGTAAGACCTAAGCTGCAGATTCTCCCTGCTCCCTAAAATATCAGTGAAGAGGGTCTAGGTGAATTCTCCATCCCTCCCACTACAAACAAATTTTGTTTTATGTCTACACAGTGGAGTAAAGCGGTACAGTCGATCACCATTTCAAAGGTAGGCCCTGCAACCCTTCTAAAGGCCAGACCAGTTCCCCTAGCAAGATCAAGCTAATCTCACCCTCTGATGCGTAAAGAAATCACAGGCTTCACAGCCAGATTTAGTTAGGCTTTCCACCCTGGTCTGGAGATGTTAGGCAATCATCACGGGGCCCCAGTTTTCCCCCTGAAAGTTGGAAAAGCAATCATCTCTTGTCTCACGGGGCTGCTGAAACCACTGAATGAGAGAAGACTGTGAGGCTCTCAGCATTACGCCTGGCACATACCATTGCTTAATAAATGTTGAAGGTCAAAGAATGATCTGACTTCCTTCAACAGATTGCAAAATCGAGGCAAGCATTAGGTCTAATAAGTTGTTTACATCTTTCTCAATGACAGATCCCCTCCCTGCCCACCTAGCATAATGAGTTTGATGTCAATTATGAATGAATAAATGCATTTCACATGCATGGGGATAGCTACTATCCCCAAAACAAACAAAAACAAAACAGAAAATAACAAATGTTCAAGACAGCTGGGAGAAGTTGGAGCTCATGTACACTGTAGATGGCAATGTAAAATAGTGGAGCTGCTGCAGAAAACAGGACGGTGGTTCCCCAAAACAAAAATAACTTTTTTCTCTTGCAGTACAGAAAAGACTGGGATTGAACCCAGTCTTGGGCTTACACCAATTTCTGGGTGTGCACCCAAAAGAATTGAAAGCAGGGACTTGACACAAGTAGTTGTGTATCCTTGTTCATGACAACATTGTTCACAATCACCAAAAAGCGGAAGAAATGCAGACCTCTATTGTTAGACGAATGGACGAACAAAAAGTGATTATACATACAATGAACTATTATTCAGCCTGGAAAAGGAAGGAAACTCTGATACACACTATCATAGGGGTAAACCCTAAAGACATGATACTAAATAAAATAAGCCAGTCACAAAAAGACAAATACTGAATGATTCCACTTGTGTGAAGTACCTAGAACCGTCAGATTCAGAGAGAGAAAAGCCTGCTAAACTTTTAGCTTTGACTATTGTTTATTGACTGTTTGACTATTGTGATATTGTTTTCATAGTGTGTCTTTTAAGAAAATTGTATTTTAATGTTACTCAAATTATTATACTCAAGTTGTTTTTGGTACATAGCTTATTTTAAGATATTTTCAAATTCAGTTTAATAACCAGTGTCTTTTAGTTTGAACAATTTACATTGTAGGTAACTGGTGATTTATTTAACCGATTTTTTTATTTAGGTTTCACAGTTTGCTATTTGCTTTCTGTTTGTGCCTTCTAATTTTCTGTTTTTCTCTTCTCTTTTTTTCCTGTTTTTATGATAATGTGAAATTTTATATTAAAATTAGAAAAATACTCCTGTGTGTCTTAGTTACTTTTTCGTTGCTGTGACTCAATACCCGAAACCCACGAACCTAGGAAAGGAAAGGTTAATTTTTACTCACAGTCTCGAAGGTCACAGTCCATTCAGGGGTGGCCGGCAACAATCGAAGAACAGGACAGAGGCAGAGGTGGAGGCAGCTTCCCCGACAAACAGGAAGACAAGCTGAGGCTAGTTGAGACTAGTCCACATCCTCCAGGAAGGCAGGTGCAGCTTATGTATCCTTTCAGGGCTCCGCCCAGTAACCAGCCCCTCCTACATCCAGGTGTGGCCACTACACACCGTTAATCCTAACTTAACTGCAATCCACTCCTCCACACCAGACCCCAATCCACCAACATCACATGGTTCCATTAAAATACGTGAGACTTTTGGGGGACACTCCAGATCCTAACCACAACACTGTGTAACTCATTTGCTGGGCTATGTATATTTATTTTTTAAATGTTTTTGTGAATTGTAACCTAACTTTTTATTACCTACTGAGTGATTATATTTACCAGCTCAAATAAAACACAGAAGCCTTGTAGAGTTGAGGACTACTTATCCTATTCTCTTTAATATTATAGATATCATATGTGATACTTGTCAGTTACTTTGAAAACTCCAGTAAACAATATTATAAATTTTGCTGTTTCACAGTCATCATATTTTTTAAAAATAGTCTATTTTGTTTAAAAAGGTAGTTCCAATTTTGATTTCTATTCTTTCTGGAAACAACTTTTTTTAATCTTCTTTCTTCTCCTTTTTTTATGTGTGGTTTTTTTTTTTTCATTTGCCAGGAGCTAGGGGAGTTCTTTAATGGGTAGAGGTTCAGTTTTGCAAAATAAAAATTTTTGATATCTTACTGAGCTACAAGATAAATATACTCTGAACCATACTGTACTGTACACTTAAAAAGAAGTTAAAATGGCAAGTTTTATACTATGTGCATTTACCAAAATTTAAAAAAAAAATCCAAACAGGAACACATGAATGTGCTGACATTACCACACCATGAAGAAACCTTGAAAACATTTCAGTACGAGAAGGAAGCCAGGCACAAAAGACCACTATTGCAGGACAGTGTTCAAGTGACACAACTGAAACGGGCAAATTCTATGGACACAGGAGGTAGATTAATAGTTTCAGCAACTCAGGGGGATAGGGAATGGGTGTGGTTGCTAATGGGTATGACATATAGTTTGGGGGTGATGAAAGCATTTTTATATTAGAAAATAATGATGCCAATACTACAAATATACCAGCAATCACTACGTGGTTTCTTATTCTTTTATTATCAGGTATTTGCAATACAGAATGATACCAATCAGCTTGAGAAATTAGTGTATTTACATATCGCATCCTGATCATTTTTACTGCCCTTTCTCCATCACACTCTCTCACCCTCTGCCAACATCCCCTTGCCTTCACCACAAAGTGTATCTTCTTACTTTCTTCCATCGCTCTGTTACCTTTCTTGTGGCTTGGGTTTTTTCACATTAAGAAACCATGTGATCTTTAACTTTCTGTGTCTGGTTCATTTCGCTAAGCAGAATGGTCTCAAGGTGTGCCCATTTTCTGACATATGATAATCACTAAATTGTGTACTTCAAAGTGTAACTTTTACTGTTTGTCCATTCCATCTCAATACAGCTGTCACCAAAAGAGGATGAGGAGGGTTTGATCAGTGGGTGCCAAATCAGACTTTCCTCATCCTCCCTCTACTACTCCCTTGACATTCTGTCTGCTGGAACTGGCAATAAATTAAAACGATCTCGGTATTTTGGATATAATTAAAATCTCATCTGTTCATTCTTTCTTTTTTTGAAATTTTGGTGACAGCTGTATTGAGAGATGGGTTTTTTCTTTCCTTCTTTTGTTTAGTTTGGCTAGAAATTTATCAATCTTATTCTTTTGAAGAACAAATTATTCAATTTATTGAACTTTGGTATTGTTTTTCAGTTTCAATTTTATTAATTTCTATTCTAATATTTATAATTTCTTTTCTTCTGCTACTTTTTGATTTAGATTGTTCTTGTCTTTCTAGGACTTTGAGGTGTATCATTAAATTGTTTATTTAGAATTGCTTCATTGTCTTAAAGTGTGTATTCATAGCTACAAATTTCCCTCTTGGTACTGCCTTCATTGTGTCCCATAGATTCGATATGACAGGCTTCCACTGTCATTTGACTCTGGGAAGTTTTAATTTCTTCCCTGGATTCTTGTGTGACCTGTTGTTTGTTCAATAATAATATATTACTTAGTCTCCACTTATTTGTACAGTTTCTGTAGTTTCTTTTACTGTTGATTTCTAGTTTTATTCCATTGTGATCTGAAAGTATCCAAGAAATTATTTCAATTCCTTTGTATTTATTTAAATATGCCTTGTGGCTCATGACATTGTCTATTTTGGGAAATATCCCATGTGCTTCTGAGGAAAAAAGGTGTATTCTGTTGATATTAGTTGGAATACTTTGTAAATATCAGTTAAGTTCCATTTTTTCCATAGCATGGTTTAATTCTAGTATCTTTGTTAATTTCTTGTCTAGTGACTTGTTTGGCAGACTGAGACAAAGGTTAGTTTTGGAAGTGTGACAGAAGAGTATACAGAAGATACAGAAAAGCAAGATAGAGCTCCAACTCCAGCTCAGAAGAAAGCAGATAAACTGATGCAAAAGAAGCCAAAATAAGAAGAAACAAAGAGAATTATGATTGAAACAGAGAGAATATGACTTCAGAATCTGTAGAAAGTCATTTTGAAAAGGGCATAAAGAGCTACTTGAGAGAGAAAGAAATGCAAAAACTAACAAATACAACAGAAGGAAAGAAAGCAGAAGAAGGAAAAGGGAAAAAAGAAGGAAGAAAAGGCATTCAAAACCCACAAATCAATACTAGAAAAAGAATACGTCAATATATTTTTTTAAATTGAAATGCCTGAGGGTATATCTCACTGATTAAAGCTCTTGCCTAAGAAGCTTGAGGCCCTGGGTTTGACCCAACAGCACCACATAGTAGCAGGGTTTGGTGGCACATGCCTGTAATCTCAACACTCAGGAGGCTGAGGCAGGAGGACAGATGTAAGTTTGAGGCCAGAGCTAGACCCTGTCCCAATGTATATATATATAGAAGTGAGTTCAAAGTCCAAAACATTTTTTTCCTGCGTCATTTGAACGAGAAGTCTCTCTATCCAAGACCTTCAATCTTGCTGACCAAGAGGGGAGAGTAGACTCAGTTTCTTCTCTTCCTATGTCTCAGTGTGGGAAGATGTGCCTCTTCAAAGTATCTCTCACCGCTCTGTAATGTTTGGTGGAAAAAGGGCAAGATAGCCCCGTGTCAAAAGGTGCTACACTCTCCTCCCCCTGGGCAAGCCAGGTGCACTGCTCCCCTCCCACCTGTGCACCGCAGGCGTAGGGAGATGAGACTTCTGCTTTCTGAGATCTGCTCTCATTAGGCTCAAATCTTTCCGGAAGACCACAACCATTTCCCACCCCACTCCCTGCTACTAGGATTCTTCCCTCCCTTGTCACCAGCAAGAAGGGTACCTGAGTTCCCTGGAGTGTGAACTTGTTAAGAGTCCGTCTCCTGGGAAAACTCAGAATGCGTTTTCAAATCACCTCTGTGGACCTGCCTAGAAGGCTGCGGGTGCCATACCAGCCCTGCACTTTCAGTCCACAGTCCTTAAGCTCTGAGGCCTCACAGGCACAGGGCTCTTCCTATTTCCACAACCAAATGACTCAACGTTCTGGCACGCTATGCCCAGTGCTCTTTTTGTCTGTCTTGAACAGACCCGGGATTGCCCAGCACCTTCCAGGCTGCTCTTCCAGCTCTAATTCTCCCACAATACTTACTGCCTGTGATCCAAGGGCTGACTGAGCACACCTGCCTGCTGAAGTCCTAAGCCCTGCCTGTATGGCCTGGTCCAAGGCTCTTGCCTTGTCTGGGAAGTCATGGCCCCCTGGCTAGTAATCTTTACTGCATTGTCTGAGGTCCCATAGTCACCCTTCAGGTCCAGTTGTTCCTCTGCATTCCTTAGCTAAGCCTTAAAGGAATTTCCTTTACTAAATCTCAGTCTTCTTCCAAATCTGTGCTGAGCCCCTGACAAAGGAATCCTACACCATCGCCATCTCGACTCCACCCATGCATCAATTTAAAACATAAAATACCGAAGGGAAAAGATTGATTTAGAGCAAAAATATGGGTAGCAATAGGTTCAAATAGGTAATCTTAGTAAACCTTAGTCTCAGGGACATTTGTGATTTCCTGGCTAATCACCTAGAAGCAATTGGGCTGCTAGCGGGCCCTGGCCTTGACAATGGGCAGAGAGGACCCTGCAGTCTCTGCGTTGCCTAACCACAGAGTGTCCTCAGGGGACTAAGACTAGACCAGTGCATCTATTCCTCAGAGTGCCCTGCAGGGAATTCAGTTTACTACTTGCCATTGTAATGATGTAATTGCATGCTCCTCATTGATAATGTGCAAAAACAATTACAAGACAGTATATAAACAAACAGCTGGTGAGCAAGCCTCTTGCAAAATGCTAAAGGCAAACTTCAAAAAATAATTTTTCAAATCAGTTTTTTAAACCTGACAGGGTACTTCCAGACGTGCAGACGAGCATATGTGGAGCTCAGAAGCAACCGTGACACATTCTGTAAAATGGCATATTGTCAAGACCATTCACAGGAGAGAAACCTACGGCAAGGATGAGCCAGAAAGTAGAACCATGTGATTCCCTGGCAGGCATTCATTCCGATCAACGATCCAACATTTTTATGCTTCAAAACACCTTCTGTCCCCCTAACACATTTGCACACAGCATGGAAACTTCAAGTTGCTTCCCCTGAAAGTGCTTTCTCACTCTTCCGACAAAAACCCATCACATGTGTTCAAGGAGCTCTACTCAACCAAAGCCTCTATGCTTCTGCCTTTCCCTGCTGGGGCTCGAAGAATTTAGCAAGAAGTGCTGCCGTGGGCTAGCAACATCAGTGGTCACGCTCCTAGGCCTCAGGATCTCTGACTGTGATACAGAACCACAATCAGCAATGACGTAGGGAGGAGTCCTCTTCTAACTCCACAGTTACCATAGTCCACTCACCGCTGCTGGCTTCGCTCCAACCATTAGACTTGAAAGTTGTGGAACGCTGAGATGGAGTTATTGTCACACTCGAACAAAACAGAATCAAGAGGCTAAGAAGAGAGGGCCTTATGCATGTGTGGTTGTTAAGAACTATTACAAGGACTTTCTGAAGGGCTCTTATACACATGTGCCTGTAACTAGAACTTTTACAATGGACTTTCCAAATTGCTCCTTGATATATAAGTCACAAGGACAGCTAGCTAGATATACAAAAAACACTTGCCTGATACACTGTTTCCATTTGCGAATACAATAAGCCTCTGGAATCAATGTTCTCTAAAACATCTCACATGTACTGTCCATTTTATCTTTGAAAATCCTTGACTTTCTTCACCTCCCTGAATGTGCCCATCGTTGCCATGGCACATGAATTCCACATTACAATACCCTGCTCTTCCCCCTTTAAGCTGAAGAGGCCTTTTGGTTTGTTATTTAGGTTGACGTGAACTTTCAATGTGACTGATGATTCTCCATGCCTGAAAAAAACACAAGTCATGCTTTCTCTAGTCCTGTATTTTCCTGTATTTTTAGACTTACTTTCTTTTTACGAATTAATGATAATTAAAAACCATGCTACTCTAAACATCAGAATTTTTCTAGGGTGAAAGAAAGAATCTCTCTACTTCTTAAATGTTATAACTCTCCCCCATACTCTTCAATGACTTGAAAAATGACCTATCATGCAAGGTATGTATTCTACCAATTTTCTCTCACCTATAGAAAAGGCCAATAGCCCTTAGAGGTTCAGTTTTTATTTGAAAGTCAAGGATAACATAGAACATTCTGATGTCTTTCTCCATTCATAGTAGTTCAAAAGGGAAAAAAAAAAAAAGCTCCTGACTTATTTTTACCTGCCTACTGAAGTTTCATTTCCCTTTTTCCCAGGAGGAAAGAGAACTTTATCATAGTAGCAAATTGAAATCAACTGTTGCTGCACCTGGTGGCACAGGCCTGCAATCCTAGCACTCTGGGAGGCCAAGGTGGGAAGACTACAAGTTCAAGCCCAGCCTAAGCAACTTAGTAACTTAGTGAGACTCTACCTCTACTGGCTAGGCTTCTGAGAGAAACAGAATAGAAATTATAAGGGAATTTATTAGGATGTCTTATAAGTCTAAGGAGAGAGTCCAAAATGGTCACCTATAGGAAGTGAAGAGTCTAGTATCTGCTCAGATGTGAGACAGAAGAACACCAGTCTGCCACACAACCATAGGTGTCTGTGCCATGGATTAACATCTAAAGGTAATGGCAAGAACCTGCAGACCAGAGCAAATCTGCAATGGAGAGAGATGATGCAGAGACAGGAGCAAGACAATATCTACAGACAATAGTGAAAGCTGGAGCTCTCCCAGCAAACTTCAAGACTCTAATAATCTTCCTTCTTCCTTCCTGTTCGTTTAGTGCAAGCTGCCATTCTGTTGGTTGGGCCATGCACACCCAAGGAGGGGGTTCTGCCCTCATTTGCTGGCCTGCTCTACCAGCTGAATTGGGTGGTTCAAGTTGACATAACCCTTGAAACTATCACCCTGTCTCAAAATTTAAAAGGGGTTGGGGGGGGGGGGTCGGGAATGTAACTCATATGTGGAGGCTTTGAGCTCAATCACCAGTATCACAAAAAAATGAAAAATCAACTGTTTATCTCCAGTTAGAGCAGACCCACAGGGTAAGCAAGACGAAGTCATGGGAATAGAATTGCCCCTTAGGCAGAGTCAGGTGCAAAGTGAAGACCATAAGAGAAGGCTCACCTAAGAGAAGGCAAAGGGGAAGCGGGCGGGGTAAACGTGCATGGCCACTCGGTAGAATCAAATCAACAGAGCACCATAGCCGCAAGAATGTAGCAATCTCCCATCCCGGCGCAACCAAAGCACTGGCACCAGAAGCTTCAGAAGTCTCAAGGTAGCCACACAGGCACACAAAAAATACCAACACAACTCTAGTACTTTGCCACCCAAGTCATCTAACCAGAAAGAGCAGTGTCACTTGTTAGACTACATTTGGTAGATCTGCAAAACTCAGATCCTCCTACTCAACTTCACAAGACCTCTGAATGATTTTAATGGACACGAACAGGCTCTGAAAAACCTTGAGATGAAACACAATTTAGTATTAAAACCCAGTACATGATTCAGTTGAAGCAGAAAATAAGCAACTCTCAAGTGTCAGTGTACCTGACAGTTGCTTGGGAAGACTCTAGCGGAGTCAGAGTGAGGAGGGAAGCACAGGGTTCTATAGTTTTAGCAAGCACACAGGTGACTCTGATTCCAGAAGATCTAACTGGTTTAATTCTGGACAGATGGCGCTCCCATGTATATGTATATGAAATAAAATTTTAAATTTGTGCGTGTATTTTATACGTTCCCGTTGCCTTTTTCCAGCAGATAGGCCATTTTGTGTCCGTTGCCACTGTCAGGATGCGGGTAGGCATGAGTGGATCGAAAGCTCAGGGCAAGTAAGAGAGCTAGAAACAGACAAGCAGGTATGCGGGGAGGCAGCTAGACGGGTCTCTCTCTGACTGTGGCTTCTAAAACCCTAAATTCTTAGCAATACTGGAGGAGCTGGACATAACCCAAAAATTGCTCCATGTTGGGTGAAAGGAGAGACAGGCAGAAAGATATACAACACTGAATCCTGGAGACAGAGTCTCTGGGCTGGGGTTGCTCCTGAGAGGAGACAGCTGTCTCAGAGAGATTCCTGTGCTGTTAAAAAAAAAAAAAAAATTGCATGGAATGGCATAGGAAAGACATGACGTGAAGGAGTCAGGCAAATAGACATGAAGCGTATCTAGGGAGCTACATCTATGAATTGGCATGGTGGGACCCTAACTGTCTTTAATGTGTCTCGCCAGGCACATGCATGGACAGCCAACTTGAAGATCAAATGTGCTGCGCCCCCACTACCACCACCATCATGCTTTAGCTTTCAAAACCCTCTGAATACAGACTGAAATTCAAATGCCAGGAGAACTGGTGCGCATAGCACTCCAGGGATTTAGGAATTACATAGACAGAGATAATAAAGGAAGCTAGAATGTGGAGTGAAGAGTTGCAGTAGCTACATGAGAAGCAGGAAGAGGTATCAAGGAGTCTGCCTATGAGTGCCCTTCCCTGGACACCTCTGAGACAGCTGCTTCCCTTGCCACCACCGCCAACCTTCCCTCTCAGGATTCTTCAACTATCTCCCCAAACATCCTTTATTCCCACTTTAAGTATTTTCTTTATTCCACTCAAAATCGCCATTATTGGCTCAGCAGGAAACACTTCTATTGCCCTTTAAAATTAATGAACCCAAACAACGAAGAAAAACAGGGATTCTTCCTTTGGCCCACTTTCTCCTAGGGCAGGAAAAACTCGGTTTCAAACCGTGCTGCTTTCCCTTCCCACTCCAGCGGCAGAGTGCACCTGTGAACTCCTTCCTGGGGAGGTCAGCTTCCAGCCCAGAGTGACCGGAGGGATTCTCAAATCGGCACACACAAGAGCAAAGTTTCCATACTAAAACAAGATAAATTTTCACATCTAACACTCAGGTATTCTTACCAATGTAGTTCTTCACTTGACGTCAAGGTGAGCTGTGTTAGCTTTGGCAAGAAATACCTGCAAGTAACGGCTCTAGATGTTTGTACCCTCCAAAACTCAGGTTGAAAGTTAACTTCTACCATTGTACGTTAACAGTGATTGGAGGTGGGGCCTTGGAGGGTAGTCAGGATTCGTTGAAGGTGGGGCCTTCATGGCTTGCATTACTGGCTTCATGGGTTGACCCAACTTAGCCAACTTGGTCTGTCCCACCATATGAGGCCCCAGATGACCTTGGAACTCTACTGAGAGTCTCCACCAACAAGAAGACTTTCACCAGGTGTGATCTCTTAACCTGGATCTCGGGATCCAGGACTATAAGAAATAAATTGATTTTAAAAATTGCTCAGTGTTTAGTATTCAGTAACAGCAACAGAAAAGAGGCAAAGTCAGTTAGTGTCCTCATGCCTACCTCTTCAACTTTCTCGAGGTGAGGAGGTTCAGCTTTCCAGAAGATGCAAGTCTTTGCAACCTGAAATGTCAACCCAGAGTGACTCATTCCTATGAAAAGCATTTGCCCTGTAATTAGTCATGGAGTAACCAATTTAAGTGAATTTAGATACATTTCTGGGAATAACAATTGCCTGCTAGAAGAGTGAGCACCCAAACTGAGGTAGAGAGATGGCCAGTGTGAAAGAAAATCCCACACACATTTTTCAGTCTGTCATTTCTGTGCAGGAACGTTTCCTACTTAACCCAAAAAACCCCAGCAGGGTCTGGCCTTCTGCCCACCCCACATCTCCACACCTGCGTGGAACCCTTCTGGCAGCCTGCCCCAGGGCTCCTTGAGGAGCAGCGGGAGGCTTCTCTCTCCTCCAAACCCAGCTAAGAAGTGGAACAAGCTGTCTAAATGCGGTACGGACAATTAACATAAGTGACTCAAATGACAGCCACCGCCTCTGCCTGCCTCCCCACTTTCTCTTCCCTTTCGTCATCTCTGAGACGGAACTGTGGGCGCCTCCTGGCTTTGCAACCTTCCTGCTTTGGCTGTTGCATCCACATACTAATGTGACCTCATCACCCCGCACGGGGGAATCATTGATTTTTAGAGGAGTCATTGATTCCGGGGTGGCCAACTTGGATCATATGACAGAGAAGAAGAAAGAGAGAGAACACAGAGCTGGAAGAAACTACAGGACAGGAGAAAGAAAGAGGATCAACCAGTCATGAGTTCTGGTAGCTTCTCTCCTTCTTGCCTACTTCCTGAAGCCCTGGGGTTCCATGAAGTGTCCCTGTGTTAATATCATGTTAGTATCTCATATCTCCACCATAACTGAACTATATTGTTCATCTTCCTCAAAGTGAGCCAGTCTCATGGACACTGGAGATGTTTCTTTAAATTTGTGTTTGTAACTCCAGCCCTTGGCATCATCTGGCATAGAGAAGGTGACTCGAATGCCAGCTAAATGAATAAAAGGAAAACTAGATTATCAAACATTATTCTCAAAGAGAATGAATTTATTTGAAATGTGTTGTGGTTTGGATCTGGAGTGTCTCCTACAAGCCTCATGTATTTGGATGCTGTCGATTACCAACGGATACTCTGTGCTATTGGGAGGCAGGCCCTGGTGGGAGGGAACACTGGGACTTGACCCAGAAGGAACCAATCACTGAGCAGGACCTGGAAGGGCAGGTCTTCCCTTCCTCCCTCCTTTGGCTTCCTATTTGCCATGCCGTGAACAGCATGTGCTTTCTCCAGTGCGGGTTACAGCTGAGTGAACTGAGACCTTCTAAAACCATAAGCCCAAATATATCTTCCCTCTCTTAAGTTGTGAATGTTAGATATTTTGTCACAGAAAAGTCACTGAGACAATGTCCTACATACACACAAGTATCATGCATGCAAATATTTTGATTTTTTTCTGTCACTTATGAGTTGATAACTAAGTAGAATATTATTTTGCAAATAAGCATGACTACTTATATAAAACACATAGCAGTAAAATAAAAACAGTACCTGTACATGAATTTTTTTTTCAGTATGGGGTATTAAACTCAGGACCTTCACACTGAGGTGTACTCCCAAATCTTTTATTTTTTATTTATTTTTTTTTTTGACAGGGTTCCTAAGTTGCCCAAGCTGGGCTCAAACTTGCTATCCTCCTTCTGCAGATTCCCAGAATGCTGGGATTACAGGCATGTGCCACCATGCCCACTTTATGAATAACTTTTAAAATTCCATGAACTGTTACACAAAATGGATTTAATGAATATGGGAGTTTTCTGAACAAACACATGAGAATGGAGCACATTTTTCTCTGTGGAACTCAGCCGGCTTTGTGACAAAGAGGTAACCATCTAAAGAGTTTCTGAGACATTAAGAGACAACCAAGAAGTCAGGAAACACAAAGGTAAAAGGCAGGAGTGGCCCAAGGGACAGCCAGGTGAGTACCAGGTAGCAGCACAGGGCTGCTGCTACTTTGGAGGATGTAAGGAAAGTGATACAGTCACTTTCTACAGTTGCTTTAATAAAGGACCACAAATTGGTGGCCTGAACAACTGAAATTCATTGTTTCACAGTTCTTGAAGCTGAAATTCAAAACCAAGCTGTTGTATGCTTGGCTCTTTTTGAGTGCTATAAGAAATGAATCTTTTCCAGGACTCACTTCTTGGCTTAAGTGGGCACAACTCAATCTGTAACACAGATGCTAAGCCCAATGTGATGAGGATATGATTCTGGCCTAGTTCAAATTTTAGCTCTTCTACCCTCCCAAAATTTTTAATCAGTACACTTTTACTATCTTTGTACCCATTTCTTCTGTATTTTTTTGTTTGGTTGATTTTTGGTTTGGGGATTTTTTTTTTTTTTTTGAGACAGGGTCTATGCTCTATTGTCCAGGCTGGTCCTAAACTTGCCATGTAGCCCAAGACTGGCCTTGGACTCACAGCAATCCTCCCGTGTTAGCTTCCCAAGTGCTAAGATTGCAGGTGTGTGTGGATACACTTAGTGTATGTGGTGCTGGAGAATTCAACTCAGGTCCTAGTGCTTGCTAGGCAAAGCACTCTCACCGCTGTGCAATTCCTCCAGCCTTTTGTATTTTTTAAGGCTGCTAGAAACAAGAGCTTCTTGGTAGTACTTACACCTGTGGAATCCCCTATAGGACCTTCAAGGGTGAGCTATTTTCTCCCTCACAATCATTCAACCTCTTAGCAACAGTACTCACAACCTACTGTAGAGATTGAAAATATTGGACATAGAATTTCTGCCCTATGTGCTGTCAGAGCAAAGGCAGTTGGTCCAATCTTGACTAGTGGGACCAGATGTGGCTTCTTATGGGAACCTTCAGCAAAGCAAATCCTCCTTCACAGCTGAAAGACACCGAAGACACATTCCTGCTCTGGGCACTGCCTGGGTGCCATGAGTAGAGCTCCAAAGTGATTTTAAAACCATGAAAGGAGATTTCACCAAAACATGGAAAATGACAGAACAGGAAAACAAAAGTTCTTAACATTGGTGGACTGATATCCATGTCCTAATCCCTGGAACCTAAAAATCTTAATCTTATATGGCAAAGGGGCCTTTGCAGATGTGATAAAAATCAAGGATCTTGAGATGAAGAGATTATCCTAAATACGTGAGTAGGACCCAAATGCAATCACGCGTCCTCACAAAGGAGGCAGAGGGAAAACTGACTACAAAAGCAGAAGTGAAAGAAGATGGGGCCATTCAAGGAAGGAGCCATGAACCAGGAAATGCAGATGGCCCCTGGAAACTCAAACAGACCCCCCCCAAGAAAAACTCCCCCCTGAGTTTAAACACACACACACACACACACACACACACACACACACACACACACACACATCTCCCAGCTCCCTGTACATACACACACAGAATTGACTTAGGTCTAGGGAAACTGATCTTACCCTCTGGCCTCCAGAACCGTAAATGATGAAGTTGTTTTGGTAAAGCTAAGTTTGTGGTAACATGTCATAGCAGAAATAAAAAATTAACATAACAACCTCACCTATCCTGGGAACACCCTGGATTTCTTATGAAATGATGTCACTCTTTAAACACGTGTGTTTGTAAGCAAGACTTACAGTGATTCTTGGCATGACTTACAACCTGAAGTGTTTTAAATAGTACTTTTAGCATTATTTATTGCAGTTTTGATAGGAGTACTAATTAGTTCAGCTGCTAACATATACCAAAAAGAAAGTAAAAACCAAAAACTGGTACCAGCTCTTCTACAAGAACTTTGTTAAAAGTGGGCTTCTTTTATTCAGCATAATTGATCCCTCCCACCTTCTTTTTAAAAAATTACTGATAAAATAAGTAGCATTTTTAAATGGCCATAAAAACGG
The DNA here is from genome assembly GCA_004027205.1 of Ctenodactylus gundi. NCBI lineage: Eukaryota > Metazoa > Chordata > Mammalia > Rodentia > Ctenodactylidae > Ctenodactylus > Ctenodactylus gundi. The sequence continues at coordinate 523,075 of PVKB01000656.1, forward strand.
TCATTCTTGCTCTGCCATTCCCACGGTGTTGTTTTCATCCTCAGGGCCGAGATGACTTGCCATTCCGCCAAGGGCAAGCCAGTCCCCGAGGGAGGAGCAGGATGGAGGACAGAGCGCACCCCAGAAAGCTGCACTCCGCCGCAGGGCCATGGTCCTAGGCCCAGCCGGCTTCTCAGCAGCTGGAAGTCTGCATTCCAGTGCGCCCAATTAGAAACTGGGGCTGGGGGAGGGCCAGAAAACAGCACGATCTGGGGACCACAAGTCGTCTCTGTTTCAGGAAAAGTTGGTTAAGCATTGAAGTCAGATCAAGGAGGCCTCAGCATCTCGGCCCAAAGGCCTACGATCCCACTGGTGAAACTTAACCCGCTCCACGCCTTCACCTGGCCCGCTGCCAGGTGTTATTACCATTGTTGTTATTGGCGGCGGCAGAACTTGCAATACGTAAGGAAGATATGTAACGTCGCCTACCCCACCCCGCGGCTTCCCCTCCCACCTAGGGCACCTTCGGAGCACCGGTGCTCCGGGAAGGCTTTGCAATGACACTTTGCTCTAAGAGGAAACAAGGCCGCTCTGCTTTACAGAGAGTCGGTCTGGGGGATTCGCCAGCCTGCTGAGGTGGTCTCCTGTGGGTCGCGCCGACACCCCCAGCCCGTGGCGCAGAAGCCAGCCCGTCCTGGGGCCGCATCGGTGGGCTCGGGGACGTCACGGGCATTCCCTGCAGGCGAAGCCCTCCGCGGAGGAGAAGCCGTTTTCCCTGGCGCCCTGCGGTTCTCGCGTTCTCCGGGACTGCAGTGCTTAACGGTTGCCATGGCGCTGCTCTAAATTGTGCCTGCGCCGAAGCATCTCGTTGCGTCGCTGCTCCGCGCTCCTCGCGCTCCCTGCAACGCGCCCTCTCCTTTGCTGACTGCTGCTGGGGTCTGCGCCAGGAACCCAGCGAGGCCAGCCAGAGAGCAGGTCCGTGGCGTGTCCTTCCCCCCGCCTCGCTCGGCTGTGAGGTCCGGGTAGGAAACCCCTGAACTAGAAAACAAGAGGCCTTGGTCTTCCCAGGGCTCCCCACTACGCGCCCGGGGCAAACTCGGAACAGGCTTTGTGGAATGTCTCCAAGGTGCCGGCCTGATGCAACCAGCTCGGGCTCCTGCCTGCTGCTTCACAGCCGCCACACGCTCTGCCGAGAGGAAACATCAAAGAGCGAGTGAGCCCATTGCTGTGAGCGGTTGCCCTGACCTCCCAGGCTGTTTCTGAAACTCTCCTCCAGCACCTCAGGCTGTTAGGTTAAGTCCTTGGCAAGACGCCCCTTGTCAAAAGGTCCCTTCTGATGTACTAGGGGAACTGTTTTCAGCTTGAGCTGAGACATTATTTACCTTAGAAATGCTCTCTTCCCAAGGTAGACTGCAGTGCAGTGATCACAGCTTTGGTCCCACGGACCGCCCTTCCCCAGAGGAGAGTTAGCTCTAAAACTCCGGAGAGACATACATGGGGCTGAATTCTGGATCTGTTTTATAGAGCAGTGTCTCACGAGACCAAGAGAACTAGGAGGAACAGCTTCGCTACCTGTCTAACCAGCGTGTTCTGGTCTCACTGCCAGGATTCAAAATGAGGTCATCTTTCCATTTCTGCTGGCGTTGCCCTGACCCCCCGGTACTTGCACGCTACCTGCAGAAGGAGCCCCTGCCTGGGCAACCTAGCAACTCAGTGACACCTTGCCTTAAAATAAAAAGGAACAAGATTGTAGCTGAGTGCAAAGGCCCTGGGTTTAATCACTAGTACCATGGAGGGTTACAGGGGACACAGGAGAGTGTTCTTGATTCTCCGGATTCAGCCTCCCAAGATCTATGTGCTGGTGGGTGTTTTTTGTTTCAGTTTGTTTTGTTTTGTTTTTATATCCAAAACTTGAAATTTGGGCAAAAAGATAAATGCATGTCCCCTCAAAGTCATGATAGAACACTGTGTCAAAGGCTCACCCAACCATTATTTCTCTGGAAAATGTGCCATTGTTTAATTTGATTATTATTCTCCTTGATTCTGTGAAGTTACATATGAATTTGTACGTATTTGTCTGTCAGAGATGCAAATGGTTTTCGCTTGACAAAATAACAATTTATAGCCTTAGTGGCTATTCCATCACTGGGACAAACTACCTGATACCCACAGCTTAAAAGAAGAGAAGCATATTTTGGCTCATGGTTTAACTGGCTCCGTGGCAGAAATGGCATGGGGGACGTGCATGGCAGAGAGGAACTGTTTGACCCATGGCAACCAGGAAGCATGGTGAAAGAGGAGGAATCAGAGACAAAAATGCATCCTCCTGGGTCATGCTCCCCGAGTCCTGCCTCCAAACAGGCTGTACCTACTAAGCACACTTTCAGCTACTGAAATCACCAATAGATGAATCCACTGAAGATCCAGCCACTGTTCAAATACTGGACACTTCGAGAGGGATAGTTTAGATGCCCTAAACAATTACATTGTGGCCCCCATCACCCCCAAAAGACTCGTGTCCATTTCGCTGGTGCAAAGTACATTTAGTCTAACTCTAAGAATTGCCAAACTCTTATCGGTGTGTCCCTGTAAAAAAAAAATCAAAAAGAAATTTAAATACCTCCAACATACCATGGCACAGGGGTGGTATTCCCATTCCAAAAAGGAGAAATTGGAAGATGGAAAGGAATCAGACCAAAGCAAAATTAAAACCCACTGGGGCAAATATTAAATCTTATAGTTCCACATCCAACAGCAGAGAAAAGTGTGGCAAGATATTAACTCTACAAGGCTTGGGTAGCCTTGCCCCATGACATTGCCAGTTGTAATTCTATGGACTCTCTTTAGCTTCAGGTTTCCTCTGCAGAAAAATACACCTTCCTGGTTCCTCCAATTTTCTGGGGTCTCCACCACACTTTCAGGTTTACTCTCACAGCTTCCCACACTGCCTTCTTACGGTCACATTGCAGTGACCTCCCAGGCCTTCTTCTGAAATTTGGGTGAAATCCTCCCACCCTTGCGTTCTGCATTCTTATAAACCCAACACTGTGAGGTTGATGCCAAGGTCTGCCAGTAGCTCAAGCACTAGCCAGGCCCCTCGTATCATGGCTGCTGAGGCCTCTGAGTGCCTGGATGGCTGAACACGGTGAAGCAAACCCCAGGGAACCAAATCCCTAGGTGGCCCTTCTCAAGTATACCACTTAGAGGCTCTTTTCTCAGATAAAAACTGGGCAGTTTCTGCCGACGAGTTTATGAAGGGTGGAGTCTTGCTCATTCTTGAGATGCCTTCTAGCTTGTTTTCCTATTACCCTGATACAAAGTACTTGGCTTTGTTTTAATGCTAATTTTTTTCAGCACCTTCACTCTTCTTAGCCCCAACTTTACAAGCACTTCCTTTCAGTCTAAGTTGCAAACTTTCATATCTTTTGACACTAATATTTACTCATGATTTGTACTATAGGTGTGGTTAAAAGCACTCATGCCACAGCCAGAAGGTAGGGCTGCCTTGAAATTCCTCCACCTTATCACATAGCCTATCACCCTTAATATCAGTCTTCTACAGAGTGTCACAACATGGGCACAATGAAGACACATTCTTCTCCAGAACGAAACAAGCATGGCCTTGAGTCGGATTTCTAATACAGTCCTCATTCCCATCTGAAACCTCCTGAGCCTGGCCTGTACAATCTGCACTCCTATTGGCACTCTGGTCTTTATAGAGCTCCTATCAGAATCGTCCGTCAAGCTTGTCTTATAGAATTCTGGAACTTCTCCACCCAGCATCTTCCAACCTTTCCAAACTCCCCTTGCAAACTAGCTCCAAAGACTTTAAACCACAGGATGAGGTAAAGTTGCAGCAATGATCCCACTCCTGGCACCAAAATTTGTTTTAGTTATTTTCCTATCACTGAGACAAAACACCTGACACCCATAACTTAACGGAGGAGAGGTTCATATCAGCTCAAGGTTCCAGTCCACAATAAGCTGACCCCAGGGCAGAAATGGCCTAGGGAAGTGTCTGACAGGAAGCTGCTCAGCCCATAGCCAGGAAGCAGAGAGGAGGAACCAGGGATAAAAATATACCTTTCCAGGTCACACTCCCAGAGACCTACCCTGCAACGGGTCCTCCTAATAGCACATACAGCTACTGGGTTCGCCAGGGGATGCATCCACCGATGAGTTCAGAACCTCCACCATCCAATCATTCTCCAGACAAATGAGACTTTGGGGACAAATTTTAAATCTGAACTATAAAAACGATCCTCTAGGACATTAGCTAGATTTTTCTCTAATCTACCTGACTCAACTCTGAGTGATTTCCCTGGCTCTAAAAAAAAAAAAAAATTCTGTTCCAGCTGGGCATACTGATACATACCTGTAATCCCAGCACTCAGGAGGCTGAGGCAGGAGGACCAGCATGAGTTCACAGCCAGCCTGGGTGGGCTACATAGTAAGCCCAGGACCAGCTTGGATTGTAGAGTTAGAGCCTGTCTCCAAAAAAAAAAAAAAAGAAGGAAGGAAGGAAAGAAAAAGATAGAAAGAAAGAAAGAAAGAAAGAAAGAAAGAAAAAAGAAAAAAGCTACAAAAACATTCTGCTCCTGAATTCTCCTTGGACCACCTCTATTATCTTTCTGGCTCCTTCACAACATAAATTTTTAACACGTGTCTACCACATATTTGATGAGAACCATATTTTTGACTCTTAGAAAAATAATTTTTTGGCACTCACTTAAGAAATATTTATTTAGAAACGACTCCTAGTGTCTTCGTTCATTCAGGCTGCTACAACAAAATACTATAGATTGTGTGGCTTATAAAGAACAGAAATTTATTTTTCATAGTTCTGGAAGCTGAGAAGTCCAAAATCCTGGTGCTGGAATACTTGATATCTGATGAGAGCCTGCCTACATGTTCACAGCCAGCCTCCTAAAGTGGAAAGGAGAGCAGCTTGGGGACCTTCGCTTATGGGGGCGCTAATCACACTCGTGGGAGCTGCGCTGCGGTGCTGTACTCACCTTCCAAAGCCCCTAACTCCTAATTCTACTACGTTGGTAGTTAGGATTTCAAAATATCAATGGGGGAGGGGTAACAGAAACATTTAGTCTGCAGGGAAGATGCTATGCTAGAACAGTGGACACAATGCTGACAAAGATACTCAAGGTCTTTGCCTAGAGGGCAAATATTGAACTAAATTAAGCAATAATAGATAATGATTAGGGCAACAGTGCTGTGACAGAGACTGGTGGAGGAAATAGTAGAAGAATGCCTCTCTTAGGAGATAACATCAAGCTGAGACTTGAAACACAGAAACCAGGTCTGCAAAGAGGCAGTGGGCAGGGTGCCCGGAGGAGGGAGCAGTGAGCCCCAGGCCCTGTCCAGTGTCCAAACTCCAGACAGCCAAGTAGTGAGGTCAAGTGGGTTGAAAAAAAGACGGCATGCGACAGGACCACAGAGAGAGTGTGGAATTCAGAGTCTAATGTCAGGACTTACCATCTGTTTACATCTAAGGGGCTGTCAGCCAAAGGCTAGACGATGTAGCTTCTTAGTTACCTTAGCATGTCAAAGTACTGATTTTCTTTTAGCTTTCTTAATGTTAGCATCTTACAGGCCACAGTATATTCCTCAAAAGTAAAGAATTGAGGGCTGGAGAAATGGTTCAGCAGTTAAAATGCTTGCCTAGCACTAAGTGCCTGAGTTCGATTTCCCAGCGCCACATAAGCCGGATGTGGTGGTACATGCCTGTAATCTCAGCACTTAGGAGGCTGAGACAAGAGGAATGCCATGAGTCCAAGGCCAGCCTGGGCTCTACAGTGGGTTCAGGACCAGCCTGGGCCACAGAGCAAGACCATGTCTCAAAAAAAAATAAAATTAAAGTTAAAAATTGACTTCAGTAGGATACTATTAACTAAACTAGTAAACAAATTATATTTATATAGTTTTTCATATATTGTTTTTCTTCTGTTTCAAGATGCAAACCAAGATACTTGCCGTGGATGCTTCAGGCAGGGCCCTGTGCTACCTCAGTGGATGTAACACTGACCAAGGTACGCAAGGTCTTTGCCTAGAGGGGCAAATACTTAAATAAATTACGACTTCTCCAGCCTGTAACAGTTTCTGTCTTTTTTAAATTGTCTTCACCTTTATACTCTCAAAGAATGCCAAGTATTTTATAGAATATCCTCCAATCTGAGTTTGTCTGACATTTTCTCTTGCTTAGACTGAAGTTATGAATTTGGGAGAAGAAAACAACTGAGGTGATGTGTTATGACTTGGATCTGGAATGTCCCCCAGAAAACCTTGTGTAGCTGGAGGGTGATTGGGTGATGGGGGTTAATTGGATCACGTGAATTCATCTAAAGATTTCACACATTGCTTCAAGGTGGGGCCTGGGCAGGAGAGTGGGTCACTGAGGGTGTAGCCTGGAGGGATGCGTCTCTGCAATCAGCTCCTCCAGGAGGAGCAGCTGTCTTTCTCCAGGCCCTCCACCATGCCCTTCCACCATTGCACGGACTGAGACCTCTGAACTACAAGCTAAAATAAACCTTCCCCCGCCCCCATAAGTTGTGACGTTGAGTATCATATCCCAGCAACAAGAAATTCGGAAATATGTAGTGCAACAGCCTCTCTCCCTTCCTCCCTCTCTCCCTTTCTCTCTCTCCCTCTTCTTCCTTCCATCCCTCTGCCTTTCTCTCTTTGTGACAAGCTGTCTTTTAACAAATAAAACTTAAGAACTTAGCTGAGAATTGTCTTGTGACACTCGGGGAAAGCTTGGGACTTCGTGATATTCAGGAGAAGGGGAAGGTTCATGATACTGAGATGAGGAGAAGGACTTCATGTTCTGCAGAGGAGGGGAAACGCGGTTAAAATTGAGCACACGGTAAAAGGCTGGCTTCAGTAGGGATGCTGAAGGTACGTATGTCAAATGGGAAGGTGTCCAGCAAAATCTTAAAGGGCTAGGTGGGATTTTGCTAAGATTTTAACTTTTTTTCTAATTGGTAGTTTAAGTAGTGTGAAGCTCTATTATGCAAATTTTTCTTCACCAGTGGCTAAGGTGGTCATGCATGATTATAATTTAAATTATTCCACAGCCAAGGGAAAGCTGACAAATACTTTTAGGCTGGCAACCTGTAGTTCAAGATGAAGAAACAGCATGTTGACAAATACGGAGCTGGGTGTGGTAGCTCCTGCTTATAGTCCCAACTAACTTGGGAGACTGAGACAGGACAATTGCTTGAGTCCAGGACTTGAAGGCCAGCCTAGCAACAGTGAGATCCTGCCAAAAGGAGAGAGAGAGAGAGAGAGAGAGAGAGAGAGAGAGAGAGAGAGAGAGAGAGAGAGAAATGAGGACAAAGAGAGAAGCAAAGATTAAGGTAGCATTCTGCACACTCAACTGGATTGCTCAAAGGGAAAGATGAAAGGTGGAAACAATGGAAAATGAGTTTAGAAGGGAATCAAGGGTTAAAGCAGGGAGGGAATTACATGGCATGTTAAGGCATAGGGACCTTCTAAATTATCCAGAAAACAAAAGTCGACTTCACTCTTGAACCCTGATGTCAAACCCAAACCTATTTAATTATTTCTCAAGATCAAATTACTGACTGAGTTCAAAGACCCTTCATGCAAATGAATAGATAGACCCCCACAAGTTCATCGTCAGCTCAGATGAAGAACTGCATCTTGTTCCTATAGGTTATCATCCATATCTAATGTTTTTGCTACTGGAAGAAGTGATGTAGCTCAGACATCCTCAATCTTTTTCTTTCTTTCTTTCTTTTTTCTTTTTTCTTTTTTTTTCCCTTTTTTCTCTTGAGGGGACAGGGATTGAAGCCATAAAGTACAAGCTACATCCACAGCCTTTTTATTTTTTGAGACAGGATCTTGCTACATTGCCCAGGCAGGCCTCAAACTTGCAATTCTCCCGCCTCAGCCTCCTCACTAGTCTATTCATACTAAGGATGTGGTTACCATGTGTTCATCTTCCTTAGATTTTTCTACCTTCTCCTTGACAGTTGCTCTGGTATTACCCACTAAGCATTAAGTGTTGGCTGTATCTCAAGCCATCTTTTTACCTTTCACCTTGTCTCTGATTTTATTTAGCTCTGGGCTTCTTTTGCCATCCATGTTGTGAAAATTTCAAAATCTACACCGTCTGAGCCGCCACCTGAACCCTAGGCTGTATTTCCAGCTGTTTCCTGGCCTCTGACTTTTAGCAACACGTGCACCTTAAGCTCAGCATGTCTACAGTAAAACCCTTCATCTTCCTTCCTCCCCAGATCTGCTCCTCTTCTTATGTTCCTTCAGTTATTAGGTCAGTGAGACACTCAACCTCCTAAACTAGAAACTTTGAGTCAATCGTACAGGAGAATAACTTTACAGAACTATGTTGAAATCTACTTTCACACCTTTGCTCAAACGCTTTTTATCTCCACCAACTCTCATCGGAACTGTTATCTTCAGAGCACTTACCAGTCTGGAGTTATTAGGGTAAACCTTGAGCAACAGGACTCAGATGCCCTAAGGGGCTAGTTCTCCATCATTACCACACCCAGGCAAACATCCTAGTTTATCACTCTTTCCAAGAAAAGAAAACTTTTCACTGATTGCTTTCAGCAACAAGAAAAAGTTTAATTTTAGAAATTAGTATGTTTGTCCAAGGTACTCATTGGCGTTCCCAGTGTTAAGGCATCTTCCTTCCTCGGCTTGGTCTGCTCAAGGCAGAGTGTGCACGGCCAAGACAGAGTGTCATGATTGCTTTCTTCTTGTTTTCTTCCACCTGCCTCTCCCCAACTCCTGACCTGCTTTACGGACTCGGGTCCTTCCAAGCTTGGAATTTCTCCAAACATCTTAATTGATTCAAGGTGATGCATCTCACCTGGTTACTTGAATGTGCTGAGCAGGAAGTTCTCTGACTGCTGTTGATCCCTTGAAGAAAATGTAATATGGCCTTCACCTTTGCTGGTCACTTACCAACTCTTGCTCACCCTAGCATGGGGCAGCCATCTTCATACAGACCCTTTTGTTCAGGTTGAGTCCCCTAGTATTTGCAGGCATCCTCACATGCAGAAACTCTTTTCAAATGACTCCAGACTAGTATCCTCATACCCTGTTTCACATCTGGTCCCAGAAGATTCATTGCGTGGAAGGTGCAACTATATGCCAAGTCAGTTCCTCGTGTTCTTTTAATAACAACTTTATTAAGATACAATCATGTGTACTTGGACAAAAAGAATGGGTTCTGAGAAATGCATTAGTAGATAATTGCACTGTTGTTTAACTATCATAGAGTCTAAACATAAACCTAGAAGGCTATGACATCAAGAGGCCATATAATCTCATGTGACCAACACAGTGGATATGGTCCACCATTGCCTGAAATGTCATTATGTGGTGCATGACAGTACAATACACACATCATAAATTCATCTTTGAAAAATATATAATTTCATGCATTTTATAACATTCACCCAATTTTGTTCAACTATCCAGCCCTTCTCCCTATTTTAAATGTTTTCATTACCCCCTCCCAAAGAAATCCCAATCCCCTTAGAAATCATTCCCGTTTCCTTCTTCTCCTGGGCCCTAGGAACCAGTAATCTATTTTCCATTTATATGAATTTTTATTCTTAAAATTTAGTATAAATGGATTCTCACAATATGTGGTCTTCTGTGCTTGGCTCCTTTCACTTAGCATAATGTGTTCAAGGCTCACCCATGCTGTAATATGAATCAGTACTTTATTCCTTTTATATGGCTGAAAGTATTCCATTGGAATGAATATTTCACACTTAGTGTTTATTCATCACTTGATGGATACAATTGGTGGTTTCCATTTGAGGGCCATTATGAATGATGCTACTGTGAACATTCATTGTGCAAGTTTTTGTATAGGCATGTTTTCTTCTGGGTGTGTACCTAGATGTGAAAACGTTGGGTCATATGGTGATTCTATGTTTAACTTTTTGAGGAACCGCCAAGCTGTGTTCTAAAGTAGCTACATTATTTACAATTTTATCAGCAATGTATGAAGGCTTTGATTTTGCCACATCCTGGTTAATTCTTGCTATTAATTTTCATTTTTTATTTTAACCATCCTGCTGTGCACGAGTTAGTGTCCCATTGAGGTTTTGATATAGCTCCCTGATAGCTAATGATGCTGAGTAATTTCTCCAGTAGTTATTGGTTATCCACATGGCTTCTATAGAGAAAGTCTATTCAAAACTTTTGTCCATTTTTAAATTAGATTATTTGTATTCTGATTGTTGAGTTGTTGGGGCTCTTCATATATTTTGGATTCTTGTTTTATTTTTAAAGCCAGCTGAAAGGCATTGACAACTGTTCTTTCTCCTGTAGGTTTTTCAGACTGTAATAAGCTAGAACAGAGGCACTTGTCAAGATTTTAGTGATTGTCTTGCAAATATGACACATAGACCATTTTCTCTCTCTCTCTTTTCTCTCTCTTTCTCAAAATTTTTTCTTTAATTTTCAGTCTTTTTGTTCAATTTAATCTTTCTATGATTCTGAGAAAGAAGAATGAAGGAATAAAAATAGCAAAAGTAACTTTTACCTATTTCTTGTTCATGCCCTGCTTAGTTAGAAGGACTACATAATTGATTATCCAAATCAGAACACTTTCAAATAAAAGAACACACTTAAACATGAACTTTGTGTACATTTTTTTAAAAATGTATTACTGATAGATAAAGGGCTTCTGCTCTGGAGTCTACTGAGAGGAGATGGCAGACAGCAAGGCCTCCGTAGCCTGCTCTCTCCGGATTGCTTTAACTATCTCAGCTCAGCACTCAGGGTGCTTTTTCAGTTCCTGTCACTTGTAAATTCTTTCAGGTTTTCAAGGGTTTGTTTGTTTCGTTGTTTTTGAAGCAGGGTGTTGCTCTGCAGTCCAGGCTGGTCCTAAACTCTCTACATAGCCCAGGCTGGCCTCAAGCGCATTATAATCCTCCTGCCTCTGCCTCCCCAGTGCTGGGATTGCAGGCACGCACCACCATGCCCAGCTTATGTGGTACTGGAGAATGGAACCTGGGGTCTTGAGCTTGCTAGGCAAATGCTTTAATCACTGAGCTGTATTCCTACTGACCCTCGTGTTTTCTTGAGAGCTTTAAAAGTTAAATTCTTGATTATTGAATGAAAAGTTGAAATTTTGCCTATTTCACATCCATTCCTGGCTCTCCCATGAGATCCCTGGTGAAGACCATGTTTAACAGTCTCAAATAGAGTGGCACAGAGAAAACAAACACCCAGTCATTATTCAGCAATATACATACACACTCACTCCTGTGTGCGATTATTCATACATCAACTTATTTAAGGAGGAAAACACCTAGTAGGGCACACTGTAGTTGTTCACTTTATACCACAGCTGATATTTAAAGTTCTCTCCTCTCTTATCAGATTCCTCATTCTTCTAATGTTTGGCCAGATGGTAGTTGTTTTTTGTTGTTGTTGTTGTTGTTGTTGTTTTTTTACTCAAACTTGCATTTTTAAATGGTGTCAGTCTTTAGTGATCCAGCCTGTGAAAGGCAGAAATTACCATTCACTGACCTTTACTGTCAGGAAGGAATGTGTACACTGTAACAGGGAGGATGCTGAGCAATTCCTTGGGTCACTCAATAGCAACCTCGTTTCCCTTTGAGCAACGTCAGTCTCTCCAGAACCCTTGCATGTTTGTCTACGGCTTGTGTCTAACACAAGAAACCATCACTGTGTCCACTAAGGGAAGTATTTCTCCCTAGCAGAATGAAATCACCAAGACACAAAGATCAGAGTTACATAAATAAGAAGGAAATATTTTATAATTGGGTAACCAGATAAAACTTTGAAAGGTGCCACTCCAAATCTTCTCCCTGTATTTACTTGCAGGTATCAGGTGCTTCTAGTCACCAAGTACATGATAAAATCAGCTAACTAATTAGCAAGTTTCTTAACTGAATACTCACCTCCCTTAGATGCTTATACCACAAAGCATCTACTGTATCGTAAAGGCCACTTGTCCCACAGTCTAGATGAGCTGGAGAGATTTTCCCTGTTTGTACCCAAAGAAAGCCTGGCAGTTATGAGTTTCCTAGATAAGTGGGCTGCAGTAAGGCAACCAAAATATTCTCTCTGATCTTCAAAATTCAAGAAGCCCTACTAATTATAGAGGAGATAGATCCCTATCCCAGTCCACTAAGTCTTCCCTCAGAAGATTCTCTGAAATAGCAAGGCCTTATATTTTTACAGGATTTCATTCCCACCCCATTGGCATGCTTTGTCTAACATATTTAGATCAGTATCAGTATTACAGGCTACTTCCTATTCCCTTGGTCTTACATGGAGTATAGTCAGCATTGCCAGTTTTCCAGCACGTATTGACAATATGGGTGAAGTGGGAAATATCCCTGCTGGATTCAACGTATCCTTGCGGCAATATGGTACAGACATGCATTTCCATTGAGTAAAAGTATAATGCTTATTGGTATGGGAAAAAAATGCTTTTGCAGTTGCTGATTCCAGGGACCATGTTAATATGTTCCAGATGGCAGAATGCATTTTGACATTACCAAATAATAGACTTATTTAATCTACTATTGTTTTCAGGAGACATCTATCCTGGCAATGGCTACTGAGGAATTAAGCTATAACTTCAAAGTTGTTATCAGTGGATCTAATATTTTTTTATTCCTGCAGAGATATGGTATTGTTTTTGATTTGTTATTCTGATGAGGAGGAGAAATTTCAGTGGTTTGCATTTGGCATTTCTAATCATAGTTATTCTTACTACATGAGTCAGAAAGCAGCGAGCTACTATGGGGATCTGTTGATAGCTGAGGATGTGACTCTGCACTTTACTCAGAAACTGAAGAAATAATCTCTGGGCTTGCTTATTACCATATATATATATATATGTATATATGTGTATAGATATAGATATAGATATAAGAGAGAGATTCAAGTTAAAACTCCACTTTTTACCTGATGATCACCAGATCCACTCCAATCAGGGAGTGAGATACATATATTGACCTGTAAGAATCTCCCATTAGCTCAGAGCCAGTGTTCTTTACTCCCTGAAAGATTCATGTCTCTCCCTTTACACCTCCCCCAGGACACAGTTATTAGGGTAAACAGTTTTTGGTCCCTTTCAGAAAGAGGTAGGAAGGAGATTACAGTGTTTGCCACTGTGTGAATCCCTTCATTCTGGACATCTGGATCTATTACAATCTCAGGTTAGTGAGCTGGAAGATGATCTATGATTACTGGGCTGCCTGTTCACCCAGCCTGAGGGTTTGCCTTAGCTTATTCACATCACAGACAATCCACATGAGTCACCTGTTGATCTCACTCCTAGAGATACACAGGCAGAGATCTGTGAGGATCAGGCCCTGTTCAGTTATTTTTACAAAGCTTCATAACGCAGCTACTTGTGGTAACCACACACATTTTGCTTCCAGCAGTTAATTAGTTTCATTTGTACCGGGTCACTGGGCACTCCCAGATACCCACTGATATTAGGAAACAAGTTTCATCTTCAACATTTCCTAACATCAGTCCCAGCCTACAGAATTCTGAGAAATCTGGAGCCCTTCAACCTTCAGGCCTGGTGAAGTGAATCTTCCACGCATTGGCACGAAGTATGCAGAGGTAACTGGGCAAGACATGCGTGTCAGATTTTGTCAGTAGACACTCAGCTTTCATGGCATCTTTTTGTATCCCTTCATGTATTTGTTAGGAGATCTTAAAACAGTTCCCAAACTCCCTCACCAGCTGGGGACTGTTAGAGATCCTGCCAGAACGTAGGAAGAGGAGAGCTCAGCTTGCCATGGGTTCAGCAGAAGCAACCAATTGTAAACAATAACTGGGCTTAAGAAAGACTCTGTTTCAATTATGGCAGGTCCTACTTGGGCCATGAGTCCTCCAAGGCAGCCATACAGTGTGAGGGTGCAGGCTTCGTCTCCAAGTGATGGTGATACCACGATCCTCAGGTGAAAGTCTTGACTTTGCCCTTCCAGCCACTCCGACGTCTCTGCAGCAATCCCTTTCTGTTTCAAATATCTACAATGGCTTACTTTCTTTAAAACTGGACTTTATACAAAATGCTTGCAAGAGCCAACCCAGCATTTCTTTTTCTTAAACGCTTCGAATTCTTCTCCTTACATCAACTATTCACAGCTCAGTTATATACTGGAATCATCCAAAGGTTTAAAAAATATTGATGTTCCATACTGCTAGAGATTTATGACTGAATTAACAGGGCTTTTTAAACTCCCCCAAATGACTTTAGTATGTGATTAATTTTGAGATCCACTGTCACACCAAGGAGTACCTGGCTCTTCCATATTATCTGAAGGGGGCTAGTCAAAGATTCAGGGCTACAGCAGCAGGCCTCACCGTTCCTACAACCGTTATTAAACTACTAGTCATGCAGTGGGATTTTAGGTAATTTTAATTTTCTAGTTTTGTACTAAACTGAGTCATCTTAGTAATATAGTTTTAAATTCTTTTTCAAAGGCATTTTTACTCTAGAAAGAGAAAGGTCCTCTTGTCTGCGCTAGCACAAAACTGCACCCACATCCCTAAATCTGGTTCAAACTAAAATTATATTCCGTCATCTTTGTTTCAGCATTCTCAAAATCCACTCTTAGAAAAATCATCAGGACATTTCACAACATGAATAAGCAATAGGTTACAGATGTATAGAGAGACTGTTCCCCTCACAGGTGTCATTGTCAGGTGGTGAGTGGTGGAGTCCCCTAAAGGTCCCTCCTAGGGACAAGCGATCTCATCTGTTCAACCCAGCACGCTGTTCACATCTTTTGGTATTGTCATTCTTTTGCTCATTTCATACACTGTCCTACCCTGCTAGTACAGGGCAGGTAGAACTTAGTTTTTGGTTATTAACTTAGCAAAATGAAAATGAGGGCATGAAGCAAATCCTATACCAACGGAAGGAACTGCTTCCTAAGTTAAAAGAGATACCTTTTATTGAGGCAGGGAGAGTTTAGAAAACTAAGATTCAGAAATCTTTGAGGGTTGAGATATTTACATTTTGAGTTGCCTTAACTTATATCCTTGATTTTGCTTTCCAATGTTAGTGTAATCCAGGGTTTCCTAACTTATTTCCTATTCGAGCTCAGTTGAAGCTATATTGCTGTGAGTTCATCAAGTCTCCATACCAAAGTATGTGTTCGTAACTACAGACATCAACTGGTCATGCTCTTGAGCTGTTGGTCATGTCATTTCCTCTGGATGATGTGTTCTCAGGTCAAATAAGTTCCCAAAACACACGGGTACATATCATATACCAGGCACTGTACTAGGTTCTAGTGCTCTATTGTTCCCTTCCCCTGCTGTCAAATTCAGTGGCCTGGCCCAAATGTCACTTCTTCCCCAAATTTTTCCTTGACTTCACCCCCAAAAGAGTAGTTTACTGTTTCTCTGCTCCATCACAGTTATTTATATATGAAATAAATCCTTGGCACTTGTGACCACTGGCAAGATGATGTCAACTGGAGGCAATCAGGAACCACCCCTGGATTAGGGCTTGGGAACCATGCCTAGATTGGGAATTGAGAACCAGCCTGGATTAGAGTGTGAGTGATTTATGGGCCAGCGAATGAGGGAAGAGCACCCACCCAGATGTGGGCGGTCCAACTGGAACTCCAGTGGTATAAAAGGAAGGAAGAAGGAAGCTTCTGGGAAAGCTTTCACCTTTGCAGTCGTCTATGGATGCTTGCTTGCTACACAGATTTGCTCCAGTCCTGACTTGGGCCTGTCTGCCCGTCGCTCATTTCCAGTTGCCGATCTTCAGGCTCCAGTCAGCTGTTCTGCAGTCCCAGGCAGGAGTTCTACTTCATGGCTGAGCAGCCATCAGACACTGCGGCTCTCGCATGTGCAGGCCGCCATCTTGGACTATCTCTATCCTCGGATTTGTAAGCCTTTCAAATGGATCCTTTTTGTTATAATCTTTTGAGAGAACCCAAGCAAATACAGCACCCATAACTTAACATTTTCTTAGTGTTAGTTTTTCAAAAGATACTTTATTGTAAGTCTACAAAGTGTCATCATTTGTCTTTTCCAAAGCATAAATGGGAAACAATCACCCTGAAGAGCTGACGAAAATAGTGAGTCACTTTGCTTTGGAAGCCTTTCCTGATATTGCTTTCCACCCAGGCTCAGATCCAGCGCCCTCTGAATCGGTTGGTATACTTCCAGCTGTAACAGAAAACAGGCTAACAGTATCTATTTCACATACCAAAGAGTCTGAAGGTGATGGCTCCAGGGTTTGCTCAGCTTCTCAATGACGTCAGGAAACCGAATCAGGATTTTTGCAGGTCTCTTGGCCAAGGTCACATAGTCACATGACAGCAGCTCTAAACAGAAGCTCCTCATGTAATCTACTCCAGGTGGGATGGAAGGCAAGTATCCTTTTCACCTCACTTTTTACCAGGAGGCAAGTTTCTTCTTGGAACTCCTCCATTGACTTTCCAACTCATTTCATTGGCCAGAACTTAGATGGTTTTCACTAAACCAAATGCAATTATTCCTTCATATCTGAGAGGAATGTATTCCAGGACCCACCTAAGGATATTAAAAATCTCTGATTGCTCGAGTCAAGACCTTTACACAAAACAATGTCATATTTGCATTTAACCTATGCCCATCCTTCTATATACTTTAAATTATCTCTGGATGCTTATAATACCTGATACAATTTAAATGCGGTTATGGTTTGGAACTGGAGTATCCCCCCAAAACCTCATGTGCTTATGGAAACTGTGTATTGTCTGGAAGTGAGGCCTGGCTGAAAGGGGCAGGTGCTTAGGGCTTGACCTGGAGAGACATGTGCTGATTCTGCGCTTCCCAGATGTTGAAAGTATCTCTGTCTCTGGAGCAGCAGCTGTGGCTCTGGCTCCAGCTCTAGGATCACCATGTGATGCTACCATTTCCAGCCATGCTCTTGTGAACAGACTGACCTTCTGAAACTGCGAGTATAAACAAATCTTTGCTCCCTACAGCGGTGCATAAAGGTATTGAGTCACAGCAATGGAAAAGTAACTAAGACAAATGCTGCATAGATAGTTGTTACACCATATTGCTAAAAAAAAAAAAAAATGACCAGAAAACATGGCAATGGGATGTACAGAAGGAAACCATGCTTTCACAGAACTGTCAGCAGAAGTCCTGGGGGGCTGAGTCTCCTGTTCTAAGTCACACAGTTATTCCAATACAAAAAAAAATTGTTTAGGTTGATAAGCACCCAACTTAGAATAGGGACATTGGCTCTGGGAAGAGTCAGTCTCTCCAGAACCACACAGTCAAAAAGTGAAGGCCCCCTTCTCACTCCCTGCAATTCCCAAATCATGCAGCAGTTATTAGAAGGGAGAGGAACGGCTGCCAAGCAGGCAAAATCCACAGATGCCCAGTCTACCACTGTTCCTTACTTTGCATCCCTGAGTAATGCTTCACGAAAAAGGCTCCCACATACGTTCAGAGCTGGGTATCATTTCTTTAAATAAGGAAGAAAATAAAGTGCCTCCTGAAGACAGAAAGTGCAGGCTCTCTCTCTCTTTCCCACGGGCTAGAAATAGCTCCCAGCCCTCCAAAGCAGGTCTGAGGGATGGCACCAACCCCTCAATGTACATATACAACCAACACAGGCCTAACTATATTTTCAAGCCTTGGCTGGTTGAATCCATAGATGTTACACCCGCAGACACTGGAAGGCTGCCTCTATTAGAAGAGACGAGCCAAGTGACTACATTTATTAATTGCTGTTAGTGCATAACTATGAAAATGGCCTCTCCTTTCTAACTGTCCACCTCCCTCTAACAGCGGCTTCCTGCTACTTTCCACTCCAGGAACATTTTCACATCAGCTCATGTGAGTGAGCCGTCTCTTCCAGGGAGTCTGAGAACAATTATTTTCTGCCTCCAAAAGCAGTTGGAGACTCTGGCTTCCTGGATGCAAGTCGGACCTTTATGCACATTCATTTCTGCTCAGGGTGTCCTCGGAAAGCACTGTCATACAATAGCACCGAACTGAAAATACTGATGGGAGAGCTGAGTTCTGCTTGATGATTCCTGGCTGGCAAGCTTTCTCAGAGGCAGCTGTAGGCCGAGTCTAATACAAGCTGGAACTAAGCTTAGAGGCTTCATCCACAACGAGAGCAGCACTGAAGCCACAGCAGCTGGCGGCAGCAATCATTTTGTTCTGCCCAGCGCGGTGACCTGGGCAAGGCTCCTGGACTTTCTGAATCCACCTGTACATTAGGTAAGATACCTGGGGTTACAAGGGACAGAAACCCAAAAGCAAACTGGTGGAAACAAATTGCTGAGGGAAGACTTCTACGTGCAGAGAACTGAGCAGCACTGGGAGTATCCGTTTCAGCTGCAACTGAATTCAGACGCCTGAACAAACGTCCTTGGAAGCCTGCTCTCTGCGTTGCTCAGCCGGGACTCTTTTACATGGCTTCATCCTCTGGCAGCTTTCACAAAACAAGCCAGGAGCTATCTCCACTTTTACCCCATCCACTTGGCACCCAGCACAGAAAGCAACCCCTGCTTTCACAGAATTGTCAGCAAAGGCCCTGGGGGCTGGGTCTCCTGTTCTAATTCACGCAGGTATTCCAATACAAAAGATTGTCTAGGTTGATAGGTACCCAGCTTAGAGTAGGAACGTTGGCTCTGGGAAGAGTCAGTCTCTCCAGAACCACACAGTCAGAAAGTGAGGGGCCCCCTTCTCACGCCCTGCAACTCCCAGATCATGTGGCAGTTATTAGAAGGGAGAGGAACGGCTGCCAAGCAGGCAAAATCCACAGATGCCCAGTCTACCACTGTTCCTTACTTTGCATCCCTGAGTAATGCTTCACGAAAAAGGCTCCCACATACGTTCAGAGCTGGGTATCATTTCTTTAAATAAGGAAGAAAATAAAGTGCCTCCTAAAGACAGAAAGTGCAGGCTCTCTCTCTCTTTCCCACGGGCTGGAAATAGCTCCCAGCCCTCCAAAGCAGGTCTGGGGGATGGCACCAACCCCTCAATGTAATTTAATCCTCCGGAGCATCTGCCCGAACAGTCAGCTCGACGCTGCCCCCTCCCCTCTGCTGTGGTCCACCCCCTCCCTCCCTCCCGGGGTTTCTTGGCCCGCTTTCCCGTCTTTTGTAATCATCAGTTAACATCTGCGATATTTTATTCATGGCAGGAAGGATGTTTTTCTCCTTTACCCCTCTTCCTCCTGGGGTTGAGTACAAAATGGATCCCAGTAACACAGTGTGGCAGACAGACTTCTCAGCATAACAACATCCAGAAGTGTTAAGCTGGAAAGTGCCAGCGGCCTGGATGCCTCCCTTTCCGGCACTCTCCTGGCTCAAAGCCCTGGGTTCATCCAGGAAAGAACTGCATGAAGCTCAGCAGGAATGACAGTTCAGACAGAGGAAGAGCCACCGCAGAGCAGAAGATGTAAGAAGTCCAGCCCGAGCAGAAAAATGTCTCTACTGAGGTGGGTTTTTTTTTTTTTGGGGGGGGGGTGCCTATATTTTTTTTCCATCTGCAAGTGGCCGACAATTTCATTTTTAAATAAATGACAAAGTCAAGGACTTAGTGCCTTGCCTCACATAACTTTTACTAGAAGGTTGAGAACTAAGAAAATGACTAAAAATTAGAAAACTTCTTCTGGCTTAAACAGTTCCAAACTGAGATTTTTCACACAGCAGAGAAAAACAAGAGGGAAGCTGGCAAAATAAGGCAGGGACCGCCTTCAAGTCCCCAGCTTTGCGGTGAGCCCTCAGATGAACGGTCCTCCAGACACCATGTCAATTACTCAAGCTGGGCCTGGTGCCACAGGCTTATACTCCTAGCACTCCGGGAGGCTGAGGCAGAAAGGTCCCAAGTTCTAGCCTCATCTGGGCAACTTAGCAAGACTCTGTCTGAACTAAACAATAAAAAAGGGGCTAGGAATATAGCTCAGTGTGAAGGCCATAAATCCAATCCCCATTGTACATAATAATAATAACAATAATGCAACATAAAAGGAATATTTTGCTGATTTCAAACTCTCTATTGAATGTTTCCCAAATCAATATATTTATTTCCTTGTATTGAACTCCCTTCATGTGAATAGTATTAATCGTTTTTAAGGAACTCAGTCCTCCTAGAGGTTACATGGAAACTGACTTCTATTTGGGTTTTCTCCTCTGGATTCTTCGTTTCTTTCTAAAATTCCAAAGATCCATTTTGTTTTCTTCTTCTTCTTTCTGTCGTTGCTGCTAGCTACTCTCCCCATCTTTGTTGCTTGTATAGATCATGGGCATTGGTGACAGGGAAGAACTCTCTACTTGTTAGCTTTATGTTACTGTAGTAAATACCAGAGGTAAACCAATTCATAAGGAGAAAATAAGGTTTTTTTTAATTCATTGATTTGGAGTCCCAGTCTATGATCAATTAATTCCATTGCCTCTGGCCCTGGAGCAAGGCAGGATCCCAGAGCAGAAGCATTTAGCAAAACAAAGCCTTCTTGCCCCATAGACAAGATATGGAGGGACAAAATGGGGGGGGAGGGGGTCATGGCTCTGCAGTCCCCTTTGAGAGCATGCCCCCTAGGACCTGAAGACTTGCCACTCAGCCCCACCTCTTAAACTTCCCATCACCTTGCAATGGTGCCAACCCGGTAACCAAACCTTTAACACATAAGACTTTAGCAATGAAACTATAGCAATAGCTGAACACAAAGTGATTAAGGGATATTAGCTCGACTGATGCATTTCTCACAGCAATAGGGAACCAACCTTTGACCAGGGAACCACGCAAACAGACTCTCCTAACAATAACTTTACTACTGCCATTGCATGACACTTAGAATCTGACCAGGATTCTCTTCGTAATTCCAGGATGTGCTAGTCACATTGCAAACCTCTCAGATTTATTAATTACAATTTCCAGCAGATGGTGTCTTATTCTGATATATCAGTAAGCTAATGGTAATTTTTTACAGATGGAATTAAAGTGATTTGGGTAGAATTAGGTATCCTTGCCTACTTAATACAAAAGTACTGGGAAGTCAGAAGCGACCATGTCATCATACATGAAACAGCATCCCAAAGATGTCTCAAAAAAAACCCTTCATTCTAGTGCCTTCTGGAAGATGCAGTCTCCCTCAGCCAGGGTCTTGTTTCTGTCTTAAAGTAGAAGATTCCACACATGGTGAGGTCCAGTGCAATGGCAGTTGCCAGGATTGGAATATTGCCACCAGAACTCAAACTGAAGTGTAATCCCCACTGGGAAGCATTACGAGGTGGGACCAGGTGGGACTGTCAAGAGGGCTGATGAATCCATTCAGGCCTAAAGGTTCAGTGGATTCGTGGGCCCACTCAGAAGTGGCTCAGTGACAAAAGTGGCTCCCTGGGCTTGCTCTTTGTGTCTCACCACGGGATACCCTGTGCCACCCTTAGACTGCAGAGTCCCTGCCAGCAAAAAGAGCCTCACCAGAGGCAGCTGGTTGATCTTGAACTCCCCAGTTTTCAGGACCATGTACCATATCAAGCTTTTATTCTTTGTCAATTACTGCCTAAAGCGTTCAATTATAGCCACAGAAAACAGGCTAGGAGCACAGTCTCAGGAGGACCCCACACTGATTCAAGCAGGCGTCTGCCATTCCAGCCCTGGAGTGCAGGGATTCAGGGAATGACACTTAGCAGCCTCCGTGTTCAACCTTCTTGCTGCTTCTGTAAAACTTACTCGTCCTCTGATCTTGAAAAGGTTCCAGGAATTCCTGTTGTGAAAATCTGAGGGGCCACCGAGGGGAGAGAGATTCTGCAGTCAGCACAAAGATCCCTTTTTATGATGAGGCACTGTGCTTAGTAATTTATGAGTTGAATGTTGTATTATATTTGCAGGGCACTGAAAAATCTCAAAAACTTCTCCTGTATTATTCCTTCAGTCTATATTGAAATGTGAACGAAATTTCCACTACATAATTGGAGCTTGCACATTAATAATTACCACCTGAAACACCTGATGTCTTATCACTATGGCAAAGGAAGAGAATGGAAGAGAGGTATGGACAGCTAGGGAATTTCAGAAGCCTACAAGTAGATGAAGCCGCTGCCTCTAGTGTAATAGCACATGACCGCCATGAGTCCAAGGCCAGTCTGGGCTACAAAGTGAGTTCAGGACCAGCCTGGGATATAGAGTGAGACCCTGTCTCAAAAAAAAAAAAAAAAAAAGCGGGGTATGCATAACCCAAAGAAAGCAGCCAGCCTTGTGCCTTGGGAAGAGTCCTGCATACAGCCGTCTGCTGCTCCTAATCACCAGCTACTCCAGGATTCCTACAGCTGTGAAGTCTGCTGACTTGCCACCTTCCATAGATCTGAGCAACTCAAAAAGATGACAATAGTTTATTCTCCCAGCAGGCAGCATAAGACTGTGTCTTCATCAGTTCTGCCTTCCCTTCAAGCCTCAAGGGTGCAATACAGAGCTGGTCAGGTAAGTCGTGCCACTGAGAAACACTGAGCCATGAAATCAGGAGTTGCAGCTGCTTTGCCCCAGAGGAAGATATTATCTTCAAATAAAATTCTCCTATGACCCAAGAAGAGACCATGCTTTTAGCTTCCAAAGATGTTTGCTAAGCAATCTTGAAAAGATTGCTGGGTCTCAGGCATGGTGACTCACTCCTGTAATCCCAGCTATTTGGGAGGATGAGGTGGAGGGTTTGAGAACAGCCTGCGCAACTTAGTGAAATCTTCATCTCAAAAAAAAATTTTTTTTGAACAAAAAAATCATAGTGTGGGCAAACGACAAAAGCTATCACACAACATAGAGACACGAAAGCCGATGGCCTCTGACGTTCCATAGGTAGGACAGAGTAGACAGAAAATAGGGATCAGCTAAAGACCTGTAGAGGAGGGGTGATGTCTAGCCACAAGTCCAACCCTGCAAGGGTGGAGGGCATCATAAGCTGGCACCTATCCACACTCTTACCTTCTCGGACCAATGCAAGGGGATTTCATTCCCTGAGTTTTAAGGCCAAAGCCACCTTGGATTTATTCATGTCATAGAATTTTATTAAGTGTGCGTTAGCTTCATAGGATAGATAAGTCACATAGGGACTGAGCAAAGATGTGGAGATAGATAGAAGTGACTAGATGGCCGTAAAATTGGGAAGGGTGCTAGCTAATGGCAAAGAGACCAGCTCAAGGATACCAGTGGAAATCAGAGCCAGGTGAGCAGCACACACAGCAATGACAAGGGAAGACCAGTGGTCTGTAGGTAATGACTTGGCTTCTATTCAGTTCTCGGGGGCCTTGAAGAAAGCCCTTTAAGGAAGAGCCCTACTCCTCTCGAAGAGAGGAGGCCCCTTCAGGTCAAGCCGTCTCTCAGGGGAGCCCCCAAACTGTTGTCTTCATCCCCCTCTGCTGCGATTTCGATCTGGAGTATCTCCCTAACAGCCTCATGTATTTGGGGCAACTGGGAGGTGGAACGCCGCTACAAGGGGCAGATGCTTGGGGTTTAACCTGGAGAGATTATGTCAACTTGTTGAGATTGGGGGTTGCCTAGGGCAGAGCCCTCAGGTGTTTGTTATTGACATGTGGGCCAGGAAGTGAAAGAGGGGCACCCACCCTGGGTGTGGGGAGAGGCCCAACTGACAGCTTGACCTAAGTAAGGAGAGGAAGAAGAAGCATTGTGCAGCTTCTTACTGGGAAAGCTCTAGTCTTTTTCTGAGTCTCCAGACTTCACTTGGCTCCTGTGTGCGATGCCATGCACAGCTCCCCAGCCTCTGCCATGTGCCTCCACAGACGCCGGCTGCCCCGTGAATGGAGTGGGTGACACCTTCTGAAACTGTGAGCTAAATATTTTCTCTCATCAGTTGTGGATGTTGGGTTTTTTTTTGTCACAGCAACAAATAAATAACTAAGACACCTTCCTCCTGGGAGGACTTTACCTTTTAGATTGAAGAGATAGACAAATTGTGGATACACAACAGATGGCTACAGAACAGAACAGAAGTCTCAGCAGCCTTGAAAGTAAAGTTGCAGGTATCACTTGCTGCCAAGTAGCCTTGGAGAGGAGTACTTAAAGGAAAAGCACACTTTTTTACTATTAGGATGAAAAGTCAAAAATACTCTTAAAATCACAGTAATAGAAGAGAGAGTTCCTCTATGATTAATGTTAAAACAGTAATCAGAGAGGAACATAAAATAATCGTATCACTCTACTGGAAGAAGAGTATGGGCAAGCTAAATCCTTATCTTCTACAACAGGAACCTATGAGATAATATCTATGGTTAATAAACAAGGAAATAGCAGCACATACACAGTATTCACATATGCAGAGGTTTAGTACTAAAACTACAAACCCTAATGCTTGTGGGTAGCTGTCTGGGTTCAGGAATGAGTGGACCTTTGTATAACC
Organism: Ctenodactylus gundi; assembly: GCA_004027205.1. Lineage (NCBI taxonomy): Eukaryota > Metazoa > Chordata > Mammalia > Rodentia > Ctenodactylidae > Ctenodactylus > Ctenodactylus gundi. Next base: position 547,451 of record PVKB01000656.1, read on the forward strand.
CATTTTTTTTAAAAAAGCACCTAATTGTTACTTCATTTAACATGATAAATAATTATAAGAAACATATAGTTAAAGTGCAGGTCAGTGGTAAAGCACTTGCCCAGCATGGAGGAGGCCCTGAGTCCAATCCTCAGTTCCACCACCAAAAAGAGAGAAGAGAACAAGAAGAATAAAAAAGAAATATAACCAGGGTCATTCCTGTCCTTTTCCTCCTCCTATATGGCTCCATAAATAAATATTAAGTTCTTTTTCATTCTTTTATTTCTGGTAAGACATTGACCTGGCCTCACTTCCTAGTTCCACAACACCAGGATATTTTGGTGAATATCAAGCATCCTAAAACATATAAAGTATAATACAGTCCCTGCATATAGAGCCACCCAGCCCAAAATATCAACATCTCTGAGATAAAGAGGCTCTGATTTAGAGTTTTAAAACACACACACACACACACACACACACACACACACACACACACACACACAGTTAAGATATAATTTACATATACCTGGGCTTGGTGGCACAGACTGGCAATTCCAGCACTTCAGGAAGCTGAGACGTGAGGATCACAGGTTCAAGACCAGCCTGGGCAATATAATGACTTAGCACGACCCTACTCAAAATCAAAAATAAAATGGGCTGGGGAAGCTCAATATAAAGGCCCTGGGCCCAATCCCCAGTATCACATACATATAACACAAACTGCATACAATAAAATCCTTTTAATGTATTAGCTTATGAGTTTTGAATCATTTAAATTTGTGTTTATATCAACTTTATTAAGTACATTATTGTGTGTTTTGTCTAAGTGTTGCCCCTTTGAGTCAGAGGGAGCCCTGCTTCATGAGGAGAAGAAATGACTTCATGTGACTTTTGCAAAAGAAAAAAAAAGAGGGAGAAGGAAATAAATATCTGAAAGTGCCTGACACACAGAAGAAATTCATCACATGTTGACTTAGTACATAAAAGAGAGAAACATCGCTCTGTTTAAACTGAAAACCCTCCATACTACTTCTGTTTCTCCTAATCTGTCACCAATCCTCCCGGCTGACATTTTCACTGTCTCCAATCAGCCCCTTCCTGTCTACGCAGCTCCTCTGGTCTACTGGGTACTCATGGCCAGAACTGCTGTAGGCCTGATGTAAACAATTTTCTCAACCGGTAAACTTATCAGGGGAAGTAGACCCAAGAGACAAGATAAGAAAGCTACAGCTGAGGATGTATAAAGCATCTCCTGAGTTTGTTAGAACTAAGAATTAAAAAAAAAAAAAAACTCTTATCTTAACGCCTCGCCATGTTGCATGATTTTAACATACAGTGAATCTGGGAACAGGGCTGTTTCATGTCAAAAACAAGACTGATGCCTAAGCACTTCTGAAGGCACTTGAATTTTCTTGGATCTTCAGTGTCAGAGGGAAGATTAAAAAAAAAAAAAAAAACCTTAGAAGAAAGTCCAGCGGAGGATGATAAAATCTGAGTTGGAAACACAGCGCTGAGACCAACAGATCTCCCAAGAAACCCACAAATTTCAAAACACATACCTACTCCAGAGCAGGAACCTGGCCAGCTTCCCGGGTGTGTGACTAGCACTGTCTCCCAGGCTCGGGCCTACAGAAGGGCACTGTCCATGCTCCACTATCAGTAACTTGAAATTCTTTACTTTAGTTATGAACAGGAGTCCAAACCACTTTCATTTTGCACTGGGCCTTGCAAACTATATAAAATAAAGCAATTTTACAAAAATAATAAAAAACAGAAGTTCTGAGTTCTTTTTTAAATGGAATAAGCTTTATTCACAAATAAGACTGTCCAGTTAAAAGCAAGAACAACTTCTTTAGGAAAAAAAAGAAATACGAAAAGGCAACATACCATTTATTTAAAATTGAAAATTAATTTTCTTTTAAAATGGGTGAGAGTTGAGGTTCTATTTAATCCCCATCTCTACAAAGCAACTTACTAAATTCTCAGTCCTGGGCATTCACAATAGAGATCTCAACGTTCCTGGATAAAGTGGCCCAGCTTCAGCTCTTGCAATAAAGATACACCTTGGCAAACAAGAGTCTGTAACACTTGGATCCTCACATGGTTGGATCAGCTCTTGTAACATTGGCAGCTCTTGTAACATTGGCATAAGCTTTCTATTTTCCAATCCCCAGCATTACAGGATTCGTTCCCTCTTTAAATTTTATTTAAAAGAAGATGTAGACTGTGGATAATACATGACACGGGCATTTCCACTTGGACAGAAGAGTTTCTCGAGACACACTGAGTTTTCCTTTTAGGCAGAATCACTTCATGAAGTAACTGTGAAGCTGCGCTCACGCAGGGGGTAGAAAAACTCATAGTAAATACTGAACCAAACCCGGGACACAGGGCAGCCATCTCCCAATGACACTTCATCAGGTTCCATGTACAAATTGTGAAAAAACTTGGGTTTAATCCTGGCTTAGAACCAAGTGGAGGTGCAGTATCCGTCTGAAGGTGACCAAGCCCCAGCACAGGTCCATGGGGAGGAGGGGGAAGTGGGGCCTGCTTAGCCCCACAAATGCCTTCCTTTTCCTTGAATGGAAACCAGTCCTACGGAGGAGTCCCACAGGTTCTGAGTCCTTACTTCATATTTTCACTTTATATAAAACTAACTCACTTCTTAATTAAAAGACTTTTGTGGGGTCATTATGTCATAATCTGCAAGTAACAGAAAACCAGGAATGTGGCTTAGCTGTCCTTCACCTAGCAGGCTGGTGGCCCAGGGTTGTAAGGGAGACGCCCTAGAATATAAAGGATTGTGGAACTGAAGATACTTAAAAGGAAGTAGATGTGGGAAAGCTCTCTGCCTCCCTCCTATGGGCCTAAACGCAGGACATAAGTTTGTACAGGTGTCCTCCTGCTCCTCTCCATTAGGAAGGATGGAAGTTAACCACTGGCAAGGAGAGTAGACCCTTATCAGCTGGCATCCCATGGCAACCGAGGGATCTGCCGGCAGATTTCTCTCCATTAGTTTCTTCCCATACATGTATCTTTCTACAGTTTTTTCCTCTGAAAGTCTAACATTCCTTTCCTTGCCTGGCATGGTCTCTAAAAGTTTATCTTTCTTTGTTACAAATGCTAGAGAAGCCACAGTGTTAAGCTACTATTTTGGGTTACCTTCCTTTGAGGGTTTGTTTTTATTGTTACATGCATTGAATGAATTTTGAACTTCCTTGTTTTTCTCTCGTTAGTCTATTTTTTGTTACAGAGTCCCAACTATGAGCTTATGAGGGTCAAGGAGAATTTTTTTTTTCCTCTCCAATAGTTGATCTTGCACTCTAAGCTTTGCCTTGCTATGCATGACCTCAGTCCCCAAAACCTTCTCATTCTCCTAAATGACTGCTCAGAGTCCACCCGTTTTATCCATGTCTCACACAATACGGAGGAGAAAATGAAAGAGAAGAAAACACTCTTTCCTTGTAAGGTTCCTTTAACAGTCATGAGGCATACTCTCTTGTTTATATATTAATGGCCAGCTCTGGCATTATGGCCAGCTGCAAGGAAATTTGGGAAATGTAGTCCTACTCTAAACATGTGTTCTACTATATTTCTGTACAAGAAGAGAACAGACACTGGAGAACATAGAACAGTCTCTTCTACCTCAGAATTCTTTTGCCCTAGTATGACCCAGGAAAAGCAGAGTAATTCCCATTTGTCCCAGAGAGGCACAAATGTATCCATGAGAGCTTCTGGATCTCACAAAGCATGGCAAACTCAAAGGAAGGAGGCAGATAGCTGCAAACCAAATGGATGCCTCAGGAGATGCCAGTATCAACCAAAGATGAGCAAGGAGCAGATGCCCCCTACTGTCACAGCATATGTCCACACCCACCGTCCCCATAGGTGGATTCCAAGGGAAAGAGGGAATCCCTAATTGATAAGAATCCCGATTCACTCCCTTAGTGAAATAAGAATTATGACAGTCATCAGAACTGTCCACAAGTAATCTGGCTGTTCTCCTCTTGGGTAGATGGTAGGATTCACTATTTCTGTCACCCTTAAAGTTACATGTGGCCATTTGATATATTTTGGCCAATGGCATATGAGCAAAAGTGAGATATACCCTGTCCAGGCTGAATATTAACAGCCTATCATGGTTAATTTTATGTGTCAACCTGGCCAAAGTACTTCATTGTTACCATCTGGAATGATTTGGATCTGGAATGTTCCCCAAAATCTTCGTGTGTTTTGAAGGGGATTTAATCGTAGGAGTTAATCCACTGATTTCCTGTGCTGCTGAAAGGAGAGGCCTGGTTGGGAAGGGCAGACCTGGAGGACGTGGCCTGGAAAAATACATTTTTTCCCAGTCTTCTCCCTAATCCCTGCTGCTTCTTCTTGTGATGCTATGAGTAGCTGTTCTCCACCAGATCCTTCCAGTGTGCTGCCATTGCCAGCTGACTGTGAACCAGCTAAAGTAAGCCTTTCCTCTCTTAAATGGTATCGTGTCCCACCATGAGAAAGTAACTAAAGACACGAGTTTTGGATCAAACGCCAGTCTAGATGTTGCTGTGAAGAAGGTTCTCCAGATGTCATTAACATTCAAGTCATTAGACTCTGAAGAAAAACCGATTGCCTTCCATAATGTGGAATCTCATCTAATCAGCTGACTTACTGTGTGTGAAAGATGACTCTAGTTCTTTCTTCGTATTTTCTTTTCTACACATTCTCTCTCTCTCTCTCTCTCTCTCTCTCTCTCTCTCTCTCTCTCCTGGTTCTGTTTTGTTTTTTTTTCCTAGAGAATCTAACACAGAGCTTTTCATTCCCCCTGCCGCATGACCTTGAAAGCAAGCATACCTCTGCCTTTGTCTCTGAATGATGATGGCATCAGCAAGCAATAATCCTCCTTGTTACACCACTCCATTTGGGGAGTTCTGTTGTACTGCAACCTAGCATCCAGGCGAGTATAACACAAAACAGAAATTAGGGTAACAAAGAAACAAAGCATTGCATTTCAGCACTTGCAGAATAAGATTCACTGCTATTACAGGGTGTCACCAATTCTTATTTCTTCAGGCCAGGATTATCCTAGGGCTTGAAGCCTTTGAAGACCAGAAGTAGCTCTAAACACGTACCCTCCCTAGTATGTCCCTGGAATCAATGTTCTGTTCCTATTCTTCTACCCCCTCCGCCTACCCAGGCTTTAAAATTGCCTCTTCCTCTCAAAATTCAACAAAAATGTTGCCTTTTCTTTTTCATGTGAGAGGTCCCAACTGTATAATAAGACGTAATAAGCAAATTTCCTCCAACTTCTCACAGAAGTGTTGTTTTTTCAAGCAGATTTGCATTTGAAAAGATTGAAAATCAAAAATAAAAATCCTATACAAATAAAGCTGTACTTGGTAAAATTCCAGGAAGTATAATTAAGAGACGAGTTTGCCTGCAGTAAGGGAAATAGTTTAGGGCAATGGGAATTTTTGACAGCTGTTCTGCAGACAGAATCAACATTGTTGTATATCGTATTTGGGGGCCTCTGGGTGCTTCTAAGTGGCAGAGAGCAAAGGAGCCTCAGATTCCCTTCTGGACTCCCCATTTATCCTTCCAGATGGCTCCCGAATGCCCAGAAGCCAGCTCCTACGTCCTCACAGTCACTCTTGTCTATTTTCAGGCCCAGTTCCTGGTCACTTCATTTTCCACAGGGCACATTCCTGGATCATGTGACCTCTGCCTCAGGGCAAGGTCCTTAAAGCCTGATGCAAAAGTATCATGGCTACCACAGTTCCCCCTCTTACCTCATCCAAGAGGCTTACCTCTAACTTTGCAATTAAGGTATAGTCATAAGAAATCAACTAAAAATTATTAAAAATGCAGATTCCACAGTCCAGGAGTTGATTCATTAGGCGGGGATGCAGCCCAGAGAGCTGCATTTGTACGGGTCAGTGCAGGAGGGAGACAGGCTACACTTGGACAGAAACAGTGCCCCGAGACATGGGAAGGGTATAGGCATGTAGCGCAGCCCACCCTCCTGGGTCTCCAGCCGATCCCTGGACAGCTCTGACTTCATTTGTTACTGATGCCACCGGGCCATCTGTTCACAACTTTATAACCTAACAAAAGCAACAAACAAAAGATGCAATGTTGCTTCTAGGAATTTCTGCGCCCTTTGCCTTTGTTTACCAGGAAATAGGTCTTTTTTGTGATGTAGACTTTAGTGACAAAATAAAAGACACATGATGGATTTCACCCCACTCAGCTTTTGCCGTATTTGCACAGGACTGACAACATGACCCAAATGTAAGCAGGTGAAAGCAGAAGTAACCAGGGGAACTAAAGGTAGCTTGTTAATGCTGTATGTTTCTAACTCTGATTTAGAACCAATGGCCATGGGCTTTAATGAAAGCCCCCAAAGCACAGTCTACTCAGCTAACAAAGGGTTAATTCCTATGACCTCTGAGAAGAAATTGCAGAGCAATACCCCGCTACACATACTGCCTCTCCTTCCCTTTCCCCCTTCGCTCCCCCAACTCCTCTCCCTCTCCCTCCACTTCTCCCTCTCCTAACCTGGAAGTAATTAACCCAGTCTGGCTCTTCTTAACCTAAACCAAATGTCTGACCGGAATCCAGGCACCACCTGGTGGTCCGGAGGTAAACTACAATTCACCATACCGAGAGAAGAAAACCATATTGTATATTTATATTGTACTACTCTTCTGCTTAACATCCACACACAGCTTTTTCAGGGGCAGATCTGCAAGCACCGAGTAATCCCTAAACTGCATGAGGACAATGTGTAAGAATGTCATAGATAGGGTGGCACCCCTACCCTTCTCCCATATATTTCAAAGGGCCGTTGAGTACTGAGACGCTTCTTAAGTACAGACATTTAGCACCCTGAGAAGCACATTTTTGGCTGCCCCAACATGACACACCAGGCCACCTGACCAGTGCATGTGACAGAAAGCCGACAACAAATAAACAAACCAAGAGTTAATGGAACCTGTTAAGTTGGTATCTTTTTACACTTAAAGCACATTAGCCTCAAATTCAGCATCTAGCTCCACCAGCACCCGCTTCAATCCCTGGCCCGCCTGCCTAGCTTCTTCCTCATTTGGAACCGTCTGTTTTTCCAAGTCTGAGCAGCTTAGCAACAAAAACCTGTCTCGAACTAAAAATTAAAAAATGGGCTGGAGACACAGCTTAGGGCAAAGGCCCTGGATCAAATCTCCAGTACAGTAGAGAGGGAGAAAGGCTGTGAGGAGAGCACCCAGTGGGGGGGTCGGGGGGGGGGGGGAGAACCCACGGAATGGGGTAACATCCTTGCCAAAATCAAGGATTGATATTCAAATTACACAAAGAATGCCTATAATCTAACAACAAAAAGCAATCCAACTTAAAATGGGGAAAGGGTTTGGTGTGATTTGGACCTGGACTATTCCCCCAAAGCCTCCTGTATCTGGATGTTGTGAATTATCTATGGATTTCTTGTGTTGTTGGGAGGCGGGGCCGGGTGGGAAGGGCTGGGCCACAGGGGCTCCACCTGGAAAGCTAGGTACTTCCTTCCGCTTCCGGTCTTTCACTCAGCTTCCTGTCTGCAGGCCGTGATGTCTTTCCTCCAGCGAAGCCCGTGGCTTCCACCACTGCCCGTAAGGTTTCAGATGCAAACCTTCTGAAACTATCAGCTAAAATAAGTCTTTCTTCCTTTAAGTTGTAGATATCAGGTATTTTTGTCTCGGCCAAAAATAAAATGAAAAAAAAAAATTAAACTAAGCCAGGATTTGAATGGATATTTTTTCTGAAAGATACATAAATGCCGGTAAGTACTTGAAGCTCAACATTTCCAATCCTTAGGGAAATGCAAATCAAAATCACAATAAAATAGTACCTCACACCCATGATGAAGGCTATCATGAAAACAAACAGAGCTGAGTTTGATTCCCCAGCACCAGATGGCAGCACATGGCCTGTAATCTCCATACTTGGTAGGCTGAGGCAGGAGGACCACTGTGAGTCCAAGGCCAGCATGGGCTACGTAGTGAGTTCAGGACCAGCCTGGACTACAGAGTGGAACTCTGTCTCAGAAAAAAAAAAAAAAAAGAAAAGAAATGCTGAATGCTGGCAAGAAATAAGTAGTAAAAAACTTTGTGCACTGTTAATAAGAAATAAAATGGTACAGTCTCTATGGAAAATAATATAAGGTTCCTCAAAAAAAGTTAAAATTAATCTACCATATAGTCCAGCAATTTTATTTCTGGGTATGTATCCTAAAGAACTGAAATCAAGATCTCGATTAGATCATTATACCTACATTTCATAACAGGATCATTTGTAATAGCCAAAATGTGGATACAACCCTAATGTATATGGATATGGATAAATGAACAGAATGAAGTTTAAACACTGTGATTATTACTATACATTTGGAATAATATTAGAATATTTAAATGTTATTGCAATAGTGACATGTGTTATATATATGAGATATGTGCAATATATAAATGGGGTACTTGAAATATTTGGTGAATGTTCAATTTTTTAAATATAGGGGCTGGAGGAATAACACAGTGGTTAGAGTGCTTTCCTAGTAAACACAAGACCCTGAGTTCAATTCCCCAGAACCACATAAGCTGAAAGTGGTTGTACATGCCTATAATCTCATCACTCAGGAGGCTAAAGCAAGAGGACTGCTGTGAGTTCAAGGCCAGTGTGGGCTATATATGGAGTTCAGGCTGTCAGGGACTGTAGGGTGAGACATTGTCTCAATATATATATATAAAATATATATATATAAAAATATATAAATAATATATAAATAAATAAATAAATATATATATATATATATATATATATATATATATATATATATATATATATTGCCCAGTCTGGGTTCAAACTTACAATCTATCTGCTGCAGCCTCCCATAGTACTGGAATTATAGGCCCACCAGGCCCAGCAACACATACATACAACTTAGCAATTTAGTGAGACCCTGTCTCAAAATCAAAACCAAAAATGAGCTGAAGATATAGCTCAGTACCAAGGCCCTGGGCTTGATTCCCAATAACAAAAAAAAAATTGTTATAGTAAAAAATCCATTGCTATTAGTCCTTCTCATAATGCTCTTCCTTCTTTATTCCATTGTCCTTGATACTTTCTGAAGCAGTTCTGCAAGTCCTCTTTCCTGGATGTCATCATAACGTATGATCAAAAATACAGTGAATGTTACTACTGTCAAGTGCCATCCAATGGAAAAGTGAGCTAACAAAAACAATACACTGTGTCCTCATACACCTTATTCATCCAACCTGACACCAGCTGGACTCTTCCGCAAAGTCAAAATGGCCATGAAAGGTACATATTTTGAATCCACCTAGAACATCAAAGCAGCTAAGACGGCACAACTAAACACTCATGAGAGAGGATTTCCAGAACTGCTTCAGAAAGTAGAAAGACTGATGTGTTCAAAGTGAGGGGAGGTGTTCCATAGGAAACTAATGGCAATGTGTCTTTTATTGTAATAATTTTTTGAAAATGTAAACATTCACTGTTTTTATTATACCTAATATATATGTTTATTTGTTTTGAAAAAATACAAGGAAGCAAACTTTGAAATAAGCTACAACATGGATGAGACTTGAAAATACTGTGCTAATGAAAACAAGCCAGTCACAGAAAGAAAAATACAATATGATTCCACTTAAATGAGGAGCTTAAACATCAAATTCTTGGAGACAGGAAGTAGTAGAGTGGTTGATATAGACTTGGAGGAAGGGGAATGGGGAGTAATTATTTAACAGATTCAAAAGTTTGATTTGAAATGTTGATAAAGTCTGAGATGAAGATGAATAATGACTGTTACATAGCATTAGGGCACTTAATGTCACCAAACTGTACAAGGTGGGCTAAAATAATACATTTTGTATGCATATTTTACCATGGTTTTTTAATGAGAAAAATAAGACTTCACATAGCCAGAACATTATTTGATGAGTGTCTTGCTGCAGGTGGAAATGCATAATGTCTGGCCCTGAAGGACACACCCAAAATATATAAAAATTTGGTGTGTCTTAGTTTACTGATACTTTGAGCTGCTATGATGTAATCTATACTGAAAAGAGTTGTAATGGCTAGTGCTTCTGCAGGCTGGGGAGTCCAAGGGTGAGAGCTCACACCTGGTAAAGACCTTCTTGCTATTATCATTCATAACAAATGGCAAAAAAGAGAGAAAGGGCAAGGTCGGAGGAGAAGGGAAGCTTATAAAATTTCCTCATGAAAGGAACTCACTTCAAAGATAATGGCATTAATCCATTCATGAAAGCACAGCCCTCAGGTCCCAAACTCCTCTTAAAGGTCCCATCTCCCCATTGGGGATCAAATTTCCAACACATGAACGTTGGGGAGCAAACTCAAACTATAGAGTCTCTCTCTAACTAGAGGCCTAGGAATAAGAAAACCACATAGATGTGCCAGATGTATGTAAGCCAGGCAGAACAATGATAAATCATGCTGAAGTTCTGTAAAACATTTTAAGTAGAGAACACTTAATGTGGTTTGAATACGACTTGAACATGTTCCTCAAAGTATCATGTACTGGAGGATTGGTCCCAGCCTGGTGACAGTAAGGGATGGCAGAACCTATAAAAGGGGAGGGCCTAGATACCAGGACATTGAGGGCATTACCCTCCAAAAGATTAATATAGTTTCTACGGCAATCTCAGTGAGTTCCCCAATAATATATTATAAATAGAACAAACCTGGCCCCTGAATCTCTCTCTGACTTTCTGAAACTCCACATGATGTCTTCTGAACATGCTTGTGGCCACCACTGTGATGCCATCTGCCTTGAGATTCTCACCAGCATCATGCTTTTGAACCTCCAGAATTGTGAACTAAAGAATCTTATTTTCTTTAAAAAGTATCCATTCTCTGGTATTTTAGTACAACAATAGAAAATGGACTGGTATAATACCTATCTTCAAGATGGAATGATTTGTTATAGGAAAAGACATTAGAATTTATCTATTGCTATGATTTGTTTGTAGATGCTTTAAAAAAACTCACTGACTTTGTGTCTCTGTCTTTGAGACCCTACAAAATAAATTGCAAAGGATTATGTTAGAGACACAGGCAGCTGTGCTGGAGATTTCAGTAGCCTAGCATGTGTAAGGTCCTGGTGTTGATTCCTCAGCACAGCAACAAGACAAAACTGGGCCAGGAAGCAAAAGGTATATGAATGCACAAATACTCAGGTGCAATGAACAGTGTTAGGTAGAGAAGAGAGTGCGCCAACATGAAAAGCTGGCTGAGAGCTCAAAACACTCAGGAAGGAATATGAAAAGCCCAGGAACTACGGCATGCCACAGGCATAGCCTGCCATGGCAGCAAAGGCTGTGGCAGGAAAAAGTCACTGAAGGCTTGAAAGTCAAACAACGCAGGATGTGGAAAATGTGAAATGCTGAAGCAAGCCTAGAGCTTGAGGACAAACTGTTGGCTAGGTACCGCTGGAGGGACACTCTGGTTCAATGTCAGGAGGGTGATTCCAGAGGAACTAAAAGTGAAGGCTGGAGGGAAAGCAGGCAGATTCCCAAGGCCCAGGTGCAATTTCCAAAGAATAGTGGTGGTGAACGATTGAAACAACTTTCCTGGGGCATGTCTACTGAATCCCAGGCCTGCGTAACACCTCCACCAGGACCTAAATGCCTGCTTAGGTGAAAATATGGAGGCCACATCATTAGACAGAGTGCTAAGCAGTCAGAAACACAGGGGAAAGTGAAATTAAGAAGTTTAGGACCTGCTGGATGACTGAGAAAGGAACCTCAAATAAAACATGGTGACTACAAGAAGACAGGAATGTCTTAAGGAAGACATTTCTCTTCTACATAGTTTAAAGGTGTAGTCCTCTGATTCAGCTCTTGATGAGGTTATAATCTTCACATAACCGACATGGAATGATGAGCTTTTGGACAGGGCTGGAAACAAAAGGGTCTGAAACTCTTTTTCCTTTCTCAAACCCCATGTCTTGGTCTTTGGTAAGTATAAAGTTTTAGATTAGGCTTTGTGTATTTGGAAATATGTAGTATGGCTGGGTGGGGGGAACAGAACTGAGTTTCTAAATATGGTTAGTATGGGACTGGTACAACGACACCAGCAACCCTATGCACTCTCCGAGATCTTTAAATGATTCTTAGGGAACTATTATCAGGGAACACAGACACACAGGGGAAGAGAGACTAGTGCTGCATAGTACCAGGCATAAATATCTAAGTCTTTAAGAAAAATCTGAATTATATTTAATGGCCTATGGCTGGTAAGCCTGACAATAAGTTATTTATTGTATAAGAATCTTCATTTATAAAGGAGTTCAAATAAACACTGTTTTGTCACTAAAGGGGCAAATGTCTATCACATGGAAATACCAGTTCTGTCAAGCCCTCACTTCCCCACAACTGAGTTGTTTATAATTCTTAGACAGGAAAAGAAATCACCAAAAAACCAAAATCATAAGTGAAGAATAAGTAAGAGTGTATTCATCAGTTTTGTATTGCTATAACAAAAGTACCTGAGGTTGGGTAATGCACAAAGGAAAGAGATTTATTTAGCTCACAGTTTAGCTCACTTTCTGAAAGTCCCAACAGCACAGCACGGGGTCTGGCAAGGTCCCCCGGATGCACCACATCGTGGTGAATGGCTTCATGATGGCAGCACCTATGACAGATAGATCTTAGGACAGGATAGGAAACCAGAGAGACTGAGGAGGGGTCAGGCTTGCTCTTTTATAACAATCCTGTCTCAAGGACTGACCGAGGGCCCACAGAAACTACACCAATTCCTTCTGAGGACATCAGGTGCAATAATCTGCCCCTAGGCTCCACATCATAAAGATCTCACTACCTCTAAACATTTCTATATTGGGAAAAAGCTTCCAATACATGAACCTAGGAGGACACGTTTAAATCATATCCAAACTATAGCAAAGAATTAACTGTCTGTAGTTCTGCACAAACCTGCAGTACCTAAGTGCTTTCTTCTGTCATGCCAGGCCTGGTTGTTGCATTTCACTACTCTAGTGTGTGCACCTTTGTGCTAAAGCTACAAGCTACAAGCTCTATGTACTCACATTCTCAGCCTAATTGCTTCCCTCAAGAAATCGATTGTTCATGGTCCTCTAATTTGAGCATCTCTAGACTCAAATTTAGCCTGGAGGTAAAAACCAAGGAAGTTTCACATTTTAGCCTGGAGGGTGCAAATCAAGGAATATGTATCAAAATAGCTTTAACAAAGGAACAATCCTCCAGCTTTATGCCCTTGGTGTTTGTTCCCTTTCTCTCTTCTCATTCAAAATGTATCCATGGTAACTCACTTATGCCTCCAAACAGCCATCATGGGCCCTGTGGGAGTTTGTATTACTGCTCTCAATTCTTCACTGTCTCCCTGCAAAAGAATGAAATATGCGTAGCCTTTGTCATTTCACTTTCAGAGTCTCCCACTGGAGAGACAGAGTACAGTTTTATGACTCATTGATATTGGACTTGACTACGTGTTATGCCCAGATCACGGGGACCCCAAACCACTAGGAGACCAATCACTCATGCAAAAGCAAGGAGCCTTTATTCGGGCTTAAGCTCGGGCTCTCAGTCTTCACCAACATAGTGGATCTTATCCGAGAGCCTCGAGTCTCTGTGCAGCAGACTTTTATTAGTTACAAACAAGGAGAGGTGGGCTTTCAGCTTGGTGGTTACATGATTGGTGAGCATACAGCAGGGGAACAGACTTGTTATATGGTGATTGGCTAACTAACATTAAGCAACTGGCTCTGGCCCCCAGACCCAGTTTGAGCTATCTACTGTTTCTGCCCAGGGCAAAACTTCTGGCCTAACATTTTTTAAGAACAGGTATTTACAAAATGATAGGTTAGCTAACATTGAGTAAGACTATCTGCAGTCCCCAGACCCTGAGCCCGGTTCTCAGGAATACTACAGGTGTTGAGAAAGCAGTCCCTTCTTTAGAAGGTCCTAACTGCCCATTGCCCTGAGGGAATCGAAACTCAGGCCTGTCAGCTAACGTCCCAGGGAAAGTCTGAGGCCTGTCATGGGGTCTGTGTAGCTCGGCCCGGTAGCCCGGGCCTGGGTGTCTCACATGTAATTTGTTTGTCAATGGAATAGTAATGGATGTGATCTGGGCAGAGGTTTTCAATGTGCTTGTGTAGTTTTTTTCCTAGCTTCTTAAACCTTTGCCATTTGCTTAAAGAAGCTACTGATCCTCACAAGAAATTTGTGGGGCAGACTCAAACCAGAGCCACAGCCTGAAACAGAACCATCACAGCTGATCTGAACACCCACAGGGGAGATACACGGTGCTTCTGATGGGAGCCACTGGAATTGGTCAGGTTTTTGTTGCAGCCTCATTGCAGTAAAGCCTGACGGATCCAGCCCGTTTCTTTGGCTCATCCTTTGTGTTTACTGTGAAGCACCTATATAATTCCAAAAACCATTCCTCACTGGCATGCACTGTGATTCATGCTGAACACATGTGTACTCTGACTACTGGGACTAGCGGCCCCCTTTGTTGTCCCTGCAACCTCCATATCTCCAGAGTTAGAAGTGAGGTACAGCTCCCCCGTGTCGTTGCTCAACTGAAATACCTTCCAACTTGGGTTAAACTCCAGTAGGCCACAAAATAGAGCCAGTCTGTGCTTTTATCTGAAACGTTTACGCTTGGCTAATTTTTTTTCATTCTAATATAGGGCCCCTCTCCTCAGGAGACTGGTGTAAGACAGATCATTTGAGACTCTCCACAGGGCTGTGTTTAAACCCTATCTCCTCATCAACTCAAACTGCATTTATGGGCTAAGCCCTTTCTGGGATGAGCTGTTTTCCTTCCAGAATATCACTGGGAAAGGTTAAGGTAAAATCAGTTCTTTAATAGAATATTGGTTATATCCCTGAGGCCAGCTGACCATCTCTGTGCACCAGGTACAAGAATTTTTTGAGAGAAGAATCCCTGAGAGTCTATGTGGAGATCCACATGAGCTCCACAGATAAAGCCTCACCCTAGGGTTTTACCTGGGATAAGCAGTTGGTAAACAGTATTTTCACTTTTCCATTCTCACAAGTGAAGAATAAGGAAGAGTGTATTCAAATTATATCTGGAAGTCATTCATTAATTGATTCAACAAATACTTCTTCAACTATGATGCTGTGCACTAGAGAAACAATGGTGAGGCCTCTGCCTTCATGAAGCTTATGATCCTTGGAGGAAGAGGGGAAGGAAACAGAAAATAAGATAAATATAAAAACGTGTCATTTTAAGTATTTATAAAGGTTTCTTATGGCACTAAGGATCAAGCCTTTATACTGTACTGTACCCACAGCCCATTTTCATTTTTTAATTTTGAAAGAGTCCTGCTAAGCTGCTAAGATGCCCAGGCTTGGCCTGACCGTGCAGTCTTTCTGTCTCAACTTCCCAGCAGACTGAAGTTATAGGCCTTTACCACCAGGCCTGGCTGACAACAGACATTTTTGAAAAGCAAGCCAAATGTTGGAACATGTAGTGCTACTACATCAAGGGCAGGTGTCTCTGACAGTCTGCAGACATCTGACTCCGTGGACCTACCTGATGAAGGGAAAGAACAGCCCTAATGACTTTTTAAAGGAAAAACCATTTAAAACAGAAAAAATAATGCAAGGAGACCAGGGCTGGAACACAATCCAAAGATGATCATGAAGCCCAGTGGCTGGAGGAGTAGAAAAAGAGAAGTAGACACCAGTGGGTGGGCAGGGACCTAACTCCTGTCTCTGTAGCAAAGAAAAATCTCAGCTGATACTTCAGTCCTAAACCGGAAGAAACCGGCCAACTCTTGGCTGATTTGCAGCCAGAGACTCAGAGCGAGCTGGCAATTTACTTTGTGTTGTGCATGATTTCACACAAGTTCTGTGGCCAGGATGTCAATTATGTCATGTGGAAGAAGGAACAGGAGCATGAATGTTTCTAAGCATTTGAAACCTTCAACCATCTTTTGAGTGAAACTTTAAAGTTTTGCAATAAGTCTTTCACAGTTGCTTGGGTAGAAATGATCACCTGCCATCAAATTGTGTTGGCTACAACATAGTGTTTTAATCTTTTTATTTATAGAGAACTTCTGACGTAAGAGTAGGCCAAATAGTATAACAAATTCTCCATGCGTCTAGCACCTGACCCCCCCAAATCATTTTATGACAATCCTGCCTCATCTATACCCTCATCCGCTTTCTCACTTCCCAAATTACATTAAGGCAAACCTCAGACATGACATGAGGTCATCTATAAATATTTAAATAGGCTCTCTAAAAGGCAAGTTCTTAAAATATAGCCCTGCGTAAGGACTAACCTAAGAAATATCTCTTAAATAGCATCAATTCAATTAGCCTGCCAGTTTTAGAATTTCCAAGTGTCTCATAAATGGTACAAAAGGCTTGTCCTTTAAAAAAAAAAATGGGATCCAAATAATGCCCACACATTGTAAATGGTCATGGTGTCACGCAAATCTCTTTTAATTGTAGGTTCTATATTTCTTTTTATAACACTTGTAATTTGTCTGTTGAAGAAATCAGGTTACTCATCCTGCATAGTTTCTATGTTAGGAAAAAAAACAGTATCTGTTTTTTCACTGCTTTCGTACTACAACAATCAACCGGGAAGACTCTGTGACCTCAAAAAATGTGGGGATTTCTCTTCACCAGCCAGTGATCAAGCAAGCTGCAGCAGGAAACACCAGCTGGGTGTCCTCAGATTCAACTCAGTTCTAACACCACCTAGAGATAATATCAGTTCCTAAGGTCTGACGGCCCCAAGACTATTCCCAGCTCACTGTAGATGACAATCACAAGCACCAGATTGTTTTTATCTGTGCTTCTGGCCAACCAACTCCTTATCAGGTTCCCACCACCCTTCCTCAGGTGTGATTAATATGCCTGAGCAGCTCAAAGTTTTATTATAAAGTTAGAAGAGTGAATCTATTTTATGGGGCCCAGTGAGGAGGGTGGCAAATTGTAGCAGAGACATGGGCTGTTGAGTTACACAAGGTGTTAGAGGCCATGGTAAGGAATATACATCCACACCACACAGGCCTGTAGGCAAAAAAGGTCTGATTGGGCAGTTTTAGCAAGACCAACAGCCCATGCTGTTGAAGAAATTAGACGTGCAGGATGTGTCATTATTTGCTTTGCACTGTAGCTAAGACGTGGAGTCAACCTAATGTTCGTGAATGAATGAAGGGATAAGGAAAATGCAGTTATGCATACATAATGAATTATTGCCCACTTTTAAAGGAAGAAAGAAATGCTACAATATATGCAGTACCATGGAGGATATTATGCAGAGATAAGTAAGACACAGAAAAATGAATACTTCATAATGCCACTGATCTAAAGTACCTTAAAATAGTCGAATCTATAGAATCAGAAAGTAGAGTAGTCATTGCCAGGGACTGGAGGAGGGGGAGGACAAAGAGTTGATAATGAATAGCACAAAGTATCTGTCAAATACGACCAACGTGTTCCCAGAAACTGCTCTGTGTTGTCCTTACAGTTAATTGCATTGTAAACTTAAAAATGTGCCAAAAATGGGATGTGCATCTGTGAGTTTCAGTTACTCAGAAGACTGAGGCAGGAGGATAGCTTGAGCCTAGGCAACATAGTGAGACCCTATCTCAAAAAAAATAAATAAATAAATATATATTTCATGTTAAGTATTCTTGACACAATAAAATACAAGTTGTTTTTTAAAGTAGCAGGATTTGCAGGGCAAGATGTGAAATTCTGAAGGAGCTCATGAGTCTGATTATCAGCCTGGCGTCAGAAATTCCACACAACACCAAGAACCACAGCCAAATGTCCTCCAAAAGGAAGGTTCAAAATAAACGAAGGTTTTACAAGTTGTGCCTACACATGATTTCATGCGCACATCCTGATTCCTTGACATTCCCTCCTACTCTTCACTTCTTCTGGTCCTCTGGTTCTTGTCCTTGGAATGCCCTGGAACAAGTGTCCTTGACTTCAGGTGCAACTCTAATTGCCAGTCCTTGCTCAAAGAGTCAGAAGAATCAGTTTTGAGGTCTACATTTATCTTTCTAGCTTGCAGTGAGAAGTTTACACCTTAAACTGGGTAAGTGTTTCTGGAATCATATTACCAACATTTAAATTTAGGGTTTTTGGTTTGTTTGTTTGTTTTGTTTTGTTTTTTGACAGGGTCTTACTTTGTAGTGCGGGCTGGCCTTGGACTCATGGTAATCCTGTCTCAGCCTCCTGAGTGCTGAAAGTACAGGTGTGTGCCACCACACCCAGCTTATATGGTGGTAGGGAGTCAACTCAAGACCTTGCGCTTGCAAGGCAAGCACTTTAACCTCTGTGCCGTTCCTCTAGCCCCTTAATTTAGTTCTAGGTGACAGATGCGATGGTGCACACCTGCAATCCCAGCAATCAGAAAGCTGAGGAAGGAGGACTGCCTAGAGTTTGAGGTTAGCCTGGTCTGCATAGTCAGTTCAGGACCCAGCCTGGACTACAGAGTGAGACCCTGTTCAAAAAATAAAATAAGATAAAATAAAAATCTATTTTAGCTTTGACTCTTTAAATAGCTGTGTGCTTTGGGACAAGTGCTTTGTACTTTCTGTGTTTTGGTATCTTCTTCTATTAAATGAGAGAAACACCACAGTAGTTCATATAATTAAATTCATTGGGGAGTTAAATAAGACTGTATGTGTAAAGACCTGACACAATAGTGGCAGGGTTTTTTAAAATTAGAACATATGCAAAGCAAGAGATCCCGGCTTCTACTATTTTATATATTGCAGTTCTGTTGAGGTTACCAGTGGTCCTGAGTTTTGAGCTTGAGATTTCATAACTATGTGCTGACAGGCTCAGCTTTCCTGGGAGTTCTGGATCGCCACATGAAGGGATACAATTCCTGCTGTTTTCCTAGGAGCACAAGATTGCTGAGCCCCAGGCTGCTTCCAGATCCATTGTGCCCAGCTACCTTTGTGGGGAGAAATGATACCTGAACCCTTACTTGTCCCTTGCTCAGCCGTGGGCCCTGAGGTCCTTTCCTGGCTGAGCTGACCTTAACCAAGAAGCTGGTGGGCTGTAGACACTGACCCATCATGGGAGGGTTCTGGAATCAGTCACACCACTGTGGGCCTGGAGTCTGTCTTGCCTTGTTTGAGCTTCTCAAGCCCCCAAGTTCAGGCATGTGCCAGTCTCTGAGCCTCTGTGCTCTACCTCCATTTCCCTTCCTGGTGTTAGTCTAGAATTCTCTGTTCCACAAGCCTGGCTTGCTTGCTTGCTTGCTTGCTTTATTTC